>JACEFZ010022896.1:292804-553015 GCA_014155875.1 Cepaea nemoralis
TCTCTCTCTCTCTCTCTCTCTCTCTCGCTCTCGCTCTCGCTCTCTCTCTCTTACATAGGCACACACACATTCCCCCCCCCCACACACACACACATATCCCTCACATACACACCCATACATACATCCTCACATATAGACAAATACATGATGCCTCACATGATTACTGAAACTAATAGATAGATAGATAGATAGATAGATAGATAGATAGATAGATAGATAGATAGATAGATAGATAGATAGATAGATAGATAGATAGATAGATAGATAGATAGATAGATAGATAGATAGATAGATAGATAGATAGATAGATAGATAGATAGATAGATAGATAGATAGATAGATAGATAGATAGATAGATAGATAGATAGATAGATAGATAGATAGATAGATAGATAGATAGATAGATAGATAGATAGATAGATAGATAGATAGATAGATAGATAGATAGATAGATAGATAGATAGATAGATAGATAGATAGATAGATAGATAGATAGATAGATAGATAGATAGATAGATAGATAGATAGATAGATAGATAGAACGAACGAACGAACAGACTTTATTTTCAAAGGGTAACAAATTGGGCACGCAGGCCCGTCTTACATTCGGCCCTTCCAATCACTCATCTTTCTTTCATGAACAGTGCATAGGAAAAAAAACATTGTCACATGAATTTTGTAAACATAAACAATGCATATGACTATGTTATAAGACACATCCACCACCCACCCACACATCCCCCATTCACTCCAACTCCCCCACCCAACCACACACACATACAATACATTCCCCCACCCATCCACCACATCCCTATACATCTCCCCACCCACACACACCTCTCATCCACCACACATCCCATCCACCCACACCCCAAGCACACATACATTCAATAACCCACACATCCCCCACCTACACACATCTCCCCACCCACTCACATATCCTTTACCCGTCCCATTTCCCACCAACAATCACTCACCCAATATCCTCCTCCACCCACACACCTCCAACCACCCAACCAAACACACATTCCTCAGCCACACACACATCTCCCCGTCAACTCACATATTCCGCACCTACCCACACACAAATTCCGCACTCACCCACATAATCTCCCATCTCCCCCAGCCCACTCACTTATCCCGAGCCCACACCTACAAACATCCCCCACCATCTCCTAACCTGCACACACTCACCCACCCACATATCCTCTACCCACCCACACATCCTCTACCCACCCTATCCCCCAACCAAACATCCCTTAACCACACACCCTTACTCATATACAATCACCCACCCACACATCCTCTACCCAACCACACATCCTCCACCCAACCACACATCCTCCATCCACCCATTCCCCCAGCCACACATCCCTTAACCACACACCCTTACCCATATACACACACATCCCCACCCACGCACAATCTCCCCACCCATACAAACATCCCTCACACACATCCCCACCCACCAACACATTCCCCATTCACAAACACACACCTCCCATCCACGCACACACAACCCATACATTCATCCCCTCACACATCCCTAGACACACGTACTTATCCCTCAACCACTAACACCCACACATCCCTTACCCACTCATCAACACATACATCTCCTATCTACCCACCCACACTCACACATCCCAACCACCCATCTAAGCAAACATCCCCCACCCTCACACACATCATTCACCCACCCACAAACCCAACCACACCTTCACCTACCCACACAAACATCATTTATCCACACCCAGCTCCCCTCCCACACAATACCACACCCACACACATCCCAAAGACACATCCCTCACCCACACACACATCTATCCACACATCTCCTACCCATCCACACATCCCCCAACTACAGTCACCCTCACTACCCACACATACATCCTCCATCCAGCCACACACACCCCCACCCAGCCAGACATATCCCCCACCCACACACACATCTCCAAATCCATCACCCACACTCATCACGCACCCCTCCCCCAACCCACACACATCCCCCACACACATTCACCCACACATCTCTCACCCACACACACTCCCCACCCATCCACCCAAACATCCCACACCCACATACACATCCTCAAACCCACAACCACCCCCACCTGCACACATCTCCCACCCACCACATATCCCCACACCCACATCTCCCCATCCACACATATACCCCCACCCATCCCATAACCCACCATCAATCATCCACCAACATATCCTCCTCCACCCACTCACCCACAACCACCTAGACAAACACACATCCCCACTCACAAACACATCTCCCCATACACCCATACATCTCGCACGCACCTACACACAAATCCCCCACCCACCCACACAAACCCACCCCGCCCACCCACACACATCACGAATCCACCCACACACACATCCCCCGATCCCCCAACCTACTATTATGATCAAACTCCCACACTTTACACACACATACAGTGACGATTGTCGTGAGCATTGTCGCAAAATTGTAAAGAAAAATGGAGAAAAATTGTACATATACATTTTGTAACTTAAAAATTAGTGATGCAATTCAACTCTCCCCCCCCTCTCTCTCTCTCTCTCTCTCTCTCTCTCTCTCTCTCTCTCTCTCTCTCTCTCTCTCTCTCTCTCTCTCTTCTCTCTCTCTCACTAGCTCTCTCACTCACATTACAGTAATGTTATATTATACATGATAAAATCAAGTGTCATACATACAAAATGATAATGTGAAAGATGAAAATACACAAAGAATATGGAATGGCATGTTACAGGACATGCGAGCACTGAATTCTCTCTCTCTCTCTCTCTCTCTCTCTCTCTCTCTCTCTCTCTCTCTCTCTCTCTCTCTCTCTCTCTCTCTCTCTCTCTCTCTCTCTCGCTCTCGCTCTCTCTCTCTTACATAGGCACACACACATTCCCCCCCCCACACACACACACATATCCCTCACATACACACCCATACATACATCCTCACATATAGACAAATACATGATGCCTCACATGATTACTGAAACTAATAGATAGATAGATAGATAGATAGATAGATAGATAGATAGATAGATAGATAGATAGATAGATAGATAGATAGATAGATAGATAGATAGATAGATAGATAGATAGATAGATAGATAGATAGATAGATAGATAGATAGATAGATAGATAGATAGATAGATAGATAGATAGATAGATAGATAGATAGATAGATAGATAGATAGATAGATAGATAGATAGATAGATAGATAGATAGATAGATAGATAGATAGATAGATAGATAGATAGATAGATAGATAGATAGATAGATAGATAGATAGATAGATAGATAGATAGATAGATAGATAGATAGATAGATAGATAGATAGATAGATAGATAGATAGATAGATAGATAGATAGATAGATAGATAGATAGATAGATAGATAGATAAATCCCCGCCAGGGCCTGGGCAAAGCCGGGCCGGGTCAGCTAGTCTTCTATATTTCTGAATATATTTTCACTGTTCACGGAAAAAGGATCTGGAGACATTACACATCCCTGTCTCACACCTCTTTTAATAGGTTGATATTGACCTACATCGTTATCAATTCTGATATCAGATTGTTGTTTCCAATATATGTTTTCAATAAGTCTAATATCTTTCCCATCAATTTGTAGGTCTGCAAGCATATCTACCATGTAGACATGTCTTACTCTATCGAGATCTTTTGTGTAGTCATAAAGCAAAGATGTATTTCTTTGTTTACTTCTATAGAACGTTCAATAACTGAACGCAGCATATACACAGCATTTACTGTACCCTCTCCTTCTACAAACCCACATTGTTCTTCTCCTATTTCAGGTTGTATTTTCTGTATCACTCTTTGCATGTTGACTCGTAGCAAAATCTTCGTGATGTGACTCATTATACTAATTGTTTTATGTTGATCACATTCCAAGGCTCCTGATTTCTTTGGGATTGCAATAAATACAGAATTGCATAATTCAGAAGGTATATCTCCGGTATCATATAATGTGTTCAGCAGTCTGGTGACTTGATCTATTCCATATTCGTCTAAAGTGTCACAGCTTCCCTGGGGTGAAGGTATATATGAAGTATATATATCGGGATGTCTTCAGATCTGGGACAGGGACAATTTCAGTCTACGACCCCGCCAATCTCTCTCACAACCGACCAAGGGACGTTACCCTTTCAAACATCGTCCTGAACATATGACGCAACTCTGGTATCTACAAACTCAACAATAAAATGTATTGTACAAAAGAGTGAAGATAATATGGTTGTAGTGCAGATTTGTCTGGTGTGAGCTAATCGCTACAAGACATAGTTAGTTGAGGCTGCCACAAGAAGGATGTCATCATTGTACACATGCTAGAGCACTACATAATATGGGAAGACACTTAGCTTCTCGCTGCAGGTCCTCAGTCTTCGACCAGATATCACCTCCTCCGAGTTGACAGCAAGTCAGGGTAATGACTCCAGGACACCAAAGCATGTGTCTGAATGATACTCAGTTTCCATCCACATCCGACCAGGTAAATGCCTCCATAATAGGTATGACGTAATTCTATAATGTTAGTTGGGCTAATGCACCATGTTCTATCGGCTACTCTAAGGTATGCCAACGTTTATGTCTCCACCAACAGTGGCACCAATTAAACTATCCATAGTAGCACAACTCCTAAGTTAAAGTTCACAGAATCATAATGTCAATGGCTAGATTTCCAATAGAACACTGTCTATGGCTAGATTCACGACAGCCTAAGGTCTATGGCTAGATTCACGATCAAGAACATAATTCGAGTGAACCAAGTGTTGCCTGATCTCACACACAGTTGAGTGGTAGTCGAGTAGGTAATCAGTGTTACAGCTGGACGATCACATGAATACCATACTTGCCCAGACGTCTTTGTCATAACATTGTGGATAACTCATCCTGGAACTACCCTGAGGGTATTGATGACTGACCGGGTGATGGGCAGTAGGATCACCTCACGTTGGCTGGTTTGTCCAGACTGTTGACGCTGGCACAGGACTATGGTTTAAATGACCGTCCATCACTCCTCTCAGGAAGGTAGAATCTGGCAAAGTGACAAAGACAACCCTCGGTGAGAATCACATGACTATGACCTACCATGTGGGGATACACTGCCTCCCGGTACTCAGACAGGGAATCACCTCCCTAAAGTGGGTTGTGGTTCAATTACAAGCCATGCCTCACGGCCAGAGGAAGAATAGGGTCTGGGGTCCGACAAGCAGCTGAATAGACCATCTGTTTTCCTGGACTGGGGACAGCGTGAACCCACGGTGATTGGTCATGAGTGTCTGCCCCCCAGTTCCCCAGAGGAAGCCTTCTAATGACATACAGGGTTAGAGGGTCCACAGTACCTATAGGCAAGATGGCCCTGAAGGAGGGCCGTTGGCAACCCCCACCCCCATTTCTTCCATGTAGTCCTGTTCTCCCCAGTTCATCAGACCTGCAACCATCAGAACATGTCTGCCGCATCATTCCTCCTTCCTTCCCCTCCCCTTTTGTCCTCCTCGCAGGCACCCACTATAGATTAGGATGGATGTCTGTTAAGGAGACCTAGGACATAAAGTGTATGAGGAAAGCAAAGAAAAACCAGTAGTCGCCCCACCAAAATATGCGAACTTCGACACACGCGGGATCTTTCAAATGACCTCCGATTCGATAGAGGACATTCCCACGAGATTCGTCTTGTCTGGCCGATTCGCCCGATATCTCACACGATACCCTTTAGTTACGCCCTCACCGGCTTCCGGTTGTGTAGACTACGCCGGAGCTCAAAGGCGGCCTAGGAGTGCACTCACATTGCTAACACTCAGGCCAATCCTAATTCTCCCCCAACCATTTTTGGTGGGCGAGACTAGGCGTCAATACCTGTACTTTCACGACAGTTCAGACTGTTCAAAACAGGCCAGATATTGGGTCATGTCAACAAGCCTGCTTGTTGGGGAAAATTACAGGCTCACCTTTGACCTCCGGGCGAACATCGCTTTATGCATTATGCAATCTCGGGTGATCGCGGTTCCGACACCAACCGATTTAAGAATGATAGCACTCTTACCTTTCAATTGGTTATGCAGTTCGAAGTATGGGACCTCGTCCAGCCTAGGGACTTAATGTCGACGGTCTTTAAACTGTACTTTGACACTGGACACCATTTCTTCATATCAAACTGCAGCCACACAGAACCTCTCGCTAGCTGGGCCAAATCAACAATCAGTTCCCCGGTTCCTAGCCAGGTCACTGCGACTGCGCGGCCAGAACAAGAGTTCCTGTACAAACATCTCTCGAACCTTCCAGAACACAAGAGCATAGTCCTCCCCTCCTTTAGGGGTAAAAGATTACTAGGATTATTCCCCTTTTACTGAAAAAGTCGCTGTAGGCCGAGAGATGGGTGTGAGTCTGGCAAATTCAACATCTCCTGGTCGAATCCTCCAGACATTTTGTGACATAAATCTTTAATCATTTCTGTTGTGATGTTATCTGAACCGGGGGTCTTGCCAGCTTTCATATGTTTAAGAGCATTCTGAACCACCATCTTCACAATTGGCGGTCCTTCATAATTAAATCAAATATCATGCTGTTCATCTCTGTTATCATCATAAAGGTTTTTCACATAATCTGACCATACGTGTAGAATCTGATCTTTTTCTATTATGATTTTGCCATCTTTAGTTTTTAGACAGCCTGCTGATGTTCTTGTTCTTTTATTAGTAAGTTCCTAAATTCTTTTGTGCACTAATTTGGTATTTTGACTGTTGTGTTGTTTTTCAATTCTATGCAATTTTTCTCAAGCCATGCTTCTTTTGCCTCCTTACATAATATTCTGACTTGTCTGTGAATTTCTTCAGATTTGGCAGGATTATTTTTGTTGAGTCTTCTTGTCTCCATTAGTTGTAAAATTTCTTCAGTCATCCATTTCTTACGACCCACCTTCTTTAATTTTGGAATAGTTGTTTCTGCTGCCAAACTGATTGAATTCTTCAACATTTCCCATTGATCATCCATACCCTGAAATAGGATCTCTAGATCAGACAATACATCAAATCTGTTCTGTACTTCTATGTTGAATTTGTTTTGTATTTTCATGTCATTTCTCAATGTACACAGATCATATTTAGTGTCTCCTGTTAAGAAATATATAACAAACTAGAAAACATAATCTCTATCTATCGCTGATGATAACACAGTTCATTTCAGCGAAGAATCAAAGAAACCCTTTCAGGAAGTAAAATAAATAGAAACCAACATCGAAGCACAATAACCATAAAGACAACTAGAAATCGCCAGGCACAACAGCTGCATCAAAAGTGATCGCAGAAGAAATCACCCAGAGAACCAATTTCTGTGTTATCGATCACAAAAGCTAGTGGGTCAACTGCCGGAAGGAAACATTCCAATAAAATTAAATCTTTGAAGCCAAAGCAAACTGATGTTATTACCTGTGTTCGAAATTGCTGAGGACTGGGTGTATTAACTTCAAACCATTGGACGCAACATAAGTTCAGTACAAAAAGATAAAGATTCTCTTTGGTTGGCTAGCACATGTTAAGTCTGGGTAATTAAGGATTAGACATTTCTTGATATTTTAAATGTAATCTTTTTTATTCTAACCGTAATCTTTCTACAGTAATCGTAATCAAAAATAAAACATTTTTTTATGAATGCTATCATGGTAAATTTCTGAAGCAAGTTAATGAGTTCAAACAACTGGTTACCCTGATAGCAGCAGGTGGAAGATGCAGTAAAGAGATTAAATGAGAATAGTTCATGCATAGGCAGCATTCCATATGCTGAAGAATAGTTTATGCAACATGTCTTTTAAAGCATCTGACAATGAGAATTATTTGATTGATTGATTGATTGATCTAGGAACCGACATCACAGCATTCGGGACATTCCCATAAGCGCTCCGTCCCCATCCTCAGCAACCAGCGAAGAGTTCCAACACTAATAGTTCCAGTAGCAATCTGATTATATGTCCGTCTCGCCTTTCCTCTGAGCGTCGAGCGTCGGCCAGATCCCCTTGTCACTCCTCGCTGCCTCATTCTAACCAGACTATGATGATCCATTTGCTTGAGAGTTATTTAAAGTTGTATAGAGTCAGTTCTGATGTGTGGAAGTAAATCATAGGCAATTAATAGATTCGTGAGAAATTACTTACAGGCTGCAGTTATGTGGCTCCTTACGAGAGTGCTGTGAACACTGAGACAGAAATGTGGTTACAAAGAAGACTGATATATAGATCCATGGTTCTATATAAAATGCTGGAAGCACGTCGAACAAATATAAAATATACAGGACGGCGTTTCTTAGCAGAAACCATCTCTAGAAGAGAACTGGTTACTCATATCAGAAGTAACCATTTTGCTTTATTTGGACACGCCAAGACAATGGTAAACTGCAGAATACTATGACAACCTGAAATCGGAATGAGAAGAGAAACAGAGACAACATACAGATAATATGTTAGGCAGCTTAGCATCATGACATCGACAAACATTGACAGCGGGAAAAGATGCACAACCGGCCGAGACAGAACAAATATGAAGACTACTGTCATACGACAATACAAGAACTATAGTCTGTTTACTTTTGTTTGCCCCAATATAAAATTCCATATCTCAGTAACCAACTGAGGGAAAATTGTGAGATTTAGCTTATAACCTTATCATTTTGTCCACCAAACAAAAATTGTTTTGTTCTGGAGATTGTACAGCACATTTCAATGTTGTTTATATGCGGTATTTAATTTACGGGTCAAAGATTAAGTCCATAATTTTTAATGTATTACACCTTCACCCAGACACATCAGCGCTTTTTTTTTTTAATTTTCCCATGGTTCACGATATGGCACCAACGGCGCTCAGTTAATTGGGATTGTTCAGAGGTGTCGCTAATGTGGGTTCTTTCTTGAAACGTGATTTTTTTTTTTTCCGCGTTTCCATCCTGTTTCAGGATATTGCGGTCAACACCAGCATCTTTCAGCTGTATGTTGATTCCTAAGCTAGATTACGCTCATCAGCACGCCACGACTTTCTGAGCGACCGGCTCCATACTCTCATAAGTCACTGGCGCGACTCGAACCTATTCTAATTCTCGAGCGCTCACGTCAACCACGAGAGTATTCGGGTTAACGGAGAAAGCTGCTAACCCCTCAGCCAGGGAGCCGGTATATGAAACGTGATTATATAAATAAATATATAAAGAAAGCTTACCATTAATATAATATTAATAGCTAATATTTGAATGTGTGAATATTGTTCAATGGGATTGAATGTGAAATTTTGTACAATTCAAAGCATCGCTATGAAGTTGTACACATATTTTAGTCAAGAAGCTGATCGCAGAAAACTGTTTCATACTGTTACAAATCTCGAAAAAGGAACATTGCATGCATTGGGTTTGAGTAAACGGTCATTTCGTCGATGGGTGCAAGAATCTGGAATGAAACCAACACGCGATAAGCAAACGGTAGGTAGAAAGGCAATTGTAGACAGCTTTGATAAGGATGTCATAAGGCAAGCTATTATAAAAATGATGGATGCCAAAGAAACAGTGACTGTAAGAAAACTTAGGGGTTTGGTTGAGAAAGAACAATAACATAGAGCTATCCAAAACAACTTTGTGGAAAATTATAAGGGCATTAGGCTTCACTTTTAGAAAGTACACGGGAGGTAGAAATATCCTTTGCGAGAAACCGCATTTAGGAGCTATGAGAAGCAGATACCTACGTGAAATAAGGGAAATGCGCAAAGAAAATTATGACATAGTGTATTTGGATGAGACGTGGATCAATGCGCACCACACAAGTGAAAAGGAATGGCAATCAATGGATGGAAAGATAAAGCGATATGTACCCAGTAGTAAAACACAGCGTTTGGTCATAGCCTATACTGGTAGCACTCAATAATGGCTTACTACAGAATGCTGGTTTCGTGTTCGTATTAAAGCATACAGACAATAGGGATTATCATAATGAGATGAATGGTAATGTATTCAGAGATTGGCTCGAGAATACAGTATTTCCATCCCTTGATAGACCGTCTTGTCTAATCATAGACAATGCATCATATCACAATGTTGTTGCCCAAGAAAACAAAATACCTACGGCATCGACCACAAAGGAAGCAATAAAGATATGGCTCCGAAGGGAAAATATAGCATTTCCAGAAACATATTTCAAGCTATAGTTGTCGTCCCTTGTAAAACAGGCGCAAAAAAGCCAGAAATATCAAATCGACAAGTTGATAGAAGAGCACGGCCATAGGTGCTTGAGACTTCCGCTGTACCATTGTCATTTAAACCCTATAGAACTTGTGTGGGCTAAAATTAAAGGACAAGTGGCAGCTGACAATACTACATTCAAATTGTCTGACGTCAGGATACTAACCAGTCCGCGCTATTAAATATTTATAACAGTTTCTGGAAAAAATGTGAGGACCATGTGTTGAAAGAGGAAAAGGACTATTGGAGAAAGGATGGATTGAATTTTATGCAACTGTGCAGATCACAGACCTTAATCCACGTGCACACTTATGGGATATTTTTCTCCAACTATTCAGACGAATTGCAGGCCCTAAACATTACAGCATCAGCACAATGTCAATAGCAAAAGTTTGTAATCCACAGTGATGAATTTTCAATTCCGCAAGCCCTCAGCGGTGACAAACAACTGGTATTCAAAAAAAAAAAACAACAACACAACAACAACAACACACACACACACACACACACACACACACACACACACACACACACACACACACACACACACACACACTAAACGCATTGAATACCAAGAGAAGAGTAATATTGCGGTGGAAACTGACATATTGTGGCATAACAAGAAACGTTAGAACAAACACGTTGTCAAATTAGGGGACAACACACGTGCATACGAATCAATCTATACCCCACTAAAGCCCATTACAGAGACACTGATAACTATTTTCATAGTGCAGAACAGGTAATCATGTTCCGTCGCTGAACTGTAAACAGCAGAGTAGACAATCTTTCACGAAGACTCGAAGCGAGTCTGTCACCCATGTGTACGTGTGAACAATCAACACAGACAGCTGAACAGATCCTTAAAAATTGACATATGATGACTAAATTGCAGTATCATTTCTGGTCACTCCATATGCACATTAACGCACAGCTATTTGGAAGCTATCACGAACTCAATATACAAAGCTAAATGCATCCTAGTAGCATTACTCCTTGTGTACACATTATTAACCAGCAGCTGAAGAAACAAGAAGAAAATGAAAAATAAGGCTATTGTAACAGTAAAGGGAGTAGCTTAGGAGTAAAGAGTTAAGGAATGCTGCGCATTCCTTGACTAGTGGGAAAACCATAGCTAGTGAACGTGTGTGCACGAATGAAGAAGTGTATCTAGGCTGGGACACACGTCCCTTGGGGGTCAGCTAGCAGGCAAGTAGGTAAACATCGGATTTTGAGCATATTATCATTATGCTGTAGTGGAACGATTCGACAAATAAAGAATGTTATAACACAACGGAGACTTATGTCCTATACGTCACGTGCCTTCTAACCTGTGTGTAACACCTCTACACTGTAATACAGGTTGATTTGGTGCCTTTGACCTCACGAAATATGGGATGTCGTGGAGAGAGTTACCGCCATGGAATATTGTTGTGTCTGGGCGTCTGGAGAAGGAAGTTTTTTAAGTAAATAATAATAAGAAACGCAACAGCTGAAAGCCCGCCCATGGGTAGTTGTTGTGGGTTCTCAGTGTATTTCTGTTTAAAAAGGAGATCGATTTCTCAGGCCAGCTCAAAAGGTTTGATTGTTAAACTTATTTTTTTGAAAGACTGATGTTTTTATCTGATAAATAGTCTGAAATAACTTGATCACTGACCAACGCTAATTGTATAATGAGATCAAGTAATGCCGTTTTGCCTAAAAAATTAGTACACAAGGTTATCAGAATGAACTCGCTGATTACATGTTACAACTTGTGAACTCTCGAGGTACCAGAAATGATTTGATTTCAACAGAACGATAAGCTGCACCAAATAAAACTCCAAGTAAAACAAAGAATGGTGAAAATTATGAGTTTTAACTCATTGGACTGTTGAAGGTGAAGTCAAGGTTATATTGCAAATTCCATAGTTATTGAGTCGAGATCCTCAATATTCTCTACAGTTACTTCACTTAAATGAAAGCATTGATGAAAATTATCTCAAGTCAAAATTTGGTATACTCAATTTAAACTGACAGTTGTTGAAATGCCAAGTAACAAATAAGGGAGTGGATAGCGTCAGGTTTAAATCCAATTATTCTCGACTTGATAATTTTTACGCTGAAACATGTGAAAGTGCCAGATATGCTGTTGGAAAGTGAGTTTGCTGAAACCGTGAGCAGTTGTCGGTTGAATAAGCGTGAAGGTGACCTTGCTTGACGGAGATTAAAGTCCAACGCTTACAGTACAGTCAATAGAGCAAGCAATCAAGCAGTCTTGGATTGATCGAGCATTATATCGAGCACAATCACCGACAGGAAAACTATAGAAAACTGACTTCGACTTCGATTGAATTAGGAAATCCAGAGGTTTTTTGTGTGTTCTGATCCTTTCAACGGTGTCGATTAGAGTCTTTTTTTTTGGTCTTGGTATCAGGATCAATTGAAAATTTCTGCGTCAGGATTTCATTTAAGTTCTTTTATCAGGATTCGTGATTGCAACGGAAAATTTTCTTCGTCAGGATCTTCGATTGGAGTCTTTAGTTAGTATAGTTAGATAATAGGTAATATTAGAGTAATTAGTTGAACAGATTGTGTATTTGAAATTAATATTGTTTGAAATATTTTGTATATTGCTTGATAATTTCCAGTACAGATTCTAGAATGCAACCCCAAGAATTTTCACAGGTACTGACTGGAGTTGGTGGGGCAATAGCAAGGTTGGATGCAGTATTAAGACAACAAAATGTAAGCAGTGATGTTGAAAGATTTAGTGGTCAGGCAAACCAGTTTAAGAAATGGGTCATTTCTATTGAGAAACATGCTTATTTAGTAAACGCTACAGATGAGGAGAAAAAGAATTTGGCATACAGAACAAGTACAAGTCCAGTTTCTGACCATATAAGAAGAAAGTTAGAGGCAGCAGGAGGTGAAACCTGGGAAGAATTTAAGGATGATCTCGCAAGAAAATATGCTGAAATTACTGATCCACAACACGCATTCTCAGTATTGCGACAGACTAGACAAAACACTACAGAAAGTGTGCAGCTATACAGTGACAGGTTAATCAATTTAGCTGAAGAGTCATTTTTAGGACAGAATGTACGAGCTGAAGAAGTAGAACGGATGTTGGTAGGAATTTTTGTTGATGGGATTAGGTCAGATGGATTGAAATTTAAATTATTAAGAGAGAATCCGGCAAGATTGTCACAAGCGGTAGATATCGCTATACAAGAGGAAATCTTGAGGAGAAGGTTTAGATTAAGAGTAGGACGAGAGTTAGGTAGTAGTTCGGAAGATAGAATTGAAGAACCTATGGAAGTAGGACAGTATAGACATGGATGGAGAGGAAGACGAGGAGAAATACAGATGGTACAAAGAAACGATAATGTATATAATCAAGGTAGAGGAGGACAAGTGAGAAATACTGTAAGAAACATGGAAGGTAACACAAATAACTCGAATGTGGTTTGTTGGGGATGTCACCAACGTGGGCACATTTTTCGTTTCTGTGGTAACAGATGTGTCCCATCGAATACACAAAATAATAGAGGTGTTCAGACGAGTACACAGAATAGAACTGCAAATGGCAGACCAGCAAATGGGAATTATGGAGAAATGCAAAGAAATTTTAGAAGATCAGGAAATCAGGGAAATTGGCATCCCGCTTACTGAACAGGGTCGGCAGTAGGAGGGAAGATAGTAAGATCCAAAAGGGGCATCAATGTATTAAAAATCCAAATGATGAGTATAATAGGACATTTAGAAATAAAAAACAAGCAGAGATAACACAATTGTCATTAAATATGGTGGATCCAAGCTCATGTATAGTAGAAATAGGAAAATATAAAGTTAGAACATTAGTTGATTCGGGAGCACAAGTTAGCGTGATTAAAGAAGCATTTTTATATCGAATGTTAAAAATTGTAAAATATTTAGAATTCAGGAGAATCTTCATTCGGTAACGGGACAAAAATTAGAAGTGCTAGGACAAACGATGATAAACTTTAAATTAGGAGGGATAAATGGCAGGCATATGTTCCATGTAGTCAAAGATTTAAATAGGAATATGATATTGGGTAGAGATTTTTTATTGAAAAATGGGGTGAGACTTTTATTTGATTTACATAAATTAAAATTCCAAGATGTTTACGTAGATTTGGAAGAAGATATGCATGTGTCGACACTAGTTAGAGTTAAAACGACCATGAATTTAAAACCACAGTCAGTTAATTTGATACAAGCGAAGCTAAAGAGAAACCCGTATTATGTAGCAGGAAACATAGTCAGAATCACTGAATTGCAAAAGGAAATAATAGATGAGCCAGGTTTAGAAGTTCCGGATGGAATAATAGAATTGGATAAAAGTTTAACATTTCCAGTGATGGTTATTAATAACACAGGTAGAGAAATTAAATTATACAGAGGGTGTGTAATAGCCAAGCTAGAACAGAACGTTAGTGACATATTGGCAACAGATAGAGTAAATATGGCAGGCATAAGTTATTCAGAAACCTCTAGTGAAAGAATTAATAACAGACGCGGATGCGGAAGAAAAGGGAACGTAAGAATGGATGAATTGATCCATCCATCTTGAAGAAATACAGCCCAAATACATTCACTAGACAAAGTAACAAGAGAACAAGAATTGTTGGCACGATTAAAAACTCCGCCAGAAAATAAAGAAGTATTAGAACAACTTATAAAACAAAATCAGGATGTGTTTGCAATTAATGATTTAGAATTGGGTAAGACAAAAACAGTTACAATGGAAATAGATACGGGAGACCATCCACCAATTAGTTTAAAACTATATAGAACTCCATTAAGAAATAGAGAAGTCGTAGAAAAGGCAATAGAAGATATGTTGAAAGCAGGCATAATAACCAGATCAAAATCAGAATGGTCATCTCCGGTGGTAATCGTAGCCAAATCTGATGGTTCGAACAGGTTCTGTTGTGACTACAGGGCGTTGAACAAAATTACTAAGAATGTAGCGTACCCATTGCCGGTGATTGATGATATTTTGGGATTACTTAATGGCTCCACATTTTTCACAACACTAGACGCAAGATCAGGATTTTGGTGTATACCTATGTCGAAGGATGCTCAAAATAAGAGTGCTTTCTGTACTCATATGGGTTCGTACGAATTTTTACGTATGCCATTCGGTTTGAAAAATGCACCGTCTCACTATATGTTCTTAATAAATGAAGTACTAGACGGTATGCTAAATTTTGCCCTAGCATATATAGATGACATATTAATATTTACGAAAGGAAATGTAGAGAATCATTTGAAACATATTAGACTAGTATTTGACAGATTAAGAAGGCATGACGTTAAATTAAAGCTTAGCAAGTGCCAGTTTTTAAAAACAGAAACAAAATATTTAGGCTATATAATAAATAGGGAAGGTATTAAACCAGACCAGGACAAGATAAGGGTTATTAAAGAGTTACCTGCTCCAACTAATGTTAAGGAAGTACGTGCATTTATAGGAACGTGTGCATATTATAGGAGGTTTGTACCAGCGTTTTCAAGGATAGCAATACCTATTACGAATTTAACGGGTAAATACGCTAGATTTAAGTGGGATGATGAGTGTCAAAAAGCGTTCGAACTTTTAAAGGATAGCTTAACAGTGGTACCATTATTAACACATCCAGACCTGAATAAACAGCTAATACTATACACAGATGCTTCAGACAACGCAATAGGAGCATGTTTGGTTCAACCATATGAAGGAGAAGAATCTGGAATACCAGGGGTTAAAAATGAAAGGCAAATTTACTTCTTATCTCACAAACTTAGCAAAACTCAACGCAAATGGCCGATTATTGAGAAAGAAGCTTATGCCATACACTTCGCTCTACAAAAACTAAATTACTACTTACATAATGCCAATTTCATTATTAGAACTGACCACATGCCATTAAAGTCGATATGAGAAGCACCAATACAAAATAGGAAAATACAAACGTGGGCATTGAATTTACAGGGGTACAATGCTAAGGTTGAATATGTTTCAGGGAAACATAATACATGCGCCGATCTTTTGTCTAGGATTCCATATACACAGTCATCAGGAAACACGGAAGATGAAGCTGAACCAGAGATAGACGATCGAAACTGGCAAGTAAATATATTAGATTCTGCCATAATAAATAGGGAAGAATTTGAAAGTTTACCATCGGATCAAGAGTCTGAACCTAGAACAGAAGACCCACATTTAGAACAGTTTGATATGAAAGTAGAACAAGAGTTAGACCCAAAAATAGTACAAATAAAAAGAAAACTGAAAGAAACAGGGGAAAATAGTTTTAAAAGAAAGTTTGTAGAGTTACAAGAAGACAATCAATTATATTATATCAGTGAAAAAGGTGAAGGAGTAAGAAAATATATTCCGAAACATTTAGAACAAGAAGTCTTAAAGGCATATCACGATAATAATGGTCATTTTGGACGAGATAAGTTAGTGAAGGCTATTAGCAGTAAATATTACTGGCCGAATTTATTCAAAAGCGTATATGAATATGTTGAAGCATGTGAAAAGTGTAGGTTAAGAAACATGAAGATAATCAAATGTCCTTTACAAGATACCGATATTCCTCAATTTCCAATGCAGAAAGTAAGTTTGGATATTTCAGGTCCTCATCCAAAAACATTATCGGGAAATGTATACCTACTACATATAGTTGATTCATATAGTCTCTGGCCAGAAGTTTATCCAATTCCAGACAAGAGTGCTGATTCAGTTATAAATATGCTGTTACAAGAATTTATACCAAGGTTTGGGTGTCCACAAATAATACTTACAGACAATGGGAAAGAATTTGTAAATAGAAAGTTTGAAAAATTGGTAAAAGATTTGAATATAAAACACATTAGGACTTCATATTACAGACCAACTTCTAATGCTAAAAATGAGAGACAACATAGAACACTATACAATATTCTAGCGAAAAATGTAGAAGAACATGGTATGGATTGGGATCTTTATTTGGGGATAGCATTAGCGGCGATACGTACACACGAAAATGAAGGAACAGGTTTCTCACCATTTTACTTAGTACATGGGAGAGAACCAATATTGCCAATTGATAATTTATTAAAGCCTAGGAGAAAATATCTGGGGGAAGATTTTCAGGAAACAAGGTTGCAAGAGATGCACAAAGCACATGTACGTTTAAGAAATAATATAATTAAGGCTAGAGAAAGACAGAAGAAATACGCAAATAAAAATGCACACTTACAAGAGTTCAACATAGGTGATAGGGTGTATTACAAAAAACATAGAAAAAACTCTAAGTTTGATGCTCATTGGGTCCCGGGATATTATATTTTAGAAAAAAAGGGCCCAGTGTCATATACTATTAAGAATCAAATTTCAGGGCATGTTGCACGTTCACATGTAGAGCACTTAAGGCGGGATAATGAGGAAAGGGATGCAGAGAATGGTAATAATAATTATTGTTCCGAAGAAATATTGTCAGGTGGACAGATTGTCAGACAATCGGTATATCCTATACCTATAGAGAATGGGAAACAAGTGACAACAGCATCTACTACAGCTGAACAAGAAGAAACATTACCAAAAACAGTCATGACAGAGGAAAATAACATGTATGACGATTATATTAGCGAAGAATCAGTCAAGGAAAAAATAGAACCTCCATTTATGAATACAAGACAGGCAGTAAAAAGAAAGTTGGATAGACAGAAAGAAAAAGAAATTAAGAGGCAAAGGAAACTTAGAGTGAATTCTTCAAGTGGTGAAGATATGCCACTATTTGAAAATTTGTTGAGACGGCAAGACAGGAAAATTAGATTGGATTTAGAAAGGAAGAAATTAGCGGTTGCTAGTAATGGTTATACAGATGGGGAACAAGAGATGGATGAAAAGTCAGAAACTGATGAAGAAGCTGATATGAAGGAAGTTAGCTCTCCTCGGGAGGATAGCGACATTGATGTAGATATTGCACTTATCGAAAAAAATTTGAAGTTATTAAGAAAATGGAGAGGAGGTAGATAAATAGTGTGGTAGAATATTCTGCAGATGGCAGATAGAAGAAGAAGTTAGACACGATATTTTTGTGTTTACAAAGAAGGTGGTAAATAACTTAAGCAAGAGTTGTTGGGAGGAATACACATAATATTGTAATAACTTAAGACTTATTGGTATATGTTTTATGATCAGGTTGGTTTTTAAGTTATATACGTTTAATTTGATTAATGTGTGGGGATAAAAATGATGTCAAAGAATGAGGGGATTGATATGGTTTAGCTGCTTATGTTTACAAAACTTTGGTTTTATTGAGTTAACCTGAGTGTGTTTAAATGATTAATAGTTTGACGTTCAGTTAGAAGAAAAATGAAGTGTTGTTTTTTTTTGGAAACAGATGACTTAAAGTAGTTGAGTCGTTCGCAATGTAAATGATTGGGTTAAAAATAGGAGCTGGGTTGAACAGCGTTTAATGGGAGAATATGGGGGAAATGCCAGGTTGAGTTTTGGCATTTAAATAACTTAACAGTATACTAATAATTTGGAGTTTTTTTTTTTTGAAGGAATGGTAAACTTGAACTTGACGAGGTGAATAAGACAAAAGCTGGTTGTTTTGGATTAACATATTTTTTTTGATAATAACAATTATTATTGACGGAAACTGAAGATAAATTTTGAAACTTTATTTTTATAAAGTTTTGAGAATGTATGGGAAGAGAAAGGTGATTACTTCTTACTTTTTCCTTACTTTTATTATTTTTAGGTGCGCACCTACCAAATCTAACTCCCCAATCTAACTATTTTTTCTGTCTATCCTAGAATGTGAGAATGTGAATAAGTGAGAAATAAAGGATAAGGGGAATATCTTCAGTTTTGTCAATCATAATTTAGATGGTTAAATTTTAAAAGCGGTTCGCTTATGGAGAGTTTTGTAGGGAGTTTTCTAGAGAACTTTATGGAGAGTTTTGTAGCGAGTTTTCTAGAGAATTGTATAGAGAGTTTTGTAGCGAGTTTTCTGGAGAACTTTATGGAGAGTTTTGTAGCGAGTTTTCTGGAGAACTTTATAACGAGTTTTGTAGAGAGTTTCGGTATTATTGTCTCTGGTTAGCAATTGGCTATGATGAGATAGGAGAATGAGAATTGAGTTAAGAATTATATGGAATTGTTGTTATTGTATACAGATGTAGAGTTAAGGGGTTAAGAGTTGGGGTTGAGATTTTTTCAGGGAAAAATTCTCCTTGAAGAAGGGGAGGTATTGTAACAGTAAAGGGAGTAGCTTAGGAGTAAAGAGTTAAGGAATGCTGCGCATTCCTTGACTAGTGGGAAAACCATAGCTAGTGAACGTGTGTGCACGAATGAAGAAGTGTATCTAGGCTGGGACACACGTCCCTTGGGGGTCAGCTAGCAGGCAAGTAGGTAAACATCGGATTTTGAGCATATTATCATTATGCTGTAGTGGAACGATTCGACAAATAAAGAATGTTATAACACAACGGAGACTTATGTCCTATACGTCACGTGCCTTCTAACCTGTGTGTAACACCTCTACACTGTAATACAAGAAATATATTCCTTCTACTTTCCTGTCAATTTACACATTATTTACACCATGCCTCTGTAAATTCTCTGTCTTTAGTAATATTACACATTGTACCCCACTCGGGAGTCTCCGCGGTGAAGTGGTCAAGCGGTCTGACTTGGGCTCCGAAGGTTGTATGTTCGATTCCGGGCAGCGTCCTTGATTTCACGAGTGCATTTTTTCGGAGACTCCCGAGGGTCGTCGCTGGAGCTACGGAGTTCGTGCTCTGTGCGTCGCTTTCCGCGCTGCGGAAAGAGACTGAGCCATATGGGATAAAAACCCGGTGCAATGCAGTCGACCCTGTCGACTTTTAAGCGACTTTTTTATTTTATTTCACCCACTCCCATACGAATCCGGCTACGCCTTGTACTTTTGTCGTTACTCGAAATGACATGCTTTACTGTAAGACTAGTTTGTTAGCGTGAATTTACTACATTGTCGTCAAAACATCAAAGAAATGTCGCCGCTTTCGATGACTTAAGTTGCCTTTGGACCTATCAAAGACATATTCCTTGGGTGGGGGTAAATATAAGACGGCGGGAAAACTTTCATAATGATGCAACAGACAGTTTTCATAAAAACTGATCGTAAATAAAGGTTTCATTTCTGAACAGACTTTAGAGGAAGGAGGAGACGATAAAAGATCATAAGGATGGGAAGGATATGCATGGATCTTTTCGCGTTTAAAAAATAAAATAAAACTAGTTGAGGGAATACTATTAACAAACAACTGCAAAATGAGTATATAAAAACATTGTTTCTGAGTAAAAGAAACGCAGCTAAATTCCTCGATGCTTCTCCCTCTTCTTCTCTTCCTTCATTTACCTCAGTGAAATTTTGGGGGAATCCTCGATACGACTTGAGAAATAAATTAGGTAGTATAGATTAGCACTTGTAGACGACAGTACGACATATCTACACAAAGATAATTAAATAATATAAGTTTATAGGATTTGGGATCGTTTACTAAACGATTTAGCTATATCTTTCATTGTTTCTGTTCAGACTACTCTAATTTGATGATTATTTGGTTGTTTCGGGATTTGAAATTTAAATATTGAGCACAACCCACTACTGGCAACGTTGATCGTACTCTGGTATGAACCTAAGGCCTATCCATGTCAATATGGAAGCACTATACTCGAGTTTCGCTCTCGTTTGAGCTCGTCAGTAGTGCATATCCCTGACTGGATCCGGAAACAAGCCCCGGATCACTGGCGTGTGAAGCGGGTGTGTAACCACGCGGCACACAATGGACACAGCCAAATTATCATAACAGAATATTACGTCACCCATCGTAGGCTATTCTCAAGATTGCCCAATCGCCGCAACTGACGTCCGTCAATCGATGTGGACCCGAACGATCAGGACTTCTCACTGGCAAGGAACACCAGGCCTCCTAAATCCAGTGAGCAATAATCAAATTGATTATTTGGTTGTTTCGGGATTTGAAATTTAAATATTGAGCACAACCCACTACTGGCAACGCTGATCGTATTCTGGTATGAACCTAAGGCCTATCCACGTCAATATGGAAGCACTATACTCGAGTTTCGCTCTCGTTTGAGCTCGTCAGTAGTGCATATCCCTGACCGGATCCGGAAACAAGCCCCGGATCACTGGCGTGTGAAGCGGGTGCGTAACCACGCGGCACACACTGGACACAGCCAAATTATCATAACAGTATAATACTCTAATTTATCCTCCCTTTTCCTGTGTCTCTGAATATTCTGCTTATCCTCCTGTTCTTCTCTATTATCTACTGTACCTTCCTGTTTATAGGGTCTACTCTGATAACTACTTTATCCTCTTGTTTCTGAGATCTTCTCTTATATCTGCTGAATGCTCCTATTTCTAATGTCTTCTCTGATGTCTACTTTACTTTCCTATTTCTAGTGTCTTTTCTCTTATATATACTGCAAGCGCATTCTTCTGGTGTCTTTTCTGATCTCTACGTTATCCTCCTGTCTCTAGTGTCTCCTCAGATGCCTATTTTGTCCTTTTATTTTTAGTATCTCCCCAACTTTTTATTTCATCTGTATGATTCTAGTATCTTCTCTTATATATATTGCATCCTCCTGTCTCTAATGCCTCCTGATATGTCTACTTTATCCTCCTATTTCTAGTATTTTCTCAGATGTCTACTTTATCCTGCCCCGTTTATAGTCTCCTCTGTCTCCTGTATCAGCCTGTTTCCATTATATCCGCTTATAGCGTGCATGCCCGTGTGTGTGTGTGTGTGTGTGTGTGTGTGTGTGTGTGTGTGTGTGTGTGTGTGTGTGTGTGTGTGTGTGTGTGTGTGTGTGTGTGTGTGTGTGTGTGTGTGTGTGTGTGTGTGTGTCCCACCACCAACCACTCGACGTATTTTGATTGTTGTTGACTTTCACTATAATCTCATTCAGCATTACTTTCTTAAATCCCAGTTTGCATGACTTCTTCGTCTGTTTTATTCGATTGTGAATATATATTATTAACAACAATGATTACTCCCTGACATCCCTTGTAAACTTCCGGCAACAACAAATCCAATTTTACCAGTTACCAGCGACCTACATGTTTTGACAACCTGGTAGAAAGCAACTTGTTCATCTTTTCATCGATGTCCATACAAGTTACTATGTACCAGCCCCGGGCTACCTTCACAAGGGCGCACAATCATGGGCAATTGCTGTCGTAGGTGCTGTGGTGTCTTAGATCGAAGGTACTTTACTTTACTTAGTACTTACTTAACTACTTAACTTTCGTCAATCATGTCACAGTCATTCAACCTGTTTTGAGTTTTGACTATCTATTGACATTGAAAAGACTATTCTAATAATATTAATATAATAATAATATCTAAATATAAATTTTAACGATGTAAGTTAAATTTGAAATGAGTTGTTCTAAAGATTGTCAATCAACAGTTTCAGTTGACATCATACTAAACTACTACTACTACTACTACTACTAGTACTACTGTCTACTACTAACTAGCAGGTGCGATCATGATTTTAAAATTATTTACTTCTTCTTCTTCTTCTTTCGTTCGCCTGAAATATGTTTATAACTGCAATGTTGTCTCTTGTATGAATCTAACAGTCTTTTTTAGTTCATTCAGCAGTCCATAGAGTTTATCTTCCACTGTTGTAAAATTATTTACTAATTGTCTAATACTAATGAGAGTAATGAGACCATAGGCCTTGAAAAACCAAATTTAATGGTACCTCAATGATGCCTGTATGTCCATTCTAAGTGGAGATATTCACATTTGAGTGTAGGTATCTCGGTTTACAATATTTTTTTTAATGAATCCCGTAATTTTGGAGCTCTTCAGTGTGCATTAATGCCAAATTCCGTTCATCAGTACAAGACGTCAGAGCCTACAGAGGTGGAGATGTTGGCAGTGATCATAATCTCTGCATTAAAAAAAAAACTAAACATAAAGCTCAAGACTCTGCACAGATCACCCAGAATTAAGAAAATAAACTCACAGTCCCTACTGACTAAAGAACACCAACTCGCATTCAATTCAGAGGTACAAAGCATCTATGCTAACAAAGAAAGTATATTGAGCAATGCGAATATTAAAAACAACATTGAAGAAAATTGGAATTTCCTAAAAAATACCTTGCTAAATGCTGCAACAAACACAGTTGGCTACGTACAAAGACAGAAGAAGAAGTGGCTAAGCGATAACACCTGGACGAAGATACAAGAAAGAAAACAAGCAAAACTAACACTTCTTTCTGCAAAAGACACATCTACATATGAAACCCATAAGCAAAATACTCTATGTTGGATAAAGAGGTGAAATCAAGCAGCACGAAAAGACAAACAGAACTTTATTCACAGCCTGGCCTCCGAAGCCGAAGCAGCTGCCAGAACTGGAAACAACAGAGCCGTATTCCATATCATGAAGCAACCATGCAATCACTCACCTACTCCAAATATACCCATCAAAGACAAGCAAGGCAATCAATTGTTATCCGATGACCTTCAAAAGCAATGATGGGCAGACACTGTTCCAAACCTGGATGGAGAAATTACTATACCCCCACTAAATGCCTCCTGCGAGTCATTCACCATTGAAGAGATTAAAGCAGTCATCAAAAAATTGAAGAACAACAAAGCTGTTGGTGAAGATGACATCTCAGGAGAAATGCTCAAAGCAGCAGATGAGAACACAGTGGAAAGATGGTGTAATTTTCAAACTGCCTAAAAAAGGCGATATGTCTGATTGCAATAATTTGCGTGGTATTTGTCAGCTATTGTCAGTACCAGGAAAACTTTTTTGTAGCATGTTACTTGAGAGATTGAAAAAGGCTATAGATGAAAGGCTCAGAGAAGAACAAGCAGGCTTCAGACCAAAACGGTCATGCATAGACCACATTTTCATCCTCAGAATAATCATTGAAGACTCCGTAGAATTCAGTCGAAATTAATCACCAACTTTGTCGACTTTCAAAAAGCCTTCGACAGTATCCACCGTCCTTCACTTTGGAATCTACGTAACATCTATGGTTTCCCTACCAAATATACAAACGTCATAAAATCTTTCTACAAAGAGACACGTTGCTGCGTAAGAACAGAAACAGGCAACTCTGACTGGTTCTCAGTCGAAACAGGAGTGAAACAGGGTTGTGTCTTATCACCAATGCTCTTTGGAATAGCTATCGATTGGGTCATGCGCAAATGCACAAACAACACAAATAGGGGTATCCATTGGGTTGACAAAATTCTAGAAGACCTGGACTTTGCCGACGACATAGTGCTTTTGAGTTCAACACACCCAGATGCCCAAGAGAAAATAAACCATCTCCAAAATGTTTCAGGGCAAATTGGTCTCCAAATTAACACCACAAAAACAAAGACTATTGATCTTACCAACAGTTCAGATGACACCAAATTAAACAGCTACGTTCTTGAAAACGTCAACAGCTTCACATATCTAGGAAGCAAAATGACATCTACAGGGGACTCAACACCAGAAATATCATCTAGAATCACACTGGCATCTGGTGCCTTCAACAAACTGTCAAACATCTGGAAGTCAAAGACACTCAGCAAACACACAAAACTTAAAATCTTCAACTCTTGTGAGATTCCAGTGTTAACGTATGGATGTGAAAGTTGGAAATCAACGGTAGCTTTAGATAAAACATTAGATAATTTTGAGAACAAATGTCTTAGAAGACTTCTAAACATCCACTGGACAGACTTCAGAACCAATACGCAAATAAGACAAGAGACTAAGCAAGATACAGTATCCAATTTTATAAGAAGACGCTGTTGGAACTACATCGGCCATGTACTCAGAATGGACAAGACAAGACTCTCCTACCAAGCCCTCATATGGTCACCGGTAGGGAAAAGAAAACGGGGAAGACCAAGAGAGATCCTGCGTAGAACCATCATCAGAGAAGCCTCATTCAATGGCCAAGTAAACATCCAAGATCTACAACAGGTAGCAGCGAACTGCCAAGCATGGAGAGTCAGGACTTCTGCCCTATGCACCGCCTTAGGCACAAGAGGAAAGACTAACTAACTAACTAAGTGTCTCCATTTATCTCCGTATGCGAGGTTGTCTCAAACGGGTCATAGACGGATATGAAAACTGACTTCAAAAATATGTTCCAGCATGTTAAATGATAAAAAGATAGTAAAAGTATACAAATACATTATTAATAATTAGGGCTGCGGAAATTATTGATTAATTGTTAATTTTTATTAATGATAAATTTTTTTTAATTGGTTAATAGAAAACTTTTCTCCCATCACTCATACAAATGAACCGGAAGTCTAAAAGTAACATCATGACAGCGGAGAAATATAAACAAATTTCCGAATGATTAAATGAACATTTTGGTTTTAAAGTATTGACTGATGGAAATATTGAAAATGCTGAATATAAGTTAACTTTCCACCGCACTATTGACAAACTGTTGACTGCTAAGTATAACAGCAAGATTCAAAGTGTTAAGTATCTGTGAAAAACGCAAAGGAAATTGCGCTAACATCTGATTTTTGGACATCTTTAGGTAACGAAAGCTATTGTGAAATTACTGGCCATTGGATTGCCGATGACTGGAAATTGAAAAATGTTCTTGAATGCGTGAATGTTGTTGAATGACATTATTCTGACAGTGTTGCCAAGGTATATAAAGAGTTTGCAATAGACTGGGATATCATCATCATCAAATACCATACCGACTGGCATAGGCGTTCATGACTCCCCATAGATCTCGGTCTTTTGTTTTCTGGATCAACTCTACCGTTGATATTCCTCCATGTCACTGTCACAATCCATCCGGCATCATTTCTCTTGGTCTGCCTCTGCCTCTCTTCCCCTCGATCTTTCCAGTTATCACGATGTTCTCCAAAGTCTCTCTTCTCATCACATGACCAAAAAAGTTGTTTGCCTCTTTCTTAATGTTGTATATAATGTTATAGTTTCATTAGCCTCTTTCAGGCATTCGTTGTTAGTTACTTTGGCAGTCCAAAGAATTTGCAACATTCATCTCAGGAACCACATCTCTGTTGCTTCCAATTTCTTCCTAATGTGTTCATTTACATTCCAAGATTCACAGCCTTACATCAAAACAGGTTCTATAAAGCACCTTAGCACTCTCTTTCTTACATTCAATGATATTGACTTATTGCATAAGATATTTTAAATGCAGCCTTTGCTTGCCCTATTCTGCTCTTAATCTCTGTTGTGCATCTTCCATCTGATGTTATAAATGTCCCTAGATATTTAAAACTATCCACTTGGTGAAGAATTTTCCCTTCTAGCTCTATTTCACATTTGGGTGTTACCTGTTTCTTTGATATCACCATTGTTACTGTTTTCTTGATATTCCTTTCTTTGCACTTTCTGTTACTACAATGTCCAACTGTTGTTGTAGATCTTTAGCATTATCCGCCATCAATACTGTGTCATCTGCATAGCGTATATTATTTATATTATAACCTCAAAATATTATTCCTGGCTTTTCTTTGATCTCTCTCATTATTACTTCGCTATAGAGCTAGAAGAGATCTGGTGACAAAACACATCCCTGTCTAACTCCCAGCTTTATGTGTTCATAATTTCCTTCTTTATTTCCCATTTTAATTGCTGCTATTTGGTTCCAGTAAATATATTTTTTATTATTCTGAGATCTTTACAATCAATGTAATATCTTCCGACATTTTAATCATTTCATAATGTTTTACTTTATCAAATGCCTTAGTATAATCTATGAAGCACAAATATATGTCTTTCTTTGTCTCTATTGATCTTTATAATAGTGTCCGTAATGTATATATTGTATTGTTTGTACCTTTTCCTTCCACAAATCCATACTGTTCTTCACCAATTTTCATTTGTATTTTCTTTATTGTTCTTCTCATTATAATTCTGAGTAGAAGCTTAGTGGCATGATTTATGAGGTTAATCTTACAAACATGTTCGCATTCAATTGCTCCTGGTCTTTTTGGTATAGCTATAAATACAGATTTCAACATATCGCTTGGTATATATCCACTGCAGTAAATATCATTCAATATTTTGGTTAATATAGCTACAGACTGGGATATAACGAACAGAATTCAGGCTCTAGTTACTGACAATACAAGAAATATGGTTTCAGCTGTTGATACAATCGGTTTTACACATATTCCTTGTTTGGCTCATAGCTTGCAAATGAAGATATTACACGGATTTAAAGCCGCTAATACCAAAACATTGTTTGGCAAATGTCAAAAAATTGTCTGACATTTTAAACATGCTGCAAACACAACCGAGTTGCTAAATTTTACTGAGTCACCATTGTGTAAACTTCAGCAAGATGTACCAACAAGATGGAACAGTAGTCTTATTATGCTACAGAGTCTTCTACAGGCCAGAGAAGCATTAGCTGTCTGCATGTCAGATGAAAAGATACACTACAAAGGTCCAAAACTGTCAGATTTGGATTGGGAGAAGAGTTTGAAATATGTCAAAGATTTGGACTTATTCTGTCAGACCACGGTACTGCTTGGTGGTCAAGATTTTGTTTCATGTAGCTATGTATTCCCACTGCAATCATCATTGACAAAGCATATGAGTGTACACGATGATGATCCAGGCTACACAGCTAAATTTAAGGCAGCATGTATTAATGACATCAATGAACGTGTAGCTAATATGACAAGTATTGAAATACTACAGATTGCAACAGCACTTGATCCACGCTACAAATACCTGAAGTGTTTGTCAAAAGATGCAAAAGAATGAATTTGGTCACGTATTGAACAACAAATAGCAGTTGATGTTCATTATGAGCAGATGGAGACTGCTGCAACGAATGATACTGATATTGACAATGAAACTATATGTGAAACAAATGAAAAGTGTATTAAGCTAATGAAGTCTGACTAAGACACGGAAGATCATGTCGACAGCTCTTCTGATGAATTGCTGCGTTATAAAATGGAGAAGAAAGTTGCTGAATTGGTTGACCTTCTACAATGGTGGAAACTTAATGAACATTGATATCCAAAATTGGCATTCCCTGCCAAGACCATTCTGTGCATACTGGCTACCTCAGTTCCATGTGAGCGATTGTTCAGCTTTGCTGGATATATTGTTAATAAGATGCGCTCGTCACTTGAACCAAATACTGTCAACATACTCATGTGTTTGCATGGTTGGTTATTATATTACATATGAACAAGACAATCCAGTGTTATTTTGATTTTTGACAAATACGACTATAATGTGAGTTATGTGACTATAAAGCTTTTTGCTTTAATCAAAATTAACTATTAATTATTTGTTAATTTTTCAAAAGTTAACTATTAAATTTAAATTAACCGTTGCCATCCCTATTGGGACTTGAATCATGATTAGATTTTTCTACCCCTGTGCATTGTTTTTATTTCTACATCATAGTTGTGACAGTACTTTACTGTTGGTATTCTGGCTGTGTCCATGGTATTAATTGGGTATTCTATGTACACTTCCACTCCTCCATTTCTAACAGCATTGTGTACCAACCCATCTTTGTAGACTTTGACCCAAAGGTCCTTCTATGTTCTGATCTTCAAATAAACTGAAAGTGGCTGTTCTGCATTGTACACTGTTCTATTATTCTTTGTCAAATATTCCTTTAAGTTATATCTGGATGTGTACTGGTAGTCTATGTTCCTATGACCATGGGGTAAGCTCTGGAATAATTTTTAGGGAACTTTCAAACTTTCAACTGCAGGCAGGTTATCAGTTTGTCTGTAGAGTTGTTTGGCTTGATGGATTGCTTGCTTGCTTGTGTTCGTTGGCTTGAGCTCCAACGCGAAGTCCTGTATGTCGGATGAAGGCATCCTGTTGTCCAACATCAGTGTGATGTCATACAGGACCTGAGTTGTGCGTGAGTATCCGTTGTCCCATGTCTGGCTTATTGGTGTGCAGACTGGTGGTTCCTCGCCGTACAGGCAGACACTCTCCGACTTCGGAGGAATCGGCGATCCTACTGACTTTAGCCAGGATCCCGAAGGGACCTGTTGCCCAGGACGCTCGACGAGGACGCGTCAATAGGTCTTGGCCAGTATATAACCCGGCCCTGGTGCCTTGGAAACAATCCCGCTTGATGGATAAAATTGCTCCTTTCCAACCACCCCAATACAAGGCTTTGACATCTGTTCTTCTTAGGGAGGTCCATCAAGACAAACCTTTTGGCCTAAAAGAATAACAGTTGAACTTAAACTGTATGTACCATAAAGAGAACTTAAAAAAGACAGTGAAGTTTATACAAGAGAAAAACATTGCAGATATAGACAGTCAGTTTCAATCAAATGAAAGAAGAAGATCTCTGCATTTTCTCAGTGCTTGTGTCTTCCCCATGCTGACACACCTTATATTTACCCATGCAGAAGATGCATATAGCAGTCTGGTGACCACTGATGAATGTTTATTTGTACTTCCTAGGATCAGGTCATCAACGTACATTACTACTTTAATTCCATATGGTAGTTCGGAAACTCACTGATGTGGATTAGGAAAAGTGTGTGAGGGATAGGACACCATTTTCGAGGACACCATGATGCAGTAGTTGTATCTTGCTCCTGAATATGTCTATCTGTACTCTGTCTCTTCTGTTGCTTTCACCAATTTGTAGTTTTTCATTCTATAATGTCTGGGGAACTCTGTGACACAATAGTACTTTCTTGCTCTTGATCCATCTATCTGTACTCTGGCTCTTCTGTTGTGCAAGTATGCTTTAACCCATTTGTACATTCTTCCATTCACTTTGTAGTTTCTCAGTTTCTTCATCAGATCTTCCCTCCAGACCTTGTCAAAAGCTTTCCATAGGTCTGTCCATGGCGCAAGCACTAGTTTATTATCTTGGAATGCATCCTCAGTTTCTTGAGAGAGGTAGGTTGTCTGATCTTCTGCAAAGTATTGCCTAAAGCAGTGTTTTCCAAACATGGTGCCCTCGCCCCACAGGGGGGGCAATTCGATTATTAAGGGGGGCAATTCGAAAATGGACTCGTCCTAATATGATGGAGAAGAAAAATGGTTGCTTAAAATTGACGAAAGATGAGAATCCAGAAATGCTTCTTGTGCATTGTGTTATTCACAGGGAAAATCTGGCAGCTAAAAACATTTTGCCTGTTCCAAATGAAGTACTAAGTTTGATTATAAAGTGTATCAATGCTATTAAAACTAGTGCCAAATGTGAATGTCTCTTCAAGTTATTTTGTGAAGAACAAAATGAAGACCATGTGAGACTTATTCTTCACACTGAAGTAAGATGGCTCTCGAAAGGAAACTGCTTGAAAAGATGTATGGAACTATTTGATACTCTTAGTGATTTTTTAAGCGACAAACCTGAAATGAAAAATCTGTTAACGGTCGATGGTAAGGCATTTGTGAGTTATTTAGCCGATATCTTTGAAAAACTAAATATATAAAATAAACAACTTCAAGGAACAAATAAAACTCTTGTCGATGCAAAAGCGAAGATATTTGGTTTCATTACCTTTATTGAATTACTAGCTGACCCGGCCCGGCTTCGCCCAGCCCCCGGTGGGGATCTTCTATCTGTCTGCCTGCCTACCTACCTACCCCTCTCTATCTGTCTGTCTATCTATCTATCTATCTGTCTGTCTGTCTGACGACCCGGCCTAGCTGTCTATCTATCCATCCATCCATCCATAGGACCCGGCCCAGCTTCGCCCAGCCCCTGGCGGGGAGCATCTCATTTAGTTCATATTCGGCCCCTGCTCCCATTCCCATTCCCATAAAAGACAACCCGGCCTGGCTTCGCCCAGCTCCTGGCGGGGAGCATCTCATTTAATTCATATTCAGCCCCTGCTCCCGTTCCCAAAAAAGACAATCCGGCGCGGTTTCGCCCAGCCCCTGGTGGGGAGCGTTTCATTTAATTCATATTCGGCCCCTGCTCCCGTTCCCAAAAAAGAAGCCCGGCCCGGCTTCGCCCAGCCCCTGGCATGGAGCGTCTTATTTAATTCATATTTGGCCCCTGCTCCCATTCCCAAAAAAAGACGACCTGGCCCAGCTTTGCCCAGATAAGCTCCTGTTCCTGTTCCTGGAAATATGGCGAACAGATTGGAAGAGAATAATCTTCATCCCAATAACTAAGTAGGGCAATCTGAAACTACAGAACATAAACTTACCAAGATATCACGGAACCCAATTCCAATTCCAATTCCAATTTTCCAAAAAAAAATTCCAAATTCGGCCTCGTCTAACCTGCTTCATCAGCTGTAGTTATTGTTGAGAGCTGTAGTTGTGTGGATTGTTAGTCCTAATTGGATGACTGTATAGATGTTGAAGAGAAATAAAAAGATGAGTTAGAAAATTTTCACGTATTTAAAATAGATGCATTATTTTTATGAACACTTTAAAAGTGCCTTAAAGATTTTATCATTATATATTATAACACATATGCCTGTAAATAACTGTAGACAAACAGTTTATAAAGCTTTGATAACAATGCAACAATTATATATAAAATATATAGCACTGCTATTAAAAGTTATGTCCCTTGATATAACTTTTCTTAAGTTAAGTCCCATCGCTATATATAAATTATAATGTAAATTAAAATATTAAATTTTATTAAATAAATAACTGTTTATACACTAACAAACTATGACAGTTCGCAGCACGGGAATGAGAAGAAAACATGTAGAAATTTTCATCTCAATCTGATGGACCATTCGCGAATGCATCAATAACATGCAGACATACATTGCATTTTATATATATAGATGTCAGACATATATTTACAACAAAAATTTTGAAAAGGTTCATTGGCTCAAAAATGTGAAGTGACTGATACCACTGTATATATATTGTCGATCATCTGAAAACTATCGGCTAATTTAAAAAAAGATTTTCTGATTTGAAACAAAATTGATTTCCCAATTTGGATGATGCAGCATATGTTAGTGGATTTGTCTGATAATTCAAATTTTCAGTATAAAGAAGAAATGCAAAATGATGAGACAATTAAAACTTTATTTAATTTAAAAGGAGTGATGGCATGGCTTTGTGAGGAAACCGAAATCAAATATCCAAATGCAACCAAATGTGCAAGAGAACTATTGTTACCATCTCCATCTTCATATTTAGCTGAATGCGGATTTAGTGCCATAAATGATTTGCTGCTAAACAAAAACAAAACAAAAAACAAAGAAATAAAGCGGCTGGGTATAACAAAATGGGGAGACTTGAGACTGAAGTTAACTAAATTGGAACATGACAATATGGAGTGAGTACACATCTAACAAACCTATGTAGAAGCTTATACAACAACAGTGAATGCATAGTGAGAGCAACTGGAGGACACTCAGAACCCTTCACCATAAGATCTGGAGTACAACAAGGTTGTGTCCTGTCCCCTCTCTTGTTCATAACATATATAGACAACATATGTAAAGAAACCAGCCAAACAGAGACCACAAGAATACCGCATGATGAGAACACAGAAGAAGAAGCATCTGAAAAACTAACCATTAGAGAACTCCTGTTTGCAGATGACCAAGCACTAATAGCAAAATCAGAAGCTGAATTACAAGACCACATGAATAGTCTAAACGAAATGTGTAGGGAACATAACATGAAAATTAGCACAAGCAAACCAAAGGTAATGACTATAACTAAAGAAGAATAAAAACAACATTTCACCTAAACGAACATCCCTTGAAAAAGTAAAGAGTTTCAAGTACCTAGGAAGTATAATATAATCAAATGGCAGATCAGAAGACGAGATCGAAAATAGATGCAATAAGGCAAACCAACTCATTGGACAAATGGCACCAGTACTAAAGAACAAACATGTATCAATAACTACTAAGAAAGCACTTTACAACACAATCTTCCTACCAACTCTATGCTACCAATGCCAAACCTGGACAATGACAGAAAAAGAGAAAAGAAAAATCACAACAACAGAAATGAGATTCCTGAGAAGAATACTCAACATATCAAGAAGAGATAAGATCAGAAATGAAGAAATCAGGACTAAAGTGGGGGTTATAGCAGCACTAGATTTTATTAGAAAGCAGCAAGTCAAATGGTTTGGCCATACAAATAGGTTACCAGTAAACAGCATACCACAACAAGCAATGATGTACAGACCAGATGGAAACAGGAAGAGGCTGACCACGTAAACTTTGGACAGAGGGAATAGCAGAGTCTAAGAGAGCATCGATACATGAAGCCCATAATCGGGCACTTTCCCGCTGTTTATACTTCACCTCGACACCGCAAGGTACAAGAGGAATGAGATGAGATGAGATAAAATCTCTTTGCAGCAAGCATCAAGCGCAAGGATCTCACTAAATTTAAATAATAAATAACTACTAATAATTAAAATAATATATAAAAATCTTTCATTACAATTATGTTGTATTTGAATTTCAGTTCTTCATTATATGTTTTGAAAATTTACTTACTGTGTTTGCTCAATAATTTCCTAGTGATTTCTTCCTAAAACTTATCATTCAAGTTTCTTTAGTGAACATTTGAATATTACAACATATGTATATGATGGGGGGGGGGGGGGGGGGGGGGGAATAAGAATTTTAGAAAGGCTTAGGTCGGGCATAGCACAAAAAAGGTTGGGAAACACTGGCCTAAAGCTTGCCAGCTCTTGCATAAAATAATTATACCACTGTAATCTGAGATTGATGATGTGCTCCATTGTTTTGCATAGACAGCTGGTAAGGCAAACTGGTCTGTAGCTGGAGGCAGTGTTATTCCCTGGGTTTAGAAAAATGTCGTTATTGTTTCGCTAGATCTGTGGAACTCTGCCTAAAGTCCAGGAATGATTAAAGATCTGCAGCAGCTTTGTCTTGGCTGTTTGATTTTTGACTATTTCATTGGATGTTCTTTTGATTAATGGTGATTTATAATTTTCAGTGTCAGTTTCACATTAACTTCAGTTCATTGGGTGTAATTCAGGCAAATCTTGTGACCTGGAGAAACAACATTGTCTTAGATGTGACTTCATTCTCTCATGTATACTGTTGTTTGTCTTCAAACGCTTGCTGTTTCTCTAGCCTAATTTTAATGTTGTAGTCTTTAACAAATGAGTCTGCAAAATGACCAGTTAATATGTTTTCATTTTTATCCAGTGAGATCTTTCAGTTTCTCTCTGTGCTCTGATCATGAATTTGTTTTACTGGTTTTTATAGATTCCTTGTGTCTCTTTATTAACAGCTCAGAGGCTGTTTTCTCCTGCTAACTTTTCCGTCTACATCTGCAACAATTGTATGAGTGTCGATCATTCCAAAAGCAGTGGCACACTACTGACCATAAACTTGCCTAGTAATTCACACAGTCAAAAATGCTGGGGTTGACTGTGCTGTCCTGTAAAGGACATGCAACTAACTTTTACACCTTGGCCCTTTGAAATTTGGTCATTACATGCTGGTATTTGTTGCTGTGCTCTAGACATGGTTTTGTCTCTGCTTGCCAATATTATGCGGTTGCTCTAATTCACTATTCCATTATGGTTTGAATTGCTTATGAGCACCTCTTGGTATTGTTTCTGCTGCTGCCTGTAGTGTGCATTTGCCAAACTCTTCAATTATTTATATCTTATCTATGTTCAGATTTGTAAAAAGTAGTCTGGTGCAATGTTGGTACATTTTCCAGCATGGTTTCTTATAGTTCCACCTAGCAAGGGTATACAGTTAGAAGGACTGGCCAGTGGTTGCTCCCTTTAGTTGTTTTCTAACAATTTATGTTATGTTCCACTCCAGGTATAATTGTGTTATGCCATGGTCTAGAGTAGAAGATTGATGGGTAGGTCAGCTTGTTAATCAAGATCATTCTCATCCTACCAGTTCTCCAGTCTCTCTGTTCTCTGGTGCATGTGATCATAGCTTCATCAGCAATCGAAGCATGCTTCATAGAACTCATCTGCTGAACCTTCTTGGCACTGTTTGTAGACTCCATACTTGGTTTTCAGTATCTTTAAAATCCATATGGGATAAAACCCGGGTCAGTGAAGTCTTTCTGGTGACTGCCGATCCCACGACGATGAACTGTAATTTTCGTGGACTTTTGTGTTGGCATTTTGGTGGCGACATTGTGCACAGTGTACCTGTACGGGCTGTTGGCTTGCCAAGACTCCTCTCTTTTTCACTATCACAATGGGCAGTGAGGAGCATTTTGTGTGATATTCACTGGCACTGGAACGGAGCATAATGGGGACAACCCGTTGCCATGAAGTTGGAACAACTAACTAACTAAGAGCAGATCCATCAGCACATACATGTAACCACTCTTCAGGGTAGGAATCACTTGTTATTTCCTTAGAATTGAACATTGAAGAATTTTAGAAAGGCTTAGGTCGGGCATAGCACAAAAAAGGTTGGGAAACACTGGCCTAAAGCTTGCCAGCTCTTGCATAAAATAATTATACCACTGTAATCTGAGATTGATGATGTGCTCCATTGTTTTGCATAGACAGCTGGTAAGGCAAACTGGTCTGTAGCTGGAGGCAGTGTTATTCCCTGGGTTTAGAAAAATGTCATTATTGTTTCGCTAGATCTGTGGAACTCTGCCTAAAGTCCAGGAATGATTAAAGATCTGCAGCAGCTTTGTCTTGGCTGTTTGATTTTTGACTATTTCATTGGATGTTCTTTTGATTAATGGTGATTTATAATTTTCAGTGTCAGTTTCACATTAACTTCAGTTCATTGGGTGTAATTCAGGCAAATCTTGTGACCTGGAGAAACAACATTGTCTTAGATGTGACTTCATTCTCTCATGTATACTGTTGTTTGTCTTCAAACGCTTGCTGTTTCTCTAGCCTAATTTTAATGTTGTAGTCTTTAACAAATGAGTCTGCAAAATGACCAGTTAATATGTTTTCATTTTTATCCAGTGAGATCTTTCAGTTTCTCTCTGTGCTCTGATCATGAATTTGTTTTACTGGTTTTTATAGATTCCTTGTGTCTCTTTATTAACAGCTCAGAGGCTGTTTTCTCCTGCTAACTTTTCCGTCTACATCTGCAACAATTGTATGAGTGTCGATCATTCCAAAAGCAGTGGCACACTACTGACCATAAACTTGCCTAGTAATTCACAGTCAAAAATGCTGAGGTTGACTGTGCTGTCCTGTAAAGGACATGCAACTAACTTTTACACCTTGGCCCTTTGAAATTTGGTCATTACATGCTGGTATTTGTTGCGGTGCTCTAGACATGGTTTTGTCTCTGCTTGCCAATATTATGCGGTTGCTCTAATTCACTATTCCATTATGGTTTGGATTGCTTATGAGCACCTCTTGGTATTGTTTCTGCTGCTGCCTGTAGTGTGCATTTGCCAAACTCTTCAATTATTTATATCTTATCTATGTTCAGATTTGTAAAAAGTAGTCTGGTGCAATGTTGGTACATTTTCCAGCATGGTTTCTTATAGTTCCACCTAGCAAGGGTATACAGTTAGAAGGACTGGCCAGTGGTTGCTCCCTTTAGTTGTTTTCTAACAATTTATGTTATGTTCCACTCCAGGTATAATTGTGTTATGCCATGGTCTAGAGTAGAAGATTGATGGGTAGGTCAGCTTGTTAATCAAGATCATTCTCATCCTACCAGTTCTCCAGTCTCTCTGTTCTCTGGTGCATGTGATCATAGCTTCATCAGCAATCGAAGCATGCTTCATAGAACTCATCTGCTGAACCCTCTTGGCACTGTTTGTAGACTCCATACTTGGTTTTCAGTATCTTTAAAATCCATATGGGATAAAACTTTCAGGTGAGCCGAAGACGATGAACTGAATTGCCGATCCCTTTTGATGAACTGTAATTTTCGTGGACTTTTGTGTACGCATTTTGGTGGCGACATTAGCACAGTGTATTTTGATATTCACTGGCTGGAAAGCTTGCCAAGACCCTCTCTTTTTAACTATCACAATGGAGCATTCATGAGGATCATTGTTTTGCATAGAACAGCTGGCAAGGGCACTGGGTTGTAGTGGAACAGTTGCCACTAAGTTGAAAAAAGGTCTAACTGCTAGAGTGGAATCACTCTGCCTAGTCCAGGAATTATTACACAGTCTGAGCACTTGTCTTATGCCTAGTTTTTGACTATTCATTGGATGTTCTGATTGTGGAATGTTGGTCAGTGTCTTTTCCATTGACTCAGTTCATGGGTTTTGTAATTCAGGCAACGTTTGTTGAACAACATGCTCAGATTCACTTCATTCTGGCGTTTTCTGGTTTGTTTGTTTCCAAAAAAGCTTGCTGTTTGCTCTTAATTTTGTGTAGTCGTTAACATCTGAGCTCAAACAACAGTTTTGTTTGTCATTTTTACCAAGTGAGATCTTTCAGTTCTCTCTTTGTCGGATCATAATTTGTTCCACTGGTTTTTTAAGATTCGTGCTCTTTTATTGGGCTCAGAGGCTGGTTTTATCATGATTAAATTTTCCATTCCTACACTGCAACAATTGTTGCAGTGTCGATCATTCCAAAAGCAGGGCACACTAGGCTGACCATGCTCTGACTAGTAATTCACAGTCAAGAAAAAAAACATGTGGTTGACTGTGCGTCCCGTCAAAGGACCAGCAAACTCTTTAAACCTTCACTTAGAAATTTGGTCTTACATGCGGCATTGTCGGTGTAAAGCATGTTTTCCGGCACATTAGACGTTGACTAATTTCACTATTCTATATGGTTTGGATTTTTATGAGCACCACCCCCCTTCCCGGTAGTTTTGCTGTGCCTAGCCCTAGTGACATTAACCTTCAATTATGTATATCGAGGCATGTTAGATTTGTAAAAAAGTAGTCTGGTCAAGTGGACTTCCAGCATATTTCTTAGTAGGTTACCTCAAGGGTTAAGGAAAGGACTGCCAGTGGTGCATTAGTTGTTTTATTAACAATTTATGTTATTTTCCACGCCGGTACAAATTGTTATTGCATGGTCTCGATAGAGGATTGATTGCCAGTCCAGCTCATGTTGCTCAAGATTATTCTCATCCACCAGTTGCCATCTCCTGTTCTTGGCTGCACTGATCTAGCTCATCACAATCAAGCGCTTTGACTGATCGACTGAACCCACTTGGAAGCTTTGTGACTTAGTGACTTCAGACCACAAATACTTGGGAATCGCACGGGCAGTAGATTTCTGGTGCGCCGTCCCAGACGATTCTTCCCCTTTTGTCTACACTCTATGAGTTAGATACAGACAGCTTCCGTAACCATGTCCTTCAACTGGGGCACTTTTCTGACTTTTTTGTACTCGCTCACGAGGTAGGCTACATGTGCTGCCGGCTCAGCACCTTACCTTCGTGCAGCAGTGAACGAGAAACGGCCAGGCCCTCTCATCCGGGAATCCCTCATATCCCCCAGCTGAGAGCCTTCGAACATGTATCAGACCTGAGCATGTAGCTTGCTCAGTATCACGTTTCTATTTCCGGTAGACGGGTATCGGCCTGGCTCTCAGATCCGAGGGTTTGTGGCTTAGAGGCGTTCAGCCACAGCCCTCGACAGGGAGCCTTAAGAGTTTTGTCCGGACCAAAAACATCTGCCTTCGTGCACCTTTTAAACTTTTGACTGTTATCCTCAGTCTATACCTGCAGAGCAGCAGGTTGTGTCTCTCTTAGTCTGGTCCCTATCCCATAAGCTGTCTGATATGTAGTTTTCATCCATCGGCAGGCAAATGGGGTCAATGGGACACGCAAGCTCCCCCACCACGGCAAGGTGGAGACACATCGGGGGAGGTTGACACATTCAGTAAAGCTGTCCTGCATTCTATATAAAGTCCTACCATTTGACGCCTCTACAGAAAATAATGCCTTTGAGATTACGTTTACAATACTTTGATTTCCTATAATTTCTTCATCACTAAACAGTCAACATTTCACTTATGATTCAAGTCATATTTTAAACTATATCTCAACATATATTGCTTTATTACTAAAATAGATAACATGAGACATTGAAGAAAGTGCATTTGTGTGTTTTGCTTGTTCCAGAAAATATCTTCAGTCAAGATACACCGTAGATCAAGAGTTCTCAATTGAGGTTAGTAGTTACTGATACACTAATGTAATATGCAGGCATTAGACATAGTTGTGTCAGTCAAGAGTGGCTGGTCGTAGGGTCACATGGGTGGCTGACACATCATGGGACTCCTGTTGGGTCCTCTGTTAGGCTCGAGATTTGTGTCTATCAGAGGTGATATAAAAACCTGACCTGTCAACTACATAGTGACTACTTGGGCATGTGGCCCAGTATGCCAACAGGTCTGTGTGCTTGTGTGTGTGTGTGTGGATTTGTTTCTTTGCTTTATGCATATGTGCACACACACACATGTGCGCACACACACACACACACACACACCACACACCCCCCTTTGTATTTATTTATTGTTGTTTTTTGTTGTTTTTTTCACATTGTAAACTACTTAATGAACACTGATACAGAAAAATGTTTGCTGAGGTGAAAACCACAAGTTTATTGTCCTTTTTCCATTGACCGTACATTTTTTTGTCCTTTTTCCTTTTCAGTTTGAAAATCTGATGGATGAGGTAAGACATTCTTTTGTGATATCACATGTTATGACTTGTCTTGGCAGTCACTTCTGCACAGAACTACCTCATCATTTTCTTCTTCTTCATTTGCATGTGTTCATCATGTCAGTTTTCAATTATATTTGATAGATTTTCTGTGTCTTATTAATATAACTTGGGGTTATTCTTCTTCTCATCCTCCTCCTCCTCCTCCTCCTCCTCCTTCTTCTTCTTCTTCTTCTTCTTCTTCTTCTTCTTCTGCCTTTCATCTCCTAGTTGATCACAGGCCTTCAGTCAGCTCACACCAATTTTTTTGTAAACTTACTTATGATCAGTTGTTTTGCAGCTAAAGTTGTTCTTGAAATGAGGTAGCCAGTCTCATGCTAGCCCTCCTTAGAGGCCTCTTATGACATGCATGGTAGGTTACAGTGTTATTGTTCTTTGCTTCTCTTGTGAGCCTCAGTAACAGATGAGTGAATGAACGGTTGGTTACTGCTCAGTTTTTTTCTTTATTTTCATTCATGAGAGTCCTGTCATTTGTCTGATATATTACATATATTTTGTGTCAACATATATTACATAGAAACAAGACGAAACAGTGAAGATCATCAGTGATTGCATAACAGAGAAAAAACTGTAGTTAGGCCTACCAATAACCAAACTCGAGAAACTGCTGTGCACATCTAATATTCATTCAATTTTCTTTTAAAAAAAATTATACCACAAAATTGACGGAGTGACCATAGGAAGTCCTCTAGGTCCCATTCTAATGGACATCTTTGTGGCACCTTAGAAGAATAAAGAGTCTTAACTATAAAGGACTTGGTTATATGCTGCCAGTATGTGGATAATATATTAATCATCGCAGAGATCACGGCAGTATCGTTCCACTCCACCATGACCCAAGCCCATGAGTACATTTCTTTGTCTATTGATCATGAACATAATGTCATCTTATCGTTTCTAGATATCATAAGCCGACGCTGAGAGAATGAAACCATCTAAAGATCAGTCTTTTGAAAAGGAATATGGATGGACCAGTACCTGAATTTCAGTAGCTTTGCACCTATCCAATATAAGTGTGTGGGACCTTAATTAATTGAGATAGAAAGATTTGTCGATGACACACTAAAGGAAGAACTAGTTCCCTTCACCAGACTCTGAAATCTAATGGATATCCAACCAGTTTCATCAAGCGTCACTGCCAGACACCCAAACCTACCCCCATAGAATGAACAGTTCCCAAACTTCAAATGTTTCTTCAGCTAATCTTTTGAGGAGATGATGTAATGAAACAATTACATGGTCAACTTAAAACAGCAGTAAACCAAACATATTTTGCTGCCGAACCAATGATCGGCTGTAAAACCACCCCTGATACCTTACTCCATCTGTGAAAGAATCATAGTCTCCATAAACCAAATTAGACTGCATTTATCAATTTAATTATGAGTGCTGTGCAACTTACATAGGTAGAACGGAAAGACAAATAGGAAATTGAGTAACCAAACGTACACCAGTGTGGGTGGAAAAGAGTTTTAATCAGTCTTCAGGAATCACTGTGCAGTCGACAGATCATAAAACATAAAAGTCGGCCATCATGGAACATTTGCTTATTAGCAATTAGAGTGAATAAACAAAACACATTTTGTATCCTGTATTTAATGAACACTAATCAATTGCTTAAATATATCGAAGTGTTTCAGCCAAAGTACTGTTCATTTACTCACTTGATATGGTATATATAACTCTGCAGGATGCACCTGACAATATGCAAGAAAATATGCCAAGCAAGAAATCATGCAGTGTGTTGATTATGGTGTCTGTTTAAATTTACTGTGGGAATACACTGTTAGGGATGAAATGGTTAACACAACTTTTTAATACAGCCTGGGAAGAAAGAAATGTCCCAGGTGATTGGCAACAGGCAGCAATAGTATCAGTATGGACAAAGAAATGTAGTATAAGGGAGTATGACAAATAGAGGGGGGGGGGGGGGGGGGGGGGGGGGGGCTTCCGGTCCTCTACATGGAGGATAGGCATTTAAATTGTTAAGGCTTCTCGCGCATTTATGCTTGTGGCCACCATTTGCATTCACATTTTCCTCATGTTGGACTGGAAGTGTATGGTTTCGTCGCCCTGCTACTGAGTTGAGTGCGTGGTGCGACACTGTGAGCTGTGAATTTCATGTGAAATGCTTTTACATCTGTCCGTGGTTGTTTGTAGCGTAAACTGCATGTTCGGAATAATGGCGGCTGGCTTTGTCAAGGAAATTACTGGTTTGCCTTATGCAGAAATGTGTGACTGCTGGTTTTCTAGTGACTGCCACTTCCAGCGACGATGAACTGTATTATTCGTGAACGACTTTTGTGTTGGCATTCTGGCGATGGCATTATGCAGAGTGAAATGCTTTTACGTCTGTCTGCGTTTGTTTGTAGCGTGAACTGCATGTTCAGAAAAATGGCGGTCAGCTTTGTCGCAGAACTGACTGGTTTGCCTTAATGCAGTAATGTGTGGCTGCTGGTTTTCTAGTGACTGCCGCTTCCATTGATGATGAAATATATTTTTTGTGGAGGACTTTTGTGTTGGCATTCTGGTATTGGAATTATACACAGTGTATCTGTGCAGGCTGTTGGTTTGTCGAGACTCCTGTCTGTTCCACTTTTCATATGTGGCAGTGAGGAGCATTTTGTGTGATATTCACTGGCACAGGAATGGAACATAATGGGGACGACCCATTGCCGTGAAGTTGGAACAGCGACTAATTACTAATGAGTCACATCAGGAAATTTATGCAAAACAATCAGTTAGACCCATAGTCAAACAAGAATTCAGCAAATTACAGTTTGGTTTAGAAAAGGTAAAAGTTGCACTGATGCACTATTCATACTTAGACAAATATGTGAATAAACCATAAAATACAGTGACCAGCAGAATATTGTTTGTAGATCAGGAAAGGGCTTTTGATAGAGTAGATAGATATAAATTATGGGCCATACTTGAAGACTACAGGATACAAGGACAATCGTTAGAAAATATCATAGTCATGTACCAATGAAGTTAGTGTGCAGTAAGAACACAAGAAGTTATATCAGATATGTTCACATTCAATACGGGCGTGAGGCAGGGATGTGTGCTCTCCCCATTACTATTTAATATCTACGTAGACAGAATAAAAGAAGAATGCCTTAGAACAGATTCATAAAATTCTGAATTTTTTACTTTGGACAAAACAAAAGACCTACCCACAATAAATGAACTCTTATTTGCGAAAAATCAGTGCCTGTTATACAGCAATGAGGGCATACTGCAAACTCATATTGATAAGCTGAGTTCAACATGCAGCAGATACAATATAAATAAGCAGGTCTGCATGGTCGAATGGGTAAGAACACATGTTGTTAAATATCTGTTGTGCTGATGCCGAGGTAAGCGGTTCAACCCCTACACCGGACAGCTGGACTAAAATGTTGACCTGTCGTCCTTGACTTGGGGACTTAAATTACAAATACCTCTGAAGTCAGAGTGGGTTCACCTGATGGCGAGAGACACTGTTAATAGGGAAAGCTAAACCACACGCAAAATTCAGTCCATCGCCACTATAAATAGTGTGTATAGACCACCCTTGAGTTCAAAGCGAGCAAGTGCAAAAACAAAACATAAAAACAAACAAATCTGAAGTCATTCCTGGCCCACTGAGTATACTGATATAGCAGATCTCCTGGTCCACTCAGTATACTGATAAATAATACACCTCTGAAACAAATTAAAGAATATAAATATCTTTGAAGTATGACCACAGAAGATGGCAGAATGGACAGAGAAATTGAAATCAAATGGTAAAAAGCAAGTGTGCTTATATATCAACCATCGCCCATACTGAAACATCCAAATATGCCTATATCCGCAAAATGACAGATAATAAATAGCATATTCACACTAATCCTATGCTACCAGTATCACACTTGGACATTATCCAAATCATACTTATGCAAAATCAACACCTGTGAGATTAGATGCTTGAGAAGCGCTACCAATGTAACTATCGGAGACCGAGTAAGAAATGATGGTATAAGACAGACAGTGGGATCAACACCTAGTGCCACATATATTGAAAACTAGAAGATCAAATGGTTCTGCCATCTCATTAGAATGCAACACCAACTACCAGCACTGGCGCCACATAAAAGAAGATCTTATGCAAGAGCAAGAGGATGCCCGAGAAATAAATGGGCTGACAACATCAAAGAGATTATACAATCACACGGAATGACACTATCCAGTGCCACCCATCAGGCACTGGAATGTCAACTATTCCTCCCCAGGACACTTGACAGCATACATAAGTGGAAGATGATGATCATGATCATGATGATGATGATATTAGTATTTGTTATCCAGCTGTTTCAGTTGGGATACAAACCATAGACAGCAAATAAATTAATATATGCGTAAATATACATTATGTCATTATAGACTGTTCTGTTTTTTGTAGGAACCACAGCGAATTGAGATGACAAGGTAAGTGCCATGTCCTGGTTCATAAATGTGTATTTGTGTGGATATAAGAACACACATACACACTTTCTCTCTCTCACACACACACACATGCACACACACACTCTCTCTCTCTCTCTCTTACACACACATGCCACACACACACTCTCTCTCTCTCTCTTACACACACACACACCCACCCACCCACACACACACACACAACGCAACTAATCAAAGGTTGAACAGAGACTTGGGTCAGATACTCAACATTTCTTTACATGATACAAAATTTTATTTCTGGAGAACCCTTGAGGTCACTGAAATAAGGCCAGAAATAGTTACACAGATAATTTTAACACTGAAAGAAGACAAAAGAAAGATGTAACCCTCCTATAAATAAGAAGCCACATTAAACATCAGAAAAGCTTTAGACACTGGGATTTGAACCCATTGCCTCTATTTCTCTTGTATAGTGTGTCTATATTGTTATGTTAAGGTAACATATAGTAAAAACTGCACCGGAGGATACCAAATTGGAAGATAGCGCAATAACTTACCAGCACTTTTGTCCAGGTTTAGACCCAATTGATGATTGGTTGGTTTGATTTTGTAAAGGATCATCATCATGGCACATGGAAACTGACAAATATTTTAGTTTCCACACGGGTGATTGCACATGGATACTAACATAAGTGCTTCAGCCTCCCGCCATAGATTGCACACGCATACCTATATATATGCTGTAATCCCTGCCTATAGATTGCACAAGTAGGTTCTCAGCATAGGGAAAACCCCAAGGCATTTTCAAGGATCAAAAGTGTGCATACTAGTATGCTAAAACTACTCCTTTTGTGGAGTGATTTTTATTATAAACTAGACGACCCGGCCCGGCTTCGCCCAGCCCCTGGTGGGGAGCATCTCATTTAATTCATATAAGCTCCCGTTCCCGCTCCCATTCCCGGAAATGTGGCGAACAGATTGGAAGAGAACAATCTTCATTCCAATAACTAAATAGGGCAACCTGAAACTACTGAATGTAAACTTACAAAGATATCACGAAAACCCAATAAATGCTGGGATGACTGCGGCGTAATTCAAAGGATATTCAACTAACTTTCTCGCCAAAAAAAAATTACATTATTCAGTATAGATGTCGAAGAGAAATAAAAAGATGAGTTAGAATATTTTCACGTACCTAAAATAGATGCATTATTTTTATGAAAACTTTGAAGATGCCTTAAAGCTTTTATCACTTTGTTTATAACTCATGTGACTGTAGATAACTTCTTTAAACATTTTATAAAACTTAAGAAAAATACAGCAATTATTTAAATTACATAATATAGCAATTCTACTAAAAGTAATGTCCCTTGATATAACTTTTGTTTCTTAAGTTAAGTCCCCTTGCAATATTTTAATTAATGTTAATTTAATACGTAAATAACTGTTTTTAAACTAACAAACTATGCCAGTTGGCTGCGCGGGAATGAGAAGAACATCTGTAGAAAATTTCATCTCAATTAGATGGACCGTTCGGGATCGCATAAAGGACACACAAAGACACAAACATTCTCTTTTATATATATATAGATGTTAGCCCGGGCAGTGGCCTAATTGACTTACTCTTTTTAATGTCCAGTTGCTGAGGGAGTTTTAATGTGTGCAACATGCACCCAGGTCCCTGTTTTGTTTTGCTGTTATCTTATAAGTCTATATGTTTAATTCACTACCACATGATCAGTGAATGACATGGTGGCAACACACAACTCTGTAGTTGGCCCAGCCCCATATATATATATATCTTCTTCTTCTTCAGCGTTCCGAGCCATTGAGGTTCTTTGCTGCAAATACAATCTGTCTCCATTCGTCTCTCTGGTGGACCTTCTCTTGCCAGTCGTTGATTCCAAGTGCTTGTAGGTCTGTATGTATATTATCTCTCCACCGCCTTCTTGGTCTACCTCGGGGTCTACGGTCATTTATTTCCTGAGTGTAAGCGAGTTTTGTTTCCCTATTATCTTCCATTTTTTCTATATGCCCCAGCCATTGTAGTCTATTAGCCTTCATGATACCAGTGATTAGCGGGGACTTAAACAAATCATAAATGTCTTTGTTACTTCTTCTTTTCCACTCTCCACTATCAAATAGCTTGCTGACTGACGTGGGCTGTCTTGCCTATTCACAGTTTTCCATCTCTAACACAGCATGTATCATGTATCATTTTGTTTGTTGACACCGTGCCATGACACAAGAATTTTCCCTTCCTGTCTTCCTCTATTGAACTTTCCACAAATCTTTCTTTTTATGTGGGTGGGAGAATATGCAGATTTTCTAAGAGCAATTTGAACTTCACATGCATTGTCTTATCTGGATGTTCGAGGGAAAGTCATTAAGTAACAGGAATGTTATTATAAAGTGCACTAAGAGTATGGATAACAGAAAATCTTATTTTAGGACACAAACTGGCTTCTAAGCAATACTGCATGTAGGGGGTCATGAGGATCGTGCAGTTTGCACATGTGCAGCTTGCACATGTGCAGTAGTGATTACAGAATAGCTGCCCAAATTATGACGCACTGTGAAAGAACAATGAGGCGTTATTCATTTCTTTTTTGTGGTCAGAGGGAGTGAAACCTTGTGAAATCTGCAGAAAAATGATAGTTCAGTATAGAGATGGTTGTTTCAGTGAGGAGAAACACCTGTTGTTTCCCGTTAAGAAAAAATTCAAAATGCAGGAATCTGCTGAGGAAGACATAATGACCATCTTGATTGATTGATTGATTTAGGAATCGACATAACAGCATTCAGGGCATTCCCATAAGTGCTCCGTCCCCATCCTCAGCAGCCAGCGAAGAGTTGCAACACTAATAGTACCAGTAGCAGTCTGATTATAAGTCTGTCTCGCCTTTCCTCTGAGCGTTGAGCGTCGGCCAGATCCCTTCGTCACTCCTCGTTGTCTCATTCTTGCCAGACCATGGTAATCCATTTGCTCCTCCGAGGTGTGCACGTGCTCCCACAAGGCCGCAACCACGTCTGTCTTGTCATGTATCAATACTCCACCAAGTTCTGCAGAGCCAGCCAACCTGTCCGCCTGTTCATTTCCCAGCACACCGGCATGCCCCGGAGAAAAGATCCAGGTGATGCTTGTCACCCGTGACCTCCGAAGCGAAGCAAGCCACTCCGCACGAAGTCTGCCCGTCCTCACCCTCGTCAGCATGCTTTCTGAGTCAGTTACAATCACGATGTGTGTGTGTGTGTCGTATTCTCCATCCAGCGGAGAGCCGCAGTGACTGCCTCCACTTCCATTCTTAAGCTGGATGTTGTGGTATCATATGCCAGGCTCTCCTGCCCCAAACATCGACCATTAGCTTTGGCTATGAACCCCCAGCCACTTCTCTCACCTCTTGACACCGAACCATCTGTGTAGATAATCACATCACTCGAGTGAGCATTGTCCTGAATTAGTTGCTGGATTTCCACTTCTGTGGCCCCTGCTGGCCACTCCCTGCACTCCCGGCTTAATGTGATTATAACTCTGCACAAGTCTGACTGCTCCGCTGACACTCTGACCCACTCCTCTCCACGCCTAATGTTCTCCAAGGGGCACACGTGTCTGATCGTATCCTCCGCCTGAGCCATCCATGATTTCCCTCTTATCAGTCGCTGACCCTTAACTGCGTCCAGCGCCTCATGCAGTGGGTGGTCTGTGTCTGCAGCTACTCTGAGGTATGCCTTCGCCTGCATCACCTTGAGCCTACCAGCAACAGTCGGCAGACCAAGGATATAACGCATACACACACTACTGGGGTGTCTCTAGTGCATCCCAGAATGACCCGCATAGCTTCGTTCTGTATGCGCTCAGCGAGCAGACCTAATCCATAATCAGTTACTGAGAGGATCAAGTGCTGGTATAGTGTGAAAAGCATTCTCTGCTCTATGTCCATTGCAGCCATAGTTTTAAGTGCATTGAGTCCCTTTTGAGATCTTGTCACGACCGTCTCCACATGGTCCTTGAAGGATAGGCTCCTGTCAAATGTGATCCCCAGATACTTCAGTTTGTTCTCTCTGCTGACATTTCTACCATCTATCGCGAGGCTTGGGACATCAGCTCTTACAATCCTGTTCTCCAGAGAGCACCACAAAATAGCCGCCTTTTCCGGGTGGATGACAGCACTCATTTCTGTGCACCAGTCAATCACTTTATCTACTTTATTTGTTGCTGCAAGACAATGTCCACCCTGGCTGCACATACAGTGGATACACTACGTGCTCTGAAATGTGCAGTCTGGAAACACGCAGCATACAGTCCAGACTTGGCGGTATCAGACTTTCACTACGTTTGGACCCTTGAAGGAGGTGGTGCAAAGTTGGTTTAAGACCACTCCCAAAAACCTTTTTCCTGGAGGCATCAACAAGCTGTAGACCATGTGTTCTGCCAGGCAGTGGAATTCTGTTGATAAATAACACATACAAAATTTCTGGGTCGCAATATTTTTAACAAGTTATACGTAAAATTCCTGTTACTTAATGACTTCCCCTTGTGTGTGTGTGTGTGTATGGGCATGCATATGCGTGCGCACACACATCATCAGCATCCTCATCAAGTGCCCTGCCAACTGGCTTAGGCATGTAGGCATGCATGGTCTCTCCACAGATCTCGGTCTTCAGTGTTCAGTATCAACTCTGCTGATGATATTCTTCCATGCCACCGTCTCAATCCATCCAGCATCATTTCTCTTGGTCTGCCTCTGCCTCACTTCCCCTCGATCTTTTCAATTGTCATGATGTTCTCCAATGCCTTTCTTCTCATCACATGACCAAAAAAATGCTGTTTGCCTCTTTCTTATTGTTGTATATAATGTTCTAGTTTCATTAGCCTCTTTCAGGCAATCGTTAGTTACTCTGGCAGTCCAAGGAAAAACATTCATCTCAGGAACCACATTTCTGTTGCCTTCAAGTTCTTCCTTATTTGTTCAATTATATTCCAAGATCCACTGCCGTACAGTAAAATAGGTTCTATATAGCATTTCAGCACTCTTTCTTACATTCAATTATGGTGACTTAATGCATAAGATATTCTTCATTTTCTGTATACAGCTTTTTCCTGTCCTAATTCTGCCCTTAATCTCTATTGTGCATCTTCCTTGTGCATCTTCCATCTGATGTTATAAATGCACCTAGGTATTTAAAATTATCCACTTAGTTAAGAATTTGCCCCTCTGTTTTCTATTTCACATTTTGGTGTCACCTTTTTCTTTGATATAACCATTGTTACTGCGCTCTTTCTTTGCACAATATGTTACTGCAATATCCAACAATTGTTGTAGATCTTTTGCATTATCCGACACCTATACGGTGTCATCTGCATAGTGTATATTGTTTATATTATAACCTCCTACTAGTATTCCTGGCTTCATACACACATACATGCAAAAAACCTTTATATAAATTATTGCATTAAAATATAAATATTTTTCTCAGGTATTTCTGTTTAATAATGTGTAGGTCATGCTGAATACTTAAAATTTACGTGTTTTGTTGAAAATGCCTGCAGAGGTCAGCTAGCCCTTGATAGTGGCCCGTTCACAGTGTCTTCTTATGTCCAGAGGGTAAGTCTGTGTGCTTTGACATTGTCACTTCTGTGTGCTTTGACATTGTCACTTCTGTGTGCTTTGACATTGTCACTTCTCTTTACTGTGGTATAGATGTCAGAGTTGCAAGGCGTTGTCTTACTGTTGGTATTAGTAAATATCGTGAATTTGTGTCATTGTGACAGACTTGCTTGACTATAACTGTTGTAACTCTTTTGTGAGCTTCCTTTCACATGTTTATTTCTTTGAAGCTATAAATGTAATATACAATAATATACAGACTCATACACTGACACACAGAGAGGGTTTAGGGGATGGTAATTCAAAAACGAATTTGAAGATGAATAGTTTTATAATTCAAAATTTTAAATATGTTATTTTGCACCAAACAATGGGTGAGCTGTCCCATCTTCATGATCAGGTTGTTCAACCTGCAGTCATTGTTGAAGTCTGATCATGGGACTCCACTGTCTCCTATTCTCCTCAGTTCCCCTTCCACTGTCTCCTATTCTCCTCAGTTCCCCTTCCACTGTCTCCTATTCTCCTCAGTTCCCCTTCCACTGTCTCCTATTCTCCTCAGTTCCCCTTCCACTGTCTCCTATTCTCCTCAGTTCCCCTTCCACTGTCTCCTATTCTCCTCAGTTCCCCTTCCACTGTCTCCTATTCTCCTCAGTTCCCCTTCCACTGTCTCCTATTCTCCTCAGTTCCCCTTCCACTGTCTCCTATTCTCCTCAGTTCCCCTTCCACTGTCTCCTATTCTCCTCAGTTCCCCTTCCACTGTCTCCTATTCTCCTCAGTTCCCCTTCCACTGTCTCCTATTCTCCTCAGTTCCCCTTCCACTGTCTCCTATTCTCCTCAGTTCCCCTTCCACTGTCTCCTATTCTCCTCAGTTCCCCTTCCACTGTCTCCTATTCTCCTCAGTTCCCCTTCCACTGTCTCCTATTCTCCTCAGTTCCCCTTCCACTGTCTCCTATTCTCCTCAGTTCCCCTTCCACTGTCTCCTATTCTCCTCAGTTCCCCTTCCACTGTCTCCTATTCTCCTCAGTTCCCCTTCCACTGTCTCCTATTCTCCTCAGTTCCCCTTCCACTGTCTCCTATTCTCCTCAGTTCCCCTTCCACTGTCTCCTATTCTCCTCAGTTCCCCTTCCACTGTCTCCTATTCTCCTCAGTTCCCCTTCCACTGAGCATACTTCTGAACTTCATTGACCTTCCATACTAGTGTGATGTGCTTGTTACTTAGGTGTCATTTTGTTTATTTTCATTTCCTCCAAAATTAGTCCTCTAGTATCTTCAGTAATAGACCTCCGTGTCTCGTATTGTGACCCCGACAAGACAACATGCAGTTTTTGTTATTCATCAATGGTTGACAATATTCCCTAGTGACTTTAAGGATGTGTTCATTTGATCTCTGTGTCAATACTTTCTGCATTCTGCAATATCACATCTCAAACATGCATCTAAAATACTGAGGTGGGGGTGGTCTCTCTCTCTCTCTCTCTCTCTCTCTCTCTCTCTCTCTCTCTCTCTCTCTCTCTCTCTCTCTCTCACACTCTCTCTCTCTCTCTCTCTCTCTCTCACACACACTCTCTCTCTCTCTCTCTCTCTCTCTCTCTCTCTCTCTCTCTCTCTCTCTCTCTCTCTCTCTCTCTCTCTCTCTCTCTCTCTCTCTCTCTCTCTCTCTCTCTCTGTGTGTATATGTCAGGGACTCTTGTATTGTCAGAAATGATTATTTCCATGCTGCAATGTTTATGTTTGTTCTGTAAAATAGAACATAGTGGTGTTTTTGCTTGATTATATTATGTGTAATGTGTTGTTGTTGTATTATTGGAGAAGATTTATGTAGGACAGAATAAAGCAATTATAACTGCATTGTTTGAAATAATAGACAATGACAAGTTATGTTAATTTAACATTACAATGATGACATGGAACAATCTTATCCATTTTGGAATAAAGTAGTACAGAATAATTAATTGCAGTTACACTAATGTGATACTAAGATGCAATGGTCCTTACTGCAAAATAACAAAGGGCAATTAAGTGTAGATAGAGGGCACGTTAATGAAGTTGATAGCGAACTGCACTGTTAAAGTCATGAGCACTGTCAGACGAGGGTTTGATGCTTGTGCTCATCACCAGCGAAAGTGTGGGAAAGATTGGCCACCTATTCCTCTGTGCATTCAGGCCTACAAAATGTAATGGTGCTGTCACATCACAGGCTGATTACAGGAAACTGTTCAGGACAGTTTATTTAAAATTTAAATGTAGATAAACCGAAGTGATAATTAATAGTTAATTGTAGAGACACTGGCAATGTGATAAATAATAACTATTTGTAGAGATATAGAAAATTAATTGTAGAGATGCATCAAAGTAGTAAATAAGATTTTTTAAGAGATACACCAAAGACATAATAACAGTTATTTGTAGAGACACAACAAAGTGATCAACAATATTTAATTGTATATACACCAGATCATTAGATCAAGAAATCAACATCAGGATTGGTAAGGCAGCAACAACAATGAACAGGTTAACAAAAAGTCTGAGAGAACAGGAAGCTTACTGCCAAAATAAAAGTCCTTGTCTGTCAAGCCTGTATCCTTAGTACTCTTTGTCATAACAGTGAAGTCTGGACAACTTCACTCACACCATGAGAAACGTTTGAACAGCTTTCATATGCAGTGTCTGTGAAGAATACTTGATATTAAGTGGCAAGACAAAATCACAAATACTGAAGCATTGGAAAGATCAGGTTGTGTGATGGTTTGTTCCATGCTCAGTCTTTGTTGACTGAGATGGATATGACACATTAGGAGGATGGGTGCTGTTAGAATACCAAAGGATATCTTTTCTGGTGAATTACAGATGAGTAAGAGATCTCGGGGTTAGTGTCTACTACGATACAAAGATGTGTGTGAGCAGGGCATGATTGAACAAGTCGCCGCTGAACATGTTGCATGGAGGGCAAATATCAGAAATGGAATAAAGGCAAAGGAGAAAATTATTGCAGACAGGTCACACACTGAGCGTGTGAGATGTAAGATGGTGCATGATGGTGGAAATGACCATGTGTTCACATGCATCCATTGTGGATGAACATTTACACCATGAATTGGTCTGATCAGTCACACTTGCTCCCACCATGGGTTGTAGTTATTATGCCTTTTTTTTAAATAACATATACAGGCAAATCTTTTGGCCTAGAGCAGGGGTCACCAAACTACGGCCCATGGGCCAGATCCGGCCCGCGACGTCATTTCATCCGGCCCGCCAACGGTACTCGAACTTGCTTGATATAATGTATGGAACACGAGATCTTGTGATAAAATTTAAATGTAAATATTATGTTTACAATAAAAGGAGATCTTCACAAGTGCGGAGACCTCTTGGCTGCTATGTGTATTAAATTTACCATTTTCAATGATAAATTATTGTATCTAGATTTTGTTGTTTATTGTAATGTTTGCTTATTTCGCACCATCCCAAGTCCTTCCCCGGCTCGTGGTAGCACCGCCTATGCTCTGACGTTACCATGGTTTCCATGACAAAACACACGCATGCACGCATTCTTGTGTTTCAATAGGATTTTAATTATATTTCTAATTCAATGACTGTTTCATTTTTCATATCCCGTGTACTTCACCCTTCATTATGGCTACTAAGAAAAGAAAAGTGGACGCCGAGTGTCGCATTTTCAATGAAGAATGGGGAGTGAAGTACTTCTTTGTGGAAACAAAGGAACAGAAAACCAGTTGCGTGATATGCAGCGAAAGTGTTGCCGTTTTGAAAGCGTACAATCTTCGGCATCACTACGAAGCAAAACATTTATCAACATATTCACAGTTTTCTGGAAAGTTACTTCTTCTTCTTCTTCTTCTTCTTCTTCTTCTTCTTCTTCTTCTTCTTCTTCTTCTTCTTCTTCTTCTTCTTCTTCAGCGTTCCGAGCCATTGAGGTTCTTTGCTGCAGATACAATCCGTCTCCATTCGTCTTTCTGGTTGACCTTCTCTTGCCAGTCAAAAGTTATGCTCTGAGAAATATGAGTCCACAAAACGTGGTTTAGAAACACAAAGAAATCTCTTCATCAGAAAGTTTGCTGAAACTGAATCTGTCACTCGTACTAGTTACAAAATAATGCATAAGATGGCAGAACGAGGAAAACCGTTTTCTGATGGCAGCTTCATCAAAGAGTGTATGAGGAGATCTTGTGTCCTGAGAAAGTCGATTTGTTTGGAACTATCAGCCTTTCGGTAAGTTCAGTTGTCGGAGAACAGAAGAACTTGAAGAGAACATAGTGCTACAGATACGCAAAGAAACTAGGAACTTGTTGTGTTATTCTCTGGCAGTGGATGAGTCTACTGATCTCTCGAGTACATCACAACTTCTCGTGTTCATTCGTGGTGTCAATTAGGACTTTCAGATAACGGAAGAGCTGGCATCCGTTTGCAGCATGCATGGAACAACAACTGGAAAAGACATTTTCATGGAAGTGCAAAAGGCTTTGCCAGACTATAACCTTTAGTGGAATCAGCTTCGAGGTGTTACAGTTGATGGGGGGAAAAACATAACGGGAGTGAGGAAGGATCTGACTCGGTTGGAAGATTTGCACATTCCGGATGCTCTGTACATCGATAGGCATCAGTGGTTGGAACAACTTATGTTTGTGAGCAAACTATAAAAGAATGAAGTATGTGAAGTCAACACATCGAATGAGATAGGCTGATGAACATTTGAAAGCAATTCTCTTGATTGGATGCAGCAATTCCAAACCAACCATTGATGATATCTTGAAAGCCAAATATCAATTTCACAAATTTCACTAACCTTTTCTGCTGCTTACTTTGTGAGATTCGGATATGTGCTAGGTCTGTTGTATCTATCTTTTTGCTAACGTCGCCTATTTGATAACTTTTTTAAGTTAATAAATATGTTGGTTGTCTTTGTTTTTTTTTGTTCATTGCAAGCCACTCACCCGTGATTAACTTAGTTTTTCGCCCCCCCCCCCCCCCCCCCCCCCCCCCAAGCTTTCGTTCTGGCTTGCAAGCATTATTAAAGTTAGTTGCATATCCTTTACAGGACGTTTGCCGTCAACAACAGCATTTTTTGCTGTTATTGATGTCCTGTCAAGTTTACGTTCAGTAGTTTGCCATTGTTTCTGAACGACTGGAACCCATACCATAGCGTAAAAAAACCAGCGCAATACAGTCTGCTGCAAAATCATGTGCAGATGTGTTTCAAACGCGGGTATACGGGATTATGAACCGCGCCCGTAAGACCTTCGCCATGGAGACGGTGCAAGTATTGTACAGGATGAGTATGCGGCCCGCGCTCGTCATTTTGTCAGTTATCCGGCCTGCCGTGAAAAAAGTTTGGTGACCCCTGGCCTAGAGAAACAAAGTGGAAGCTAAAGTTTATGGGCCACTGAGTGCACTAAAACAAAACAACAGTGACATTTATACAATATACGACATTGCAGATTTAGATGTTACATTTCTGGTGAAGAGGTTATGAATGCCATTCGCAATCCCACATATTACGTTCTAAACACATCTGCGGGCAGTTTGGAAACAGACCGCTTTGCGCTGGCTTTCATACATTGGTGTGTCGGCCAGTCGTACAGAAAGCAATGGCACACTACTGAGTATTAACTTGCTAAGATATCACAAACATTTCCTGGGTTTGATTAGAAAATCCAAAGATACTCAAAATGTAGTTTTACCAGCTTTCGTTATACTGCACGACACACTTAATATTTTCATTTTGTCAAAATCAGCAGTTTGTTTGTCAAAATCATAAGAAACACTTGTTTGTTAGATATTTATAACTTTTGATATTTACAATTCTCTGCTGTCAGATTCTCAGTCTTACATATATAACAAATTATTTAAATGTATGCAAATTCACCCTAACCCATTTAGGAATATTTGCATGGCTACATGATATTTACTTTATTTTTAAAAAGTGTTATATTTTATTTCAAAACTACCAAGCATAGATTTGTTTTATATTTGAATTAAGATTATGTCATTTGTTGTATTTATTCACTATTGTGGTGATATAATGGACTATATTTCCTTGTTTGCTGTAACTGCTTCATTATAGCACCAATATATTGTGTGTTTTGTTGAGTCATATTACACTGATAGTGTTGTATGTTTTCTTTTTAAACACTTTTGTTTTGTTTTCATTGTTGATTCACTTGGTATTTACTGTATATTTGTCTGCTTTGTTCTTGTTATTTGCTTTTTATTATTTCATCCATGTGTTGCTTAGATTATTGATGGAGCCTGAGTGATATCTTCTCTGAACAAATCAATGTGCTGTACTAGGGCGTGAAGAGAGTAGCAGTAATGCTGATTTTGAAGCTAAGGTTTGTGCCAGTGTGTCAAAGACAGATGTCTCTACACAGATGAAACCGTTCACGTTTCTTTTAGTTTTTGATACTAACATTTTCTCATTGTTATCCCTGCCATATCATTATTGTCAGTTTACAATAACCATATACATGGCATGTTGTACTGTGGATTTTGATGTTGTTTCAGAAATATCATTGTGAATGTAATGGTTGGTTGGTTGGTTCATGAATCCTCGGGACGACTGAATTGTCATTCTTGAGCACACTACATTGAGCATTCAGCTTATCTGAGCATTGAAAAGGACATGTATTTATCAGTGTAAGGTGGTGTAGTGCCACTTATCCTGGCTGGTACCAAAGTACCAACTTCCTGTCATTATTAGAGTGGAAAGCAGTGAGCTCGAGATTAATAGCAGCAACATTTATAACTATAAACAAGAAAATAAATATGAATGTGATCCAGTGATTTTTTGCTTTTTTTTTTTAGTTGCAGTGAACACCAGCATTTTATTGCTGTTGTTGATGTCTTAGCAAGTTTTACGTTCAGTAGTTTGCCATTGCTTTCCTGAATGACCGGCTCTCATACCATACACATTAAAACCAACATGACACCGTCTGCTGCGAAATCGGTTACCGTTGTGTTTCAAATGCGGGATCCAGTGATTTTTTTATTTATTTTTTTTTTTATTTGCATATCCTTTACAGAACATCGCTGTCAACACCAGCATCTTTCAGCTGTATGGTGATTTCTTGGCAAGATTACGCTCAGTAGTTTGCCATTGCTTTCTGAGCGGCCAGCTCACATACTCCGTAAGTTACCGCTGCGATTCGAACCACTGCTGATTCTCACCGTCATCACGTTACCAACGAGAGTATACGAGATTACGAAGAAAAGTCATAACCTCTAAGCCACGAAGCCGGCATCCAGTGATTACACACCAACAAATGATAAAGAGGATTCTGTTAAGGGAGAATTTTACATGGAACTTCAAAAAATAATTGGCAATCTCCACATGGCAATATCAGAATTTTGATAGGTGACTTAAATGCCAAAATAGGATCAGATAACACTAGTTACAAAGATGTCATGGGGAAACATGGACAAGGTGTAATGAATGATAAAGGAGAACTATTCTTTCATAGCACTAGGAAATGTGTGAGTCAAAAGAAATTCAATTGAATTAAATTAATTTAGAAGAATATTTAACTATAACATCAAATCAGTACTGCTGTTTTTGTTTGGCTGCCTTATTGGGTGGCACCATGACCCATTCCTCACCTGTCACTATCTTACCAATGTCAAGAAATATGTTTATCATATCTTCAGCCTATGTCATCCAAGAACTACCTCTTGTCAACCTGTGTCACCTGGTATCACCCAAAGCCTCATGCAGATAATGCTCCTTGTCCACTACAAACCTAAGATATTTTCCTGGAGCACCTTGTTCCTAGCATATACACTAGGCAAAGCAAGTATATGCTGCATGTACACAATGGACTTGTCCCTTGTGCAACCCAGAATGATCTCATGGAGTCATTTTTCATACATTCCAATATCTCCAGCTTTGTGATATTATGAGCAACCTTAGGCTATACTCAATCACTGAAATAATACATTTTTGGTAGAAAGTGTATAAATATGTCTGTTCCATGTCCACCGCCACCATCACCATAAGTGCATTTAGTCTCTTCTTTACCTTTGAAACCATGTGTCTTTCATGTGGTCCCTGAAATACAAACTGTTCTTTTCTCTCTCTCTCTCTCTCTCTCTCTCTCTCTCTCTCTCTCTCTCTCTCTCTCTCTCTCTCTCTCTCTCTCTCTCTCTCTCTCTCTCTCTCTCTCTCTCTCTCTCTCTCTCTCTCTCTCTCTCTCTATCTCTCTCTCTCTCTCTTTACTCTCTCTCTCTCTCTCTCTCTCTCTCTCTCTCTCTCTCTATGTTCCTCTATTTTTATATCTCTCTCTCTTTCTTCTCTCTCTGACCCTCTCATTTTATCTCTCTTTTTCTTCTCTTGCTTTCTCCATCTATCTCTCTCTCTCTCTTTATTGATTGATTGATTGATTGATTGATTGAACTGCTATTTACTAAAAACTAGAGTCAGACACCCAATTTTACTTCTCTCTTAATGTTTCATTTATGTTTTACTATTTAAAGTCTAATGGACAACATTTGTAAAGAATACACATCATGAAAATTCAACAGGGAAAATTGAAGTATTATTTGCAAGAGAAGATCTAAACACAAAGATGAAAATTGAGGAGCAAGTGCTACATTAACAGATGAGTAACTAAGCTTACACAAATGCATGCTGAGGTCGGACACGCTGGCCTTTGAGGTGCATAACTAGATGCAACATACTCCACTCACAAGAAGACATACTAGCTCCTTATTTTCAGCAGTACGTACGGCATTGCCGTAACCTGCTCTTTCTTTAACATTATCACTCATTACTTCTTTTATCAGCCTCTTCACTACTCGCCTTCAATGTTCCCTGGAGAATTATTTTCAACAAAGCAGATCCTGTGGACAAACCAGAAACACCATCAATGTTTCACCACTGATACGAGTGACTCCCAACATCCTGCACCTCATGTGCTCCCCAACAAAGACACAATGTCATATACCCCACATATGAAATATGCAGATGACCATACAATTTGTGGTCATTAGCACAGATCCTTAATTATTCATATTTTCTTTTAAAGTCTAGTACATATTTCCATCATTTTTATTATTTTTTGTTTCTTAAAACCCAGTGTAAAATGTTGTAAATTTATTTTTTTATGTTCACTCATACGAACTCAAGTGTAGTCTATACATGTCCTACTATTTCTGGTGCACAGGACTGATTTTTGCGTGTAGATTAGCTTTCCCTGTTACCAGTGTCCCTCGTCATCAGGCGAACCAACTCTGACTTCAGAGGTACTTGTAATTAACATCCCCAAGTCAAGGACGAGAAATCAACATTTTAGTCCAGCTGACCGGTTTAGGGATTGAACCCGCTACCTCAGCATCATCACACCAGATGTTTCAGAACGAGCTGTCTTATACATTCTGCCATGCAGACCTCCTCCAGTGTAAAATCAAAAGTGACACGGCAAGACATGTATTGATAGTTGTTATTTGTGGTATTACATGTTTCATATTTGAAAATTGTTTTACGTTCTAAACATTTTCCAGCTAGCAGAGCAGGAGCATGCAGTTGCGTGTGGGGAAGTGGGGTTTTGTGAAGCCACACCTGAAGCTGCTGGATTTGCTCAACTCAACAGAGACAAGCAGAAGAGTGCTGCAGCCAATGCTGCCATTAATAAAGCTTGTGTTAATGATGACGAATGGGAAGTGTAAGTTTATTGTGTTAACCTTTATCATTGTTATTGCAAGTTTGAATTATAGTAATCATATTGACAGTATAGTAATCATGCTGACATTCATCATCATTATCAAGTGCCTTGTCAACTGACATGGGCGACCATGCTTCTCCATATCTTCCAATCTCCAACAGCATGTATCAGTTTGTGTGCTGACAGCTTTCCATACCATGACAATAGGCTGTCAAGAATCTTCTCTCTCTGTCTTCCTCTGTCTCTTTTCCCATAAACCTTTCCAGTTGTCATGACATGTTTCAGTTTTTCTCTTCTCATAATGTGGCCAAAAGTGATAATTGTCTCTTTCTGATGTTTGTGTGTCTCTTTCTGATGTTTGTGTGTCTCTTTCTGATGTGTGTGTCTCTTTCTGATGTTTGTGTGCTGATATTTTAGTAATCACACTCACAGTATAGTAGATAAAAGATCTCTATCTTTTGCCTCATTAAATCATCTATCCATCTTTTACCTCATATGCTGTGTTATTACAATTAAGGTATGTGTCCATCTTTTACTTCTTACACTGTGCTGTGATCATTAAGCCATTTGTCCATCTTTGACTTCTTACACTGTGTTATGATCATTAAGCCATTTGTCCATCTTTGACTTCTTAAACTGTGCTGTGATCATTAAGCCATTTGTCCATCTTTGACTTCTTACACTGTGCTGTGATCATTAAGCCATTTGTCCATCTTTGACTTCTTACACTGTGTTATGATCATTAAGCCATTTGTCCATCTTTGACTTCTTACACTGTGTTATGATCGTTAAGCCATTTGTCCATCTTTGACTTCTTACACTGTGTTGTGATCGTTAAGCCATTTGTCCATCTTTGACTTCTTACACTGTGTTGTGATCATTAAGCCATTTGTCCATCTTTGACTTCTTACACTGTGTTGTGATCATTAAGCCATTTGTCCATCTTTTACTTCTTACACTGTGTTATGATCATTAAGCCATTTGTCCATCTTTGACTTCTTACACTGTGTTGTGATCATTAAGCCATTTGTCCATCTTTGACTTCTTACACTGTGTTATGATCATTAAGCCATTTGTCCATCTTTGACTTCTTACACTGTGTTATGATCATTAAGCCATTTGTCCATCTTTGACTTCTTAGACTGTGTTGTGATCGTTAAGCCATTTGTCCATCTTTGACTTCTTACACTGTGTTGTGATCATTAAGCCATTTGTCCATCTTTGACTTCTTACACTGTGTTGTGATCATTAAGCCATTTGTCCATCTTTTACTTCTTACACTGTGTTGTGATCATTAAGCCATTTGTCCATCTTTTACTTCTTACACTGTGTTATGATCATTAAGCCATTTGTCCATCTTTGACTTCTTACACTGTGTTGTGATCATTAAGCCATTTGTCCATCTTTGACTTCTTACACTGTGTTGTGATCATTAAGCCATTTGTCCATCTTTGACTTCTTACACTGTGTTGTGATCATTAAGCCATTTGTCCATCTTTGACTTCTTACACTGTGTTATGATCATTAAGCCATTTGTCCATCTTTGACTTCTTACACTGTGTTATGATCATTAAGCCATTTATCCATCTTTTACTTCTTACACTGTGTTATGATCATTAATCCATTTGTCCATCTTTAACTTCGTACACTGTGTTATGATCATTAAGCCATTTGTCAATCTTTGACTTCTTACACTGTGTTGTGATCATTAAGCCATTTGTCCATCTTTGACTTCTTACACTGTGCTGTGATCATTAAGCCATTTGTCCATCTTTGACTTCTTACACTGTGTTATGATCATTAAGCCATTTGTCCATCTTTGACTTCTTACACTGTGCTGTGATCATTAAGCCATTTGTCCATCTTTTACTTCTTACACTGTGTTTATGATCATTAAGCCATTTGTCCATCTTTGACTTCTTACACTGTGTTGTGATCATTAAGCCATTTGTCCATCTTTGACTTCTTACACTGTGTTATGATCGTTAAGCCATTTGTCCATCTTTGACTTCTTACACTGGTTGATGATCATTAAGCCATTTGTCCATCTTTGACTTCTTACACTGTGTCTGTGATCATTAAGCCATTTGTCCATCTTTGACTTCTTACACTGTGTTATGATCATTAAGCCATTTGTCCATCTTTGACTTCTTACACTGTGCTGTGATCATTAAGCCATTTGTCCATCTTTGACTTCTTACACTGTGTTATGATCATTAAGCCATTTGTCCATCTTTGACTTCTTACACTGTGTTATGATCATTAAGCCATTTGTCCATCTTTGACTTCTTACACTGTGTTATGATCATTAAGCCATTTGTCCATCTTTGACTTCTTACACTGTGTTATGATCATTAAGCCATTTGTCCATCTTTGACTTCTTACACTGTGTTATGATCATTAAGCCATTTGTCCATCTTTGACTTCTTACACTGTGTTATGATCATTAAGCCATTTGTCCATCTTTGACTTCTTACACTGTGTTGTGATCATTAAGCCATTTGTCCATCTTTGACTTCTTACACTGTGTTGTGATCATTAAGCCATTTGTCCATCTTTGACTTCTTACACTGTGTTGTGATCATTAAGCCATTTGTCCATCTTTGACTTCTTACACTGTGTTGTGATCATTAAGCCATTTGTCCATCTTTGACTTCTTACACTGTGTTATGATCATTAAGCCATTTGTCCATCTTTGACTTCTTACACTGTGTTATGATCATTAAGCCATTTGTCCATCTTTGACTTCTTACACTGTGTTGTGATCAGTTAAGCCATTTGTCCATCTTTGACTTCTTACACTGTGTTAGTGATCATTTAGCCATTTGTCCATCTTTGACTTCTTACACTGTGTTGTGATCATTAAGCCATTTGTCCATCTTTGACTTCTTACACTGTGTTGTAATCATTAAGCCATTTGTCCATCTTTGACTTCTTCCACTGTGTTGTGATCATTAAGCCATTTGTTCGTCTTTGACTTCTTACACTGTGTTGTGATCATTAAGCCATTTGTTCGTCTTTGACTTCTTACACTGTGTTGTGATCATTAAGCCATTTGTCCATCTTTGACTTCTTACACTGTGTTGTGATCATTAAGCCATTTGTCCATCTTTGACTTCTTACACTGTGTTGGATCATTAAGCCATTTGTCCATCTTTGACTTCTTACACTGTGTTGTGATCATTAAGCCATTTGTCCATCTTTGACTTCTTACACTGTGTTGTGATCATTAAGCCATTTGTCCATCTTTGACTTCTTACACTGTGTTGTGATCATTAAGCCATTTGTCCATCTTTGACTTCTTACACTGTGTTGTGATCATTAAGCCATTTGTCCATCTTTGACTTCTTACACTGTGTTGTGATCATTAAGCCATTTGTCCATCTTTGACTTCTTACACTGTGTTGTGATCATTAAGCCATTTGTCCATCTTTGACTTCTTACACTGTGTTGTGATCATTAAGCCATTTGTCCATCTTTGACTTCTTACACTGTGTTGTGATCATTAAGCCATTTGTCCATCTTTGACTTCTTACACTGTGTTGTGATCATTAAGCCATTTGTCCATCTTTGACTTCTTACACTGTGTTAGTGATCATTAAGCCATTTGTCCATCTTTGACTTCTTACACTGTGTTTGATCATTAAGCCATTTGTCCATCTTTGACTTCTTACACTGTGTTATGATCATTAAGCCATTTGTCCATCTTGACTTCTTACCCTGTGTTTATGATCATTAAGCCATTTGTCCATCTTTGACTCTTACACTGTGTTTAGATCATTAAGCCATTTGTCCCTCTTTGACTTCTTACACTGTGTTGTGATCATTAAGCCATTTGTCCATCTTTGACTTCTTACACTGTGTTGTGATCATTAAGTCCATTTGTCCATCTTTGACTTCTTACACTGTGTTGTGATCATTAAGCCATTTGTTCATCTTTGACTTCTTACACTGTGTTGTATCATTAAGCCATTTGTCCATCTTTGACTTCTTACACTGTGTTGTGATCAATTAAGCCATTTGTCCATCTTTACTTCTTACACTGTGTTGTGATCATTAAGCCATTTTCATCTTTGACTTCTTACACTGTGTTGTGATCATTCCACTTTGTCCGTCTTTGACAGTTCTTACCACTGTGTTGTGATCATTAAGCCATTTCTTCATCTTTTACTTCTTACACTGTGTTATGATCATTAAGCCATTTGTCCATCTTTGACTTCTTACACTGTGTTATGATTATTAAGCCATTTTCTCATCTTTGACTTCTTACACTGTGTTATGATCATTAAGCCATTTGTCCATCTTTGACTTCTTACACTGTGTTGTGATCATTAAGCCATTTGTCCATCTTTGACTTCTTACACTGTGTTATGATCATTAAGCCATTTCTTCATCTTTGACTTCTTACACTGTGTTATGATCATTAAGCCATTTGTCCATCTTTAACTTCTTACACTGTGTTTTGATCATTAAGCCATTTGTCCATATTTGACTTCTTACACTGTCTTATGATCATTAAGTCATTTGTCCATCTTTGACTTCTTACACTGTCTTATGATCATTAAGCCATTTCTTCGTCTTTTACTTCATGCTTTGAGCTATTACAATTAAAACCATCTATCTTTCACCTCATAAAATATGTTATTACTTTTATCCCATTTCTCCACCTTTTACCTCGTACACTGTTATTACTGTTGTGCCATTTCTCCATCATTTGTAAAGGCAAATTGTTGCCTTTTCCCCTTTGAATCTGAGTGATATTGTTTGTTTTTGTGTGTGTGTGTGTGTGAAGCACTATATTGTTGTAGTCATGATATATGGCCAAACTATTTTACTTGTTTTTAGATGAAGTCTGACAATGGCATTACACAAACTACCAAACAGTACATCCAAAACTTTGGGAAACAATTATACATTTATGGTTATATTTCGCATTTATTATTCTATGTTAGTTGTGGTTACTGCCTTTGTCAAAATCATTCTATAAGATAAAAAATAGTTGACGATCTTTACTACTAACAGACATGACATTGCACCCCTGTGACCAATAGATGGAATCAGGGCAATAAAGGAAAAAGATCAGCAGACATGTCAAGCATGGCAGGTTACAATCCAGCATAAAATGTGCTGTCTAGTTGCTGCAGGGCCGGCCTCTGTGGCTTGGGGTTAGTGAATGCAGTTTCACAGTCCCTGACATACCAGGCTTGAAGTCAACCACAGGCCATTTTAGAGCATTGATTCTCACAATGGTATCAGCATCAGGCATTGCAGAGCAGATAACTTTGCATTGATTCTCACAATGGTATCATCATCGAGCATTCAAAAAGCAACAGCAAACTACTGGCCGTAAAATTGTCTAGATAATCACAAACAGGCAAAACATGCTGAGGTTGAGTGTGACGTCCTGTAAATGGACCTACAACTAACTGTTTAAGTTACTGCATTTCTTAATTCTGTCTGTTCCAGACTGTTGTTACTTTAACTCTTTCTACCTGAAACTGTTGTTACATAAAGTTATTATGTTTGTATCTGAATGGGATAAAATAATAAAACTGGGACAGAAGGGGTTAAAGTAATACAAGTTCATATAGCAGTTGGCTGGGACAGAAGTTAAGAACAGCATATCATATGTTAAGAAACCAATAAACTGTTGGTGTCTTGTTTAGTAGAGAATGAGTTCTCAAAACTGACATTCTAGGGGTATGGTAGCATTCAGTGAATTTAGTCTGGTGATTTCCCTTGGCAGAGAAAGAATACAGGGATAGAACTCTAGACATCTTAATTCCAAAGTGGAACATTTTCAGTCTTTAATAAAATGACAAGTATATTCACCTGACTGATGTGTCATCAAGACACATTTGGGTTTGTGGTGTTAGACGCATGCTCTCCATGACTTCATGTCATGTGAGTAATATGGTCAGTATCACGCTGATTGTTTTAACTTGACCAAAACTATGATACCTGTTTGACAAGGCTGAATTGATCCCTGAGTTGTACTGGTTGGGAAGAAAGCAACCTTGCCACTAATGTTCCCTATTAAATAGCGCTTTTCGTTTGCATTAACTTAATTACTGTGTTTGTGACAAAGTTATATTGATTTCCTTGATGAAGGTCAGCTGTTTCCCCTAATGCACAATCTATATCTGGCTGTTTGCTTGCCTTGTATTTGTAATGGGAAAAACATGTATTTGATTAGTGTGTGTGTTCTGCACTGGATTTTTTGTGTGTTATCAAAGGAAAGTATGCGGACTGTTGTACAGATGATGATGTGAGCTTCTCACCAGCTGTTGTGTTCCTTTGATAACTTCACGACAAATGGGCAGGTTCGCTGGCCTCTAACATGCCAATTTTGTGCAATTTTCAAATGAACAAAGCCTCATTAGAGTAAGCAATCAGGGAAACACTTCTGTGTAAATGATACTGCATGCAGCAAGACAATGATCTGCAGACCGAAGGAACATAACATACATATTGGAATTAGTGTTACATGCCAGTTGTGAGGACATGTTAAATGTGCATACAACCAGAGTGCAGCGGAGATACTTAGCATCCTTACACTTCAGTATCTGCAGAAGGAGATGGACAACTTACGGCCATGTTGCTTATGTTAACCAATGAACAAAAACTTCAAGATGAGTTCCATTTTCAGGTATCAGTGTTTCAAATAATATCACATTTACATCCAGTGACGTGTAACAACTCATAAATGAATTACTCTGTAGGAAGTCGGCATGGCCAAATGGATAATAGAGCTTAATTAAAGTTCTGGTGTGCTGATGCTGAGGTAGCGGGTTCAACCCTTACACTGGTCAGTTGGACTAAAATGTTGACTTCTCGTCCTTGACTTGGGGAGTAAATTACAAGTACCTCTGAAGTCAGAGTGGGTTCACCTGATGGCGAGGGATACAGGTAACAGGGAAAGCTAATCCACATGCAAACATCAGTTCAGTACACTCAAAGTAGTAGCACGTGTATGGGCTAGGCTTCAGCTCAAAGCCAGTGCCAAAAGAAATATGACTTAGTTGTGATGACCAGAGTTGAATGTGGTGTAAGAAAGAGACACTGCAAAACTATATCAATGCATTATCTAACATGTGTGACAAATATGACTTAGTTGTGATGACCAGAGTTGAATGTGGTGTAAGAGAAATATGACTTAGTTGTGATGACCAGAGTTGAATGTGGTGTAAGAGAAATATGACTTAGTTGTGATGACCAGAGTTGAATGTGGTGTAAGAGAAATATGACTTAGTTGTGATGACCAGAGTTGAATGTGGTGTAAGAGAAATATGACTTAGTTGTGATGACCAGAGTTGAATGTGGTGTAAGAGAAATATGACTTAGTTGTGATGACCAGAGTTGAATGTGGTGTAAGAGAAATATGACTTAGTTGTGATGACCAGAGTTGAATGTGGTGTAAGAGAAATATGACTTAGTTGTGATGACCAGAGTTGAATGTGGTGTAAGAGAAATATGACTTAGTTGTGATGACCAGAGTTGAATGTGGTGTAAGAGAAATATGACTTAGTTGTGATGACCAGAGTTGAATGTGGTGTAAGAGAAATATGACTTAGTTGTGATGACCAGAGTTGAATGTGCTGTAAGAAAGAGACACTGCAAAACTATATCAATGCATTATCTAACATGTGTGACAAATATGACTTAGTTGTGATGACCAGAGTTGAATGTGGTGTAAGAGAAATATGACTTAGTTGTGATGACCAGAGTTGAATGTGGTGTAAGAGAAATATGACTTAGTTGTGATGACCAGAGTTGAATGTGGTGTAAGAGAAATATGACTTAGTTGTGATGACCAGAGTTGAATGTGGTGTAAGAGAAATATGACTTAGTTGTGATGACCACAGTTGAATGTGGTGTAAGAGAAAGACACACTGCAAAACTATATCAATGCATTATCTAACATGTGTGACAAATATGACTTAGTTGTGATGACCAGAGTTGAATGTGGTGTAAGAGAGAGACACACTGCAATACTATATCAATGCATTATCTAACATGTGTGACAAATATGACTTAGTTGTGATGACCAGAGTTGAATGTGGTGTAAGAGAGAGACACACTGCAATACTATATCAATGCATTATCTAACATGTGTGACAAATATGACTTAGTTGTGATGACCAGAGTTGAATGTGGTGTAAGAGAGAGACACACTGCAATACTATATCAATGCATTATCTAAAATGTGTGACAAATATGACTTAGTTGTGATGACCAGAGTTGAATGTGGTCTAAGAGAAATATGACTTAGTTCTGATGACCACAGTTGAATGTGGTGTAAGAGAAATATGACTTAGTTGTGATGACCACAGTTGAATGTGGTGTAAGAGAAATATGACTTAGTTGTGATGACCAGAGTTGAATGTGGTGTAAGAGAAAGACACACTGCAATACTATATCAATGCATTATCTAACATGTGTGACAAATATGACTTAGTTGTGATGACCAGAGTTGAATGTGGTGTAAGAGAGAGACACACTGCAATACTATATCAATGCATTATCTAAAATGTGTGACAAATATGACTTAGTTGTGATGACCAGAGTTGAATGTGGTGTAAGAGAAATATGACTTAGTTCTGATGACCACAGTTGAATGTGGTGTAAGAGAAATATGACTTAGTTGTGATGACCAGAGTTGAATGTGGTGTAAGAGAGAGACACTGCAATACTATATCAATGCATTATCTAACATGTGTGACAAATATGACTTAGTTGTGATGACCACAGTTGAATGTGGTGTAAGAGAAATATGACTTAGTTGTGATGACCAGAGTTGAATGTGGTGTAAGAGAAAGACACACTGCAATACTATATCAATGCATTATCTAACATGTGTGACAAATATGACTTAGTTGTGATGACCAGAGTTGAATGTGGTGTAAGAGAGAGACACACTGCAATACTATATCAATGCATTATCTAACATGTGTGACAAATATGACTTAGTTGTGATGACCAGAGTTGAATGTGCTGTAAGAAAGAGACACTGCAAAACTATATCAATGCATTATCTAACATGTGTGACAAATATAACATCAACACCAATTATATATCATAACAGAATATAACATGTCACCATTACGGATGCTTCCAAAACATTTAAGCAACAAATCATAAATATCTTCTACATACACTACTACCAGTGCTAAGCATGGACACTGTCTATCTCATCTCATCTCATCTCACCATGTTCCTCTGGTACCTTGCGGTGTCAAGGTGAAGTATAAACATCTTGAGAGTGCCAGATTATGGGCTTCATATATCGATATTCCCATGGACTCTGCTATTCCCTCCATTCAACGTTTACGTGGTCGGTCTCTTCCTCTGTTTACATCTGGTCTGTACATCATTGCTTGTTGTGGTATGCTGTTAACTGGTAACCTACTTGCATGGCCAAACCATTTGACTTGCTGCTTTCTAATAAAATCTAGTGCAGCTTTAACCCCCACTTTAGTCCTGATTTCTTCATTTCTGATCTTATCTCTTCTTGATACGTTGAGTATTCTTCTCAGGAATCTCATTTCTGTTGTTATGATTTTTCTTTTCTCTTTTTCTGTCATTGTCCAGGTTTGGCATTGGTAGCATAGAGTTGGTAGGAAGATTGTGTTGTAAAGTGCTTTCTTAGTAGTTATTGATACATGTTTATTCTTTAGTATTGGTGCCATTTGTCTAATGAGTTTGTTTGCCTTATTGCATCTATTTTCGATCTTGTCATCTGTCATTTGATGATATTATACTTCCTAGGTACTTGAAACTCTTTACTTGTTTCAAGGGATGTTTGTTTAGGTGAATTGTTGTTGTTTTTTCTTCTTTAGTTATAGTCACTACCTCTGTTTTGCTTGTGCTAATTTTCATGTTGTATTCCCTACACATTTCATTTAGACTATTCATGTGGTCTATATTGCAAAAAAAAATTATAAAGAAGTCATCAGATTTGATATGAAATACCATCATCAATAAGGCAGAATTAGACACTAGGATATTAGAAATAGCATAGGTAACACTCACTTGGGTGTTGAATTTGTAGAGAATTAACAAAATGATTCAGACATCTGGATTGTTTTTTTCCCAACTAGTACAGCCCTGCGGGTCAATCTAGGGTCATCAAAATGGATATCAGACAATTTCCAGAATTGTCATTTCACCATCATGCACCATCTTACGTCTCACATGCTCGGTGTGTGACTTATCTGCAATAATTTTCTCCTTTGTCTTTATTCCATTTCTGATGTTTGCCCTCCATGCAACAAGTTCAGCGCCGACTTGCTCCCAATGTGCATTATCAAGCCTTTATCAATCATGTCCCACTTACACATATCTTTGTATCCTAGTAAAGGCCGACCTTGAGATCTCTTACCCATCTGTAATTCACCAAATAAGATGTCCTTTGGTATTCTACCATCATCCATCATCCTAACAATTCCTGTCCGTCTAAGTGTATGAAGACTGAGCGTGGAATATACTGTCACACAATATTGATCTTTCCAATACTTCAATAATATATCAATAATAATACAAGAGACAACATTGCAGATATAGACCAGTTTCATACAAGAGACAACATTGCGGACATAGACCAATTTCATACAAGAGACAACATTGCGGACATAGACCAATTTCATACAAGAGACAACATAGCAGATATAGACCAATTTCATACAAGAGACAACATTGCAGACATAGATCAATTTCATACAAGAGACAACAGTGCAGATATAGACCAATTTCATACAAGAGACAACATTGCAGATATAGACCAATTTCATACAAGAGACAACATTGCAGACATAGATCAATTTCATACAAGAGACAACAGTGCAGATATAGATCAATTTCATACAAGAGACAACAGTGCAGATATAGACCAATTTCATACAAGAGACAACAGTGCAGATATAGACCAATTTCATACAAGAGACAACAGTGCAGACATAGACCAATTTCATACAAGAGACAACATTGCAGATATAGACCAATTTCATACAAGAGACAACAGTGCAGATATAGACCAATTTCATACAAGAGACAACAGTGCAGATATAGACCAATTTCATACAAGAGACAACAGTGCAGATATAGACCAATTTCATACAAGAGACAACATTGCAGATATAGACCAATTTCATACAAGAGACAACATTGCAGACATAGATCAATTTCATACAAGAGACAACAGTGCAGATATAGACCAATTTCATACAAGAGACAACAGTGCAGATATAGACCAATTTCATACAAGAGACAACAGTGCAGATATAGACCAATTTCATACAAGAGACAACAGTGCAGACATAGACCAATTTCATACAAGAGACAACAGTGCAGATATAGACCAATTTCATACAAGAGACAACAGTGCAGATATAGACCAATTTCATACAAGAGACAACAGTGCAGACATAGACCAATTTCATACAAGAGACAACAGTGCAGATATAGACCAATTTCATACAAGAGACAACAGTGCAGATATAGACCAATTTCATACAAGAGACAACAGTGCAGATATAGACCAATTTCATACAAGAGACAACAGTGCAGATATAGATCAATTTCATACAAGAGACAACAGTGCAGATATAGACCAATTTCATACAAGAGACAACAGTGCAGATATAGACCAATTTCATACAAGAGACAACAGTGCAGACATAGACCAATTTCATACAAGAGACAACATTGCAGATATAGACCAATTTCATACAAGAGACAACAGTGCAGATATAGACCAATTTCATACAAGAGACAACAGTGCAGATATAGACCAATTTCATACAAGAGACAACAGTGCAGATATAGACCAATTTCATACAAGAGACAACATTGCAGATATAGACCAATTTCATACAAGAGACAACAGTGCAGATATAGACCAATTTCATACAAGAGACAACAGTGCAGATATAGACCAATTTCATACAAGAGACAACAGTGCAGATATAGACCAATTTCATACAAGAGACAACAGTGCAGATATAGACCAATTTCATACAAGAGACAACATTGCAGATATAGTCACATTTCATACATGAGACAACATAGCAGATATAGACCAATTTCATACAAGAGACAACATTGCAGATATAGACCAATTTCATACAAGAGACAACAGTGCAGATATAGACCAATTTCATACAAGAGACAACAGTGCAGATATAGACCAATTTCATACAAGAGACAATGGTGCAGATATAGACCAATTTCATACAAGAGACAACATTGCAGATATAGACCAATTTCATACAAGAGACAACATTGCAGATATAGATCAATTTCATACAAGAGACAACAGTGCAGATATAGACCAATTTCATACAAGAGACAACAGTGCAGATATAGACCAATTTCATACAAGAGACAACAGTGCAGATATAGACGAATTTCATACAAGAGACAACAGTGCAGATATAGACCAATTTCATACAAGAGACAACATTGCAGATATAGACCAATTTCATACAAGAGACAACAGTGCAGATATAGACCAATTTCATACAAGAGACAACAGTGCAGATATAAACCAATTTCATACAAGAGACAACAGTGCAGATATAGACCAATTTCATACAAGAGACAACAGTGCAGATATAGACCAATTTCATACAAGAGACAACATTGCAGATATAGACCAATTTCATACAAGAGACAACAGTGCAGATATAGACCAATTTCATACAAGAGACAACAGTGCAGATATAGACCAATTTCATACAAGAGACAACAGTGCAGATATAGACCAATTTCATACAAGAGACAACAGTGCAGATATAGACCAATTTCATACAAGAGACAACATTGCAGATATAGTCACATTTCATACATGAGACAACATAGCAGATATAGACCAATTTCATACAAGAGACAACATTGCAGATATAGACCAATTTCATACAAGAGACAACAGTGCAGATATAGACCAATTTCATACAAGAGACAACAGTGCAGATATAGACCAATTTCATACAAGAGACAACGGTGCAGATATAGACCAATTTCATACAAGAGACAACAGTGCAGATATAGACCAATTTCATACAAGAGACAACAGTGCAGATATAGACCAATTTCATACAAGAGACAACATTGCAGATATAGTCACATTTCATACATGAGACAACATAGCAGATATAGACCAATTTCATACAAGAGACAACATTGCAGATATAGACCAATTTCATACAAGAGACAACAGTGCAGATATAGACCAATTTCATACAAGAGACAAAGGTGCAGATATAGACCAATTTCATACAAGAGACAACATTGCAGATATAGACCAATTTCATACAAGAGACAACATTGCAGATATAGACCAATTTCAAGCAAATGAAAGAAGAAGGGGACTGGCCACCCACCTTATATATCATAAATTATAGCATGTGAATGCCTATAAACTGTCTAAGACTTGACATCCCAACAACAGTATCTGCTATGAAATTACCTTTACCTTAGCCATTGAGTGCATTCCTGCATCTGCTCCACGCTGTAAATGCTGTTGTTTGATAGGGCTTGCCTTTCTGCTCACATAATGCAATTTTGATTTTAATTGTTATCCAAAGAAAATGTGCTCACTTAATGCTTTTAATGCAAACATTTCTATGATTAAATTAATTAATGGGATTAACGATGTATGATTTTTACTACATGAGGCTCTTAACTCCTCTTATTCCAAACAGTTATGTGCACACATTTTATTGAGCTTGCAACAAACTGCCTACACAAATAAATGTCTCTGTCCTATTGTATTAATGATGGGTTTAATTACCCTTGTATCAGGTCAGGTAGTTTTAACTTTAACCCATTCTCTATCTCTTGGTATTTTATCCTTCTGCTCCAAATGTTATTAATTTAATTTAATAAAACCCAGTTATTACAGGCAGCTTCTTCTGATTCATACTTTTATTAGCCATCTTCGGTTGATTCCATTATTACAGTTAGTTTTATCTGAAGCAGTTTTTGCTGTTAGCTTCATTGACTCAGACAGTTCTTCATTTAGCTTCATTTCACTCCAACAGTTAGTATAGTTAGCTTCATCTTACACACTTATTACAGGTAGCTTTATCTGACCCAGACACTTATTACAGGTAGCTTTATCTAATGCAGACACTTATTACAGTTAGCTTTATCTGACCCAGACAGTTATTACAGTTAGCAGTATCTGACCCAGACAGTTATTACAGTTAGCAGTATCTGACCCAGACAGTTATTACTATTAGCTTTATCTGACCCAGACAGTTATTACTGTTGGCTTTATCTGGCCCAGACAGTTATTACAGTTAGCAGTATCTGACCCAGACAATTATTACAGTTCGCTTTATCTGACCCAGACAGTGATTACAGTTGGCTTTATCTGGCCCAGACAGTTATTACAGTTAGCTTTAACTGACCCAGACAGTGATTACAGTTGGCTTTATCTGACCTAGACAGTTATTACAGTTAGCTTTATCTGACCCAGCCACATATTACAGTTAGCTTTATCTGACCCAGACACTTATTACAGGTAGCTTTATCTGACCCAGACACTTATTACAGGTAGCTTTATCTGACCCAGCCACATATTACAGGTAGCTTTATCTGACCCAGCCACATATTACAGGTAGCTTTATCTGACCCAGCCACATATTACAGGTAGTTTTTTCTGACCCAGACAGTTATTACAGGTAGCTTTATCTGACTCAGACACTTATTACAGTTAGCTTTATCTGACCCAGACACTTATTACAGATAGCTTTATCTGACCCAGACAGTTATTACAGTTAGCATTGTCTGACCCAGACACTTATTACAGGTAGCTTTATTTGCTTGCTTGCTTGCGTTTGCTGGCTGTGAACTCCAGTGTGAAGTCCTGTATGTCGGATGAAGACAACCTGTTGTCCAACATCAGTGTGATATCATATCAGACTGAGGTTTCCATGAGTATCTGTTGTTCCATGTCTGGGAATGGTGTGCAGACTGGTGGTTCCTCGCCGTGCAGACAGATACTCTCCGATTTTGGAAGAATCGGCTATCCTACTATGTTAGCCAGGACCCAAAAGGGACTTGTTGCCCAGGACGCATGACTAGGACGTGTTAGTAGTCTTGGCCAGTATAAAACCTGGCCCTGGTACCTTGGAAACACCTCTGTGTCCCAGGTAGCTTAATCTGACTCAGACAGTTATTACAGTTGGCTTTATCTGACCCAGACAGTTATTGGTTACCTTTATCTCATTCAGACAGTCATTACAGTTGGCTTTATCACTCTCAGACAGTTATTACAGTTAGCTATCTGACTCAAATATTTATTACATTTAAACAACATATATTTAAAATTTAGAATAAAGCAAGAACTAATAAATACCTGCAATTATCTTTACATGACACAAAACTGTAAAAGGCTAGCTAAGCATGATGGTTCAGTAAAATATTAGCAGTTTTGAATCTTATTTTTTATTTATGAGCAAAATATGCCTTTTTCTTATCCCAGCCACAAATTCATAATAGCCCATGATTTTTTTTGTGAATGCCCTGCTGTATTCTCTGTTATTGTTTGTTTTTATTGAATACAGAGCTGGGGGTGAAGATGATTTTGAAATATTTCTTGCCAGTGTCAAGGCCAGATCACTGGCTGCGCAATCTCAGGTGAAAAACGGTACAGTGCTTTAATCCTTGTGTCTGTTGTCTCCCAAACATTGTTGTGTGAACATTAAAGTACAATGCTTTAATCCTGGTGTCTGTTGTCTCCCAAACATTGTTGTGTGAACATTAAAGTACAATGCTTTAATCCTTGTGTATGTTGTCTCCCAAACATTGTTGTGTGAACATTAAAATATGATGCTTTAATCCTGGTGTTTTCTGTCTCCCAAACATTGTGTGAACATTAAAGTACGATGCTTTAATCCTGGTGTTTTCTGTCTCCCAAACATTGTTGTGTGAACATTAAAGTACAATGCTTTAATCCTTGTGTCTGTTCTCTCCCAAACATTGTTGTGTGAACATTAAAATATGATGCTTTAATCCTAGTGTTTTCTGTCTCCCAAACATTGTTGTGTGAACATTAAAGTACAATGCTTTAATCCTTGTGTCTTTTGTCTCCCAAACATTGTTGTGTGAACATTAAAGTACTCATTCATCAACCATATTTTCAACTGCTCATTTTTAACACTAAATATGTAAGCATATCATTAAACATCAGAAGCTGTGAAACATGAGACCCCTCTAAATGTCCTGCCTTTGTCACTGGACCATGTTCATGTCTCTCTCCTCAGATATGGTAGTATCCATCATACCCCTGCACAAATGCACACCTCCCCATGGCCTCTATATATTGTAGCTTCCATCTGAGTTCACACTTGTTATGTTTGGAGCAGCTGTTTGGAGTCAAGAACCACATATATTTTTTTCATTTTGCTTCATATTTTTATTTCACATGGTTGCATAATAGTATCATTCTTTAATATAGATACTTTAGTGTCATTTTTGTCTCTCTTTTTGTGGTTTTTTGTTTACTGAAGAATAATAAGCGCTGCAACGTGCTGTTTTTTTTTAATAGTTGCAATTTATATTAAGCTGACTTATGCTTTATGTTTTCTAGCAATCTCATCATGAAAACATAAGATGAGGGAGAGGATTGGAGAATGATAATCGCTTGTTTTTGTTTGACCTCAGGTGATACTCAGAGTTCAAGTAGCAGTAATGCTCTTACTAAAGAGAAGAGCTTCACTGAGGGCAGCTCCATTGACTTGTCATGGGACCATGAAACAGGTTTGTACAAAACCTCTCTGACAGTCCTAAACTCATACACCTGCAAGTCTGGTCTCTTCAGTCACACTGTAATGACCACTAAAATATTCAATCAAACATGACATTAACGTATGATTGTACCTCTACTTGTGACCTTTGCTTGAAGATATTTACATCAGTTTTGGAATAAGTGTCCTGTGTATAACTGTTAATGTTCATTACAGTTTAACTGAATACACTGTATTTCCAATTTATGGAATGTAGTTCCATCTGGGCATTGGGTTGGAGTCTGTTGGCAATGAAATACCTAAAATCTGTGAAGGAAGCGTGACCAATCCAGGTCTGAACCCAGTCTGTCAGCGTGTGCTGAGCTGAACCATGATCTGATCCCAGCCTGTCAGTGTGTGCTGTGCTGAACCATGACCTGGTCCCAGTCTGTCAGTGTGTGCTGTGCTGAACCATGACCTGGTCCCAGCCTGTCAGTGTGTGCTGTGCTGAACCATGATCTGGTCCCAGCCTGTCAGTGTGTGCTGTGCTGAACCATGATCTGATCCCAGCCTGTCAGTGTGTGCTGTGCTGAACCATGACCTGGTCCCAGCCTGTCAGTGTGTGCTGTGCTGAACCATGATCCAGCCTGTCAGTGTGTGCTGTGCTGAACCATGATCTAGTCCCAGCCTGTCAGTGTGTGCTGTGCTGAACCATGATCTGGTCCCAGCCTGTCAGTGTGTGCTGTGCTGAACCATGATCTGATCCCAGCCTGTCAGTGTGTGCTGTGCTGAACCATGATCTGATCCCAGCCTGTCAGTGTGTGCTGTGCTGAACCATGATCTGGTCCCAGCCTGTCAGTGTGTGCTGTGCTGAACCATGATCTGGTCCCAGCCTGTCAGTGTGTGCTGTGCTGAACCATGATCCAGCCTGTCAGTGTGTGCTGTGCTGAACCATGATCTGGTCCCAGCCTGTCAGTGTGTGCTGTGCTGAACCATGATCTGATCCCAGCCTGTCAGTGTGTGCTGTGCTGAACCATGATCTGATCCCAGCCTGTCAGTGTGTGCTGTGCTGAACCATGACCTGGTCCCAGCCTGTCAGTGTGTGCTGTGCTGAACCATGACCTGTTCCCAGCCTGTCAGTGTGTGCTGTGCTGAACCATGACTTGATCCCAGCCTGTCAGTGTGTGCTGTGCTGAACCATGACCTGATCCCAGCCTGTCAGTGTGTGCTGTGCTGAACCATGACCTGGTCCCAGCCTGTCAGTGTGTGCTGTGCTGAACCATGACTTGATCCCAGCCTGTCAGTGTGTGCTGTGCTGAACCATGACTTGATCCCAGCCTGTCAGTGTGTGCTGTGCTGAACCATGACCTTGTCCCAGCTTGTCAGTGTGTGCTGTGCTGAACCATGACCTGATCCCAGCCTGTCAGTGTGTGCTGTGCTGAACCATGACCTGGTCCCAGCCTGTCAGTGTGTGCTGTGCTGAACCATGATCTGATCCCAGCCTGTCAGTGTGTGCTGTGCTGAACCATGATCTGATCCCAGCCTGTCAGTGTGTGCTGTGCTAAACCATGACCTGGTCCCAGCCTGTCAGTGTGTGCTGTGCTGAACCATGACCTGGTCCCAGCCTGTCAGTGTGTGCTGTGCTGAACCATGACCTGGCTACATCCTGATATGCCTCGCGGCAGATGTCCAGTGCCATTATCATTCTTGCACACCCTGCAGGCTTCTGGGCTCTAGAGAGGAGGTAGAGATGTACCAGTCTCCCTAGACATTGACATTTAGTACCAGGTTGGGGTATACTCTCTACACCAACTAACTTCTCTACTTACTTAAAAATATGGCCCAGATGACTACAACGCCAGTGCATTAGACTTAAGAATTAAAACTCAGCCCTCCAGAGGATTTGTAACAATATGGAATAAAACGTTCTCCTAATTGCATTTTTCAGTTCTTATATTTATGTCTTTGGGATTTCATGTTATTTGCAAAGCTTCTTAGCTATTTAGTCTTTGAGCTGATGTCCGGTAATTTTTTTTTACCATGGATTTGTCATAATGATCTAGATTTGTTTGTCTTTTCTGACATCCCATGACCTCCATAAGAGGAAATCTTCAGCAGTTGTCTTTAGGTTTACAGATCCTTTTGGCCACCTCAGAACAGCCATTTTCAATCCTTGAGGGAAAGTGACTGCAGTACATGAGTGTTGCCAGCTATATACAGAGGCAGTTCATGACTGATTCTGGACTCTTGTAAAAATCTTCACATCTTACACATGTCTGTTTGCTTGGTTCTGGTTGTCACATCTTACACATGCCTGTTTGCTTGGTTCTGGTTGTCACATCTTACACATGCCTGTTTGCCTGGTTCTGGTTGTCACATCTTACACATGCCTGTTTGCCTGGTTCTGGTTGTCACATCTTACACATGCCTGTTTGCCTGGTTCTGGTTGTCACATCTTACACATGCCTGTTTGCTTGGTTCTGGTTGTCACATCTTACACATGTCTGTTTGCTTGGTTCTGGTTGTCACATCTTACACATGTCTGTTTGCTTGGTTCTGGTTGTCACATCTTACACACGCCTGTTTGCTTGGTTCTGGTTGTCACATCTTACACATGCCTGTTTGCTTGGTTCTGGTTGTCACATCTTACACATGCCTGTTTGCTTGGTTCTGGTTGTCACATCTTACACATGTCTGTTTGCTTGGTTCTGGTTGTCACATCTTACACACGCCTGTTTGCTTGGTTCTGGTTGTCACATCTTACACATGCCTGTTTGCTTGGTTCTGGTTGTCACATCTTACACATGCCTGTTTGCCTGGTTCTGGTTGTCACATCTTACACATGCCTGTTTGCTTGGTTCTGGTTGTCACATCTTACACACGCCTGTTTGCTTGGTTCTGGTTGTCACATCTTACACACGCCTGTTTGCTTGGTTCTGGTTGTCACATCTTACACATGTCTGTTTGCTTGGTTCTGGTTGTCACATCTTACACATGTCTGTTTGCTTGGTTCTGGTTGTCACATCTTACACACGCCTATTTGCTTGGTTCTGGTTGTCACATCTTACACATGCCTGTTTGCTTGGTTCTGGTACGCCTGTTTGCTTGGTTCTGGTTGTCACATCTTACACATGCCTGTTTGCTTGGTTCTGGTTGTCACATCTTACACAAGCCTGTTGCTGCACTTCCGTATCATTAGACCTCTCTTTCATCATGGTCTGCCAGCACCCACAGGGACAAGCTGAAGATTTACCTGGTTTGATGAGTTCCCCAAGATAATAATTCAGTGCTGTCTTTGTTTCGTGATTGCATGACATGGAGAAATACCCACATCAGGACAAGATGTTTGTCATTTTGTGGTCATGTTATGTGAAGAGGTCTCAAGAAAATTGTCAGCCGTCAAGATTAAGGGCTTTAGAGACAGAGGGAGAACATTCTGGATGGGCTGTTCAAGTGATACGGAAGTCGGTGATTGAATCTATCAAGAACACACATAACTGTTGAGGAACATCATCACCTTCACAGCCAGGCAAGGCACATGAGGATGGTGACTGTTACTATGATGACCTAAGGGCTTCCTAAATATAACAATATGGATTGCAAACAATTATGTATATTTAGCTCCTGCGAAAAGATGGGACATACAAAACACAGACACGATGTACATACCTTACAATGGACTCCATAACAGTGAAAAAGAGTGACCATTATCCAAAATGAGAAATAATCAATAAATGTATAATAATGAAGTTATAAAATGCTTGCTTGCTTGCTTGTGTTCATTGGCTTGAGCTCCAACGCGAAGTCCTGTATGTCGGATGAAGGCATCCTGTTGTCCAACATCAGTGTGATGTCATACAGGACCTGAGGTTTGCGTGAGTATCCGTTGTCCCACGTCTGGCTTATTGGTGTGCAGACTGGTGGTTCCTCGCCGTACAGGCAGACACTCTCCGACTTCGGAGGAATCGGCGATCCTACTGACTTTAGCCAGGACCCCGAAGGGACCTGTTGCCCAGGACACTCGACGAGGACGTGTCAATAGGTCTTGGCCAGTATATAACCCGGCCCTGGTGCCTTGGAAACATCTCTGCGTCACATAAAGTTTAAAAATAAAACAATAAGTATTATAGGACACAGAGGACAACCGACGTTTTGAATCTGAGAATCTTTTTCAAGGACAGGACAACACAAACAGATAAAAAAAAAGAAAAAACACAAAATGATAAAATAAACACAACTCCTCTGTTATCAAGAAGGCACACAAATGGGGTTCGATACGGTTTTGAAAAGCGCTATTTTGCTACAAAGGTTAAGTACAGTTCGGCTGCTAAAGTGCCAGATAGGATATTTGTGGCCAAAGGTGTGTAAACAGTCAGATATGAATATAGAGGTAAGACAGCATAGTTATCCAGTGGCATCCACAACAGTATTAGTTACAGCTGGATGGATGTATCCCAAAGAGTTTATTAACTGGCTTTCAATTTTAATAAGCCTAATGAAGTTAGAGAAGCAAGACTTCAGTGCAATGACACATACATCATTGACTCCATTGTGGTTCGAAGAATTAAAATGGTTGGGAACAGGTTTGTCAGCGTTTTGATTAATATCTCTAAGGTATTCCCTAAAGCGGTTGGCAAGATGTCTGCCAGTTTGACCAATGTACTTTTGACCAATGTAATGTAAAAGGACCCTTTTACATGCCTAAAGGCACTTTGAGCACATAGCGCTAGAGCCATTTTTGTTTAGTCCCATCAGCACCTGGTGGCTGATGTGGTCAGTAACATGACAGCCACCTGTACTTACCAAGACATGTCCTGGTAGGTTAATTGTCATCAAACGAATTTCTTGTTACCTTGTAGCAAATGTGGCAGAATTCAATGTTAGTCTGAAATGTTCAGTGCCTGTTATTACTTATTTTATATTGTTATTTACAGAAGTATCGCCACGACGGAAAGTCTATCAACGAGTCTCTGAGGACAGTTGGTCTAAACCATCGACAACCAGCCCCATGCATTCCAGCGATCTCGAGTGGGATCCTGATTTTGTTAGCGCTGAAGACAATGAAAGGATGCAGCTGTTGAATGCAGCCACCAGCCACATATCATCCAGGTGACGTGGCCCAGCTATAGGATATTCCAGGATGAATCTCAGGAGGGGAATAAACACTAGCGGCTATAGAACTGACCCCTACAAAAACACCTGCCATATTGGTTCTAAAACCTTTGTCACAGAACAATCAAAAACCTTGACAACGACAACAAAGACAGCATGTAACTAGAAAAAGATCATAGGTAATAAAATTAACAACAGAGAAATTATTGATGACAATAAATTATACGGTAAAAATGTATTATACCTATATGTTATAAGTGTAAAAAAGAACAATGAATAGTGCTCCAAGAATAAGCCACCAGAAGTCAAAATGCCCACCTCATCAAATTGTTTAATGTACTTGTTGTAGGCATGAGGAATGCATTCTCTCCACATACCTATTCAACATGTATGCAGAGAATATAATGAGAAACATCAAAAATGATCAGTGGAAGATCAACTCTATGGACCACTGTATGAACTAAAAAAAAGACAGTTAAATTCATGCAAGACAAAACACTGCAGTTATAGATAAATTTCAAGCGAACGAAAGAAGAATCAAAAATGATGAGACCAGCGACAATTTTGATCCATTCATTGGTGCAAATCCAATTCCAGAACTCATATATGCAGATGACATGGACCTTCTCTCAAATAGTCATAAGAAATTAGAAGAGTTAATCTAGTCTATCAAAATGACACAGGAAAGATCAAAATATTTTTCTGAACTTACAACAACAAAAAAGTGTCCGCAGACAAAAACTGCATGTTGACTAAATATTACAATGAACAATCAAGAAGTGTTTGAAAACGCCACAAACTTTACATGTTTGGCTCCATAATCAACAGCGATGGGACTGTTCACAGGCAGCCAGGTGTGGACTGGCTAAAGGAATGAAGAGGTTAAACTTAAAAATATGGCACAACATTGGCCAACAAATTAAAGTTAGAATGGCTAAAGGAATGAAGAGGTTAAACTTAAAAACATATGGCACAACATTGGCCAACAAATTAAAGTTGGACTGGGTAAAGGAATGAAGAGGTTAAACTTAAAAACATATGGCACAACATTGGCCAACAAATTAAAGTAACATTTTTTAGAACATGCATCTTTGCAGTGGCAGATTACAGATGCGAGTCGTGGGCCAATTTACAGTCACTAGAGAAGAAAATCAGGATTTTTGAACTGAAATGTCACACAGACATCCTTAGAAAACTGTCCACCACGAAGACAAAACATTGACATTCTACAAGATCAGAACATCCAAGAAATCTGGCTCTTAAACAGCAGCATATCTTGAAAACTGACATTCTTTGATTCTTTAGCCTTGATAAATGTCACAGTGGTTTGTGGAAGAGGCAGAGATCGACCGGCACGAAGATGGACACAGGACATCTTGGGCTTGAAGTCACCTGGGACATGGAACATGCATGAGGCAATGAAACCAGCCACGAATCTTGTTGGTGGGCTGTGATGAGAGTGACATTCTGTAGTGCACCCCCTACATACATGAGGCAATGAAACCAGTTAAGAATCTTGTTGGTGGGATGTGATGAGAGTGGCATTCTGTAGTGCACCCCCTACATACATGAGGCACTGAAACCAGCCAAGAATCTTGGTGGGCTGTGATGAGAGTGGCATTCTGTAGTGCACCCCCTACATACATGAGGCACTGAAACCAGCCAAGAATCTTGTCGGTGGGATGTGATGAGAGTGGCATTCTGTAGTGCACCCCCTACATACATGAGGCACTGAAACCAGCCAAGAATCTTGGTGGGCTGTGATGAGAGTGGCATTCTGTAGTGCACCCCCTACATGATGATGATCAATGTGTGCATGTAGTAAACACAATCTTCTATAGGTTCCTGGTCTGGGGCAGACATTGGAGATCATGACTCTCCAAACCTCGGCCACTTGATATTTTGATGAATATGGTTTTGCTTATATATTATTTGCTGCCAGCTCTTAAGCTTACTACATACCGTGTTTCCCCAAAAATAAGACCCGGTCTTATATTAAATTTAGCTTAAAAATGCACTAGGGCCTCTTTTTTTGGGGATGTCTTATTTTTATTTATTTATTTTTTTTCAGATACAAAACTCTACATTTATTTATGTACAAAATTCTACATTTATTCATATACAGTCATGTCATCTTCTTCTGGAACATAGTCATTACTCTCCAAAACCTGAATTTTGGCCTGAATTTCTTGTGACTCCATTTCCTGTAGAACCATTGATCCCAGTCTCTCATGTCCAAAATAAAGCTTGCCTTAAATGAGCATTTCTTGTCTATGTTACATTATCAAATGCACACCAGTGGTGCCTGTACTCCCACTGGCCATTCTGTAGTGCACCCCCATTCGGCAACAAGTCTCTCATTCTAGCTGGCGATTTTAACTAGGGCTTATTTTAGGGGTAGGTCTTATATTAAAATCTTCCTGAAAAATCGTGCTAGGGCTTATTATGGGGGTAGGTCTTATTTTAGGGGAAACACTAGTTCATTCTGTCTTCCTTTGCCTAGTATTTTCCCACATGTGGCTAATTTCTATATTCCACCTCTTCTGTTAGAATGCACCATAAATTTCATGTTTTTGTTCTTTGTGGTTTTCATGTGTGATCTTGCAGATTTTTGTTCTCTGCACATGATATTCTCAACATTTTTCTCAAAAACCACATTTCCATTGCCTCCAGTTTCTTCACAATTTTATTATGCAATAGAGAACAGTAAATGTTGATATAACAGATAAGTACTTTGACAGTCAACAGCTGGACACTGTAGCCAAGTACCATCTAAAGAATCCTTAACTTGTGAAGCTGACGTTTTGTTGAATCTCATATTTCTGAGTATTCTTTTTGTGTCCGTTTCATGTTGCAGGTTTAAGGAAAACAAAAGTAATTTATACATGTTCCATGTGATCATGTTTTAATGTTGCTGACTGAAGAATAGAAAATAAGACATCAGTTGTGTGAAAGTATTTAGATGATAACATAATTATTATCACTCAGACTCATAACATCTATTTATGTTTACACTTTAGTGTCCCTGCCATGTTGTGAGGGTCTAGACAGGACAAATTTTGCGACTGGGTGATCATTTTACATTTAAAACACAAAGAAATTGAACCTGTCTTGGTGATACTAAGGCTATACCATGACAATGTCAACCAGCTGGGGAGAACCGTAAACAAGTTCTGAATTGCAAATAAGCCAGATATTCCCCAGTCAGCGTTTCCTGATGAAATATACACTATTATAAGATATACAATAGCAATGTTTTCCCCTTGTAAATTTGAACAAAGACGACACCAACAATAGATTTCACTATCTTATGTGCATACTACAGAATTACATATATGAAGTAAATGGATGAATCTTGTATCGGCTGAAATACATAACGAATAGTGTCACCGATGTTACTTAAAGTACACGCACATGTTCCTACGGTATTTGTAGATTCATTATCTTTATGATTACAAAGTAGTGATCTTTTGATAACATGGCGGTAGCTTCAGAAATGTAGGTATATATTTATTGTTCATGGCGTACAGAATGCTATGGTTGACCGCACGACCATAGTTCAACAGGTGACTCACAACAGACGAGGCAAGTTTCTATGGTTTGCCGGCTGCAAAGAATTTCCAGAATATTCTGTTATTTTGTTTTCTACCCAGATTGGTATGTATTCAGCTAAAACAAAATGTCATTCTGTTCTGCCTATGCTGGTGACTTATCATCCCCTACTCTGAAATTGATAGATGCAGTTTGATTTGGAGTATGCTGACTGGTTCTTTCATTGATGGAGTTGATATTGGGTGGATTTATATTTGATAGTTGGTACAGCAGCAAAGAATGTTCAGTTAACTGCAACTTTTGGTTAATTTTGTTTATATTGCATTAAAACATCATATATATAATCCTGTGGCATTCACCTGATACATTGAAAATACCAGGCAATGCAGGTCTGCATGGCCGAATGGGTAAGAATGCATGTTCTTAAACATACGGTGTGCTGATGCTGAAGTAAGCGGTTCAATCTGACAGCTGGCCTAAAATGTTGACCTGTCATCCTCGACTTGGGGACATAAATTACAAGTACCTCTGAAGTCAGAGTGGGTTCACTTGATGGCAAGGGACACTGTTGATAGGGAAAGCTAATCCACATGCAAAATTCAGTCCATCAATACTAGAAGTAGTGTGTATGGACTACGCTTGAGGTCAAAGCGAATGAGTGAGCACAAAGAAAAAACAACACACACACAAATGTCAGGCAATAAATTGTGCAGTCTACTGTTTGTGCCTTCTTTGTTCAAATATGGCAAGATATATTCAAGGCACCATCTATGGAACATGTCTGAAACTGTGGGGGAGTGTTGTCTTTATTGAACATTTGCTTTTAAATACACCTGAAATTATTGTACAGCAGTAATTTGTATATATATACACAATGTATTATTTTCTGCTATATTTTTTTAAAAACTGAAATTACTTTTTAACGCAGTTTGCTACCTGTATTCAGAAATGTTAATTTTTGGGAGTCTCAGTGGAGAAATGGTCAAGCCGTCTGCATCGCACTCCAAAGGTTGTGGGTTCGATTCCAGACTGTGTCTTTCGGTTAACAGGCGCATATTTGTCAGACTCCTGGGGGTCGATGCTGGAGCTCCAAAGTCTGTGCTTTGTGTGATGCTTTCGGCAGACCGCCCTGCGGAAAGAGACCGAGCTATATGGGACCAAACCTGGTGCAGTGAAGTCAATTCCCTAGACTTTTAAGACTAAGACATGTTCATTGTTTCCGTTTTCTTTTAACTTGTAGATTCTTGTCATTGACCTGGACCCCAGCCTAAAATGTCTGGAAAGTCCAGGTGGCTGGTGTCATACTGACCACATCAAGTATCCAGTGCTGATTGGTCTAAAACTATGACAACATATACACCCCATGACATAAACAGGGGCCCTTTACTTTCAATAGAACATACGTCATTGGTTGTTTTCTGTGCAGTGAGAATTATTGCACGAGGTGAATTAGTTGACGGACAAGCAGGTGCACATCTTGCATGCTCTCTTATACATACATCGGTAAACACTGATGCACACATGTAAGTGCACATTTCGCATGCTCTTTGAAACGTGTGTTGTTTGTCCATCAAGAATGTTGACCATTCATGTCATCCAGTGGGGTTGAGAGTTTGGAGCTGTGGGGTCATGTTGGCTCAAAATGTTTGAAACACTGATGAATACATTTAGGCACACATCTTGCTTGCTCTCTCATAGGGGTATGCCTTGTTTGCTATCTCATACCACTCATGGACATATGCAAACACACATCCTGCTTGCTCTCGCACTTAGTAGAAAAATCACTGATACATGCACATCATCTCTAATATTTGTCAGTTAACACTGGATGTAATAGGTGTTTCTTTCTTGTTTGCTGGTGTGTTTCTTGTTTGCTATCTCGAAACACTCGTGGACAAATGCAAACGTGTTGCTTGCTCTCTCACATTTACATCAATAAACACAATGGAGGTATATCATCACACTTAACTCTCTCTTTCACAGTGAAATCAGAAGATAGTTTCTACTTCAGCATCTTTAATCATCATTTCATAAAATGCACAGCAAGTCTGATAAATCTGGCTTCACTAAAAGTAGGCAACTCATTTACATTTTTAGCCACAGTTATCCAATTGTGGCTGTAGTTAGCATACTTCCTCTCATCTCAATAGTACAATTAATTACCTACAAAGTGTGTGGTGTTGCACAGTCTGCATTCCCAGTAAATAAGTAACATCTCATGAAATCATTAATAAAACCATTTTTGTTTACAGTGATTCTGTTATTTTTGGGCGGTCAAATGTTTTATTCCTGTATCAGAAGCATGCAAGAAACTAATAAACTATACTGTGGCTGCTTGATCTCACAATGGTATTAAATTGGTATTAAGATTGTGAACAAAAAAAAACACCATTATTTGTATCATTGCCAGTCATATGTAACACTTCTGCACTTTCCTACTATTGCTGAATTGTCATGGTTTTAATGTTGGTTACATGTGTAAGTGGGGAAAAGTTGAATGTGTACTGAGTGTATTAGACATACTATAGCCATTTGTTTCTGTTTTAAGGATGCCCATGCACTACATGACAAGATACAACAGGATATGTGAAAATTAATAAAGATTCTTAAATCAATCAAATCTGCTATCCCAAGACAAAAAGTACACATTATAATAACGTTGGAGAAATAACAAGTACACATTATAATAACGTTAGAGAAATAATGATTGGCCAAATAAAATTAGTTAAATGAACAAGAATAATGTCCCAGTTTGCTGTTGCAGGTCTACGGAGCTTTCAGAGACCGCATTATCTGAAAATACAAATGTCAATCCACACATTAATAAGATGCTGGTAACAAGTTGTAAATGTACACAATGTCACCAGATGCTAACTTCCACACATGCTACTAGAGACACCTCTTCCACTGTTTCTAGCAGTGTTGCACACAAAAGCTTGTAGGTCAACTGCTTTATTAGGAAAACATCACTTATGGAACTCGTGGGTGGTCTGCTGGCTTTGGTTATAGGCATGAGAGAAAGTTAAGGTTCTGTTGTTGCACATAAAGGGATACCCTATATCACACCTAGAGTGCCAGCGAGCTCTATGCAGGATGTTTTGGAACCCCTTGCAAGATTCTGCCTTATACCCATCATTGACCTACACTGAACTGGCAGGGAACCTCAAGAGTTGGTGGCCCCTAGAGATGCAGTGATCAGTAATGCTTCTGATACTCATAAGCACACTCCTAAATCATGGGTAAATAATGTCTGCACCCTACTAAAGGTTTTCCCCGTTGCTGCCATTTTTGGAACAAAGTATCTTCACAATTCGCAAGTTTTACTGTCATCATTACTAAATGTAAAGTTTGGAGGCTATTGTGTTTATTCAAAAAAACTATTAGCTTTTTTTTTTCTTGATGGTCAGAAAAAGGTACAGATCTTCACTTATCTTTTGACATATACGATTGAGTATAGGTAGTCACATAGCAGATACTGCCACTGGGGTGTGAAGTGCCAGGGAGTAGAGGTAGTCACATAGCAGATACTGACACTGGGGTGTGAAGTGCCCAGGAGTAGAGGTAGTCACATAGCAGATACTGACACTGGGATGTGAAGTGCCAGGGAATAGAGGTAGTCACATAGTGGATATTGACACTGGGGTGTGAAGTGCCCAGGAGTAGAGGTAGTCACATAGCAGATACTGACACTGGGGTGTGAAGTGCCAGGGAGTAGAGGTAGTCACATAGCAGATACTGCCACTGGGGTGTGAAGTGCCAGGGAGTAGAGGTAGTCACATAGCAGATACTGACACTGGGGAGTGAAGTGCCAGGGAGTAGAGGTAGTCACATAGCAGATACTGACACTGGGGTGTGAAGTGCCAGGGAATAGAGGTAGTCACATAGCAGATACTGACACTGGGGAGTGAAGTGCCAGGGAGTACAGGTAGTCACATAGCAGATACTGCCACTGGGGTGTGAAGTGCCAGGGAGTAGAGGTAGTCACATAGCAGATACTGCCACTGGGGTGTGAAGTGCCAGGGAGTAGAGGTAGTCACATAGCAGATACTGACACTGGGATGTGAAGTGCCAGGGAGTAGAGGTAGTCACATAGCAGATACTGACACTGGGGTGTGAAGTGCCAGGGAATAGAGGTAGTCACATAGCAGATACTGACACTGGGGAGTGAAGTGCCAGGGAGTAGAGGTAGTCACATAGCAGATACTGCCACTGGGGTGTGAAGTGCCAGGGAGTAGAGGTAGTCACATAGCAGATACTGCCATTGGGGTGTGAAGTGCCAGGGAGTAGAGGTAGTCACATAGCAGATACTGCCACTGGGATGTGAAGTGCCAGGGAATAGAGGTAGTCACATAGCAGATACTGACACTGGGGAGTGAAGTGCCAGGGAGTAGAGGTAGTCACATAGCAGATACTGACACTGGGGTGTGAAGTGCCAGGGAATAGAGGTAGTCACATAGCAGATACTGACACTGGGGAGTGAAGTGCCAGGGAATAGAGGTAGTCACATAGCAGATACTGCCACTGGGGTGTGAAGTGCCAGGGAGTAGAGGTAGTCACATAGCAGATACTGCCACTGGGGTGTGAAGTGCCAGGGAGTAGAGGTAGTCACATAGCAGATACTGACACTGGGGTGTGAAGTGCCAGGGAGTAAAGGTAGTCACATCACATAGATACTGCCACTGGGGTGTGAAGTGCCAGGGAGTAGAGGTAGTCACATAGCAGATACTGACACTGGGATGTGAAGTACCAGGGAGTAAAGGTAGTCACATAGCAGATACTGCCACTGGGGTGTGAAGTGCCAGGGAGTAGAGGTAGTCACATAGCAGATACTGACACTGGGGTGTGAAGTGCCAGGGAGTAGAGGTAGTCACATAGCAGATACTGACACTGGGGTGTGAAGTGCCCAGGAGTAGAGGTAGTCACATAGCAGATACTGCCACTGGGGTGTGAAGTGCCCAGGAGTAGAGGTAGTCACATAGCAGATACTGACACTGGGGTGTGAAGTGCCAGGGAGTAGAGGTAGTCACATAGCAGATACTGACACTGGGGTGTGAAGTGCCAGGGAAGTAGAGGTAGTCACATAGCAGATACTGACACTGGGGTGTGAAGTGCCAGGGAGTAGAGGTAGTCACATAGCAGATACTGACACTGGGGTGTGAAGTGCCCAGGAGTAGAGGTAGTCACATAGCAGATACTGACACTGGGGTGTGAAGTGCCAGGGAGTAGAGGTAGTCACATAGCAGATACTGACACTGGGGTGTGAAGTGCCCAGGAGTAGAGGTAGTCACATAGCAGATACTGACACTGGGGTGTGAAGTGCCCAGGAGTAGAGGTAGTCACATAGCAGATACTGCCACTGGGGTGTGAAGTGTCCAGGAGTAGAGGTAGTCACATAGCAGATACTGCCACTGGGGTGTGAAGTGCCAGGGAGTAGAGGTAGTCACATAGCAGATACTGCCACTGGGGTGTGAAGTGCCCAGGAGGTAGTCACATAGCAGATACTGACACTGGGGAGTGAAGTGCCAGGGAGTACAGGTAGTCACATAGCAGATACTGCCACTGGGGTGTGAAGTGCCAGGGAGTAGAGGTAGTCACATAGCAGATACTGCCATTGGGGTGTGAAGTGCCAGGGAGTAGAGGTAGTCACATAGCAGATACTGCCACTGGGATGTGAAGTGCCAGGGAATAGAGGTAGTCACATAGCAGATACTGACACTGGGGAGTGAAGTGCCAGGGAGTAGAGGTAGTCACATAGCAGATACTGACACTGGGGTGTAAAGTGCCAGGGAGTAGAGGTAGTCACATAGCAGATACTGCCACTGGGGTGTGAAGTGCCAGGGAGTAGAGGTAGTCACATAGCAGATACTGCCACTGGGGTGTGAAGTGCCCAGGAGTAGAGGTAGTCACATAGCAGATACTGCCACTGGGGTGTGAAGTGCCCAGGAGTAGAGGTAGTCACATAGCAGATACTGCCACTGGGATGTGAAGTGCCAGGGAGTACAGGTTGTCACATAGCAGATACTGCCACTGGGATGTGAAGTGCCAGTGAATAGAGGTAGTCACATAGCAGATACTGCCACTGGGGTGTGAAGTGCCAGGGAGTAGAGGTAGTCACATAGCAGATACTGCCACTGGGATGTGAAGTGCCCAGGAGGTAGTCACATAGCAGATACTGCCACTGGGGTGTGAAGTGCCCAGGAGGTAGTCACATAGCAGATACTGCCACTGGGGTGTGAAGTGCCCAGGAGGTAGTCACATAGCAGATACTGCCACTGGGGTGTGAAGTGCCCAGGAGGTAGTCACATAGCAGATACTGCCACTGGGGTGTGAAGTGCCAGGGAGTAGAGGTAGTCACATAGCAGATACTGCCACTGGGGTGTGAAGTGCCCAGGAGGTAGTCACATAGCAGATACTGCCACTGGGGAGTGAAGTGCCAGGGAGTACAGGTAGTCACATAGCAGATACTTCCACTGGGGGTGTGAAGTGCCAAGCTGTTTAAATCACAACAAATGAGGTGTTGTGTCAGTTCCTTTCCTCATAACATTTCTTTTCTAATTTCCAGAAGATTCTAAACAAAGTGTCTGGTAACCCACATTTATGAGGCTGAGTCGGCCCCGGAGTCACACTGGTTAGAAAACAAAACAATCCTGCCTCGTCTGGGGATTAAACCTAGATGATTGTCTTGGCCACCACATCTCCATGTTCCAAATTTTCACTAACAGAAAGGAGATTTGATTACTGATAACTGAGTTAAGCTGAGAACCGACATCACTGCACTCAGGACATTCCCATACGTTATCCGTCCCCTCATTCAACAGCCAGCGAAGAGTCATACTACTAATTGTTCCCACCGCTATCTGATTCAAAGTTCTCCTGGTCTTCCCTCTCAGTTTTGAGATTCTTCCAGAACCCCTGCCAATCCCCCGCAATCTCATTCTTTCCACATATGGGTTCTCAATCTGTTCCTCCACCTTCTCTACCTGGTCCTACAAGCGCACGACCACCTCCCCCTTGTCATAGGCAATCTGCCACGAAGAAGTGCATTCCCTGCTAGCCTATCAGCCTGTTCATTCCCCCGCATGGCCAGGGCAAAATATCCATACAATTCTCACAATCTATGACCTCTGAAGCGACGATAGTCATTCCACACAAAACATTCCTTTCTCCACCTTACTAAGCATACTCTTTGAATCCGTAATGTGTGTTGCAGTAGTTTACTGATAATTATAAACAGCAAATGTGGCAGTTGTGGTCATTCTAGATATTTCTCATCACATTTTCTCCATATAGAAATGTTGAACAGGTATAGAAGAGTATGCAACCGTGCATTACTCCTCTATGCAGCTCAAGCCATTCTAATAGTCATCAGTCAGTTATTGTATCTGAAGCAAACTTGTCATGTTACTTCTGGAATTTCATAAATTGCTTTGTAAAAAAAATTGTGTTGTCATATTATCTGTTGTTTTTTAATTTATTTTTTTCTTAAAAATATTGTGTATTTTTTTTCAGGCAATTCTCTGTTCAGGCACCACATTAAAACAAAAACCACCAATAGCAGACAAAATATATTCACCTACATACATTCATAAGCATCCAGCTGCTTGACCACAATAGGCACATTCCGTGGTTAATGTAACTGGTTCAAAACCATAGTAATCAGTGTTGTGTAAACCTTAAAGCAGCCTAGTGTATTTGAGATCTATTTTCTTATGGACAGTTGATTTGAGTTAAGAACCGACATCACTGCACTCAGGACATTCCCATACGTGCTCTGTTCCCTCGTTCAACAGCCAGCGAAGAGTAATACTACTAATCATTCCCACCTGCTATCGATTAAAAGTTCTTCTGGTCTTCCCTCTCAGTTTTTAGATTCTGCCGAACCCCCGCAATCTCATTCTTTCCACATATGGGTTCTCGATCTGTTCCTCTGCCTTCTCCATCTGGTCCCACAAGCGCACAATCACCTCCCCCTTGTCCATAGGCTTTCTTATGAACAGCGCAAGTATGCCTCCTAATCTCATCATGTGCCATGCCGATAAGCGTAAGTGGTCATGTTTCACCATCCCACGAGATCACCAGTCATGGATCAGCTCAGTGTTCTTGTCTCGACCTTACCACGTGGCCAACCCATACAGGCATTTACTTCTCTGCTCTCCCCTTGTTCTCTTCTCCTCAATCTTGCCAGTTGTCACCAAGTTCTCCAATTTATTTCTTCTCATAGCGTGGCCAATAAATTTTAACTGTCTGCGTCTAATTTCTCTAATCAGTTCATGGTTTTCATTTTGTTTCTTGTAGGACTTGGTCATCAGTTTTTCTGTTTGTCCATGGTATTATTTGTATTTTCCTCAGAAACCATATTTCCACAGCCATCAGCTACACCTCCTATGGTTGTACTTGCTGTGAGAATACTCTTAGCTTTTGATGCAAAACTGTAGTACTTCTGAAACTAAAAGTGTGTATATAAAGGCTACAAAGAATTAATAATAACTATTGCATACCTCATCAAACTTGTGAAACTGTCTGATGAAGAAGTCTCCATATCTTCTTGCCACTTTGGTATCAGCTATATGGATCATATCCTGGGGAAATCATGTGACAACCAGCTGTAATCATGAACACTCACAACAGAAATATGTAGCATCAATTGTATTCAATGTGGAGTCATGTATACTGTAGCAATAACACAAAAGAGAAAACATCAGCTCAGTTGTGATGATCTTATTGATTTCATGGTTGCTGTCTTGATGATTACACTGTCATAGTGAGTTCTTTTGGAGTTCTTCAGTTCCATACAGCTTGGAAGCTTAATGATTCAGTGGGAGGAACAAAGAACTGGTGCTCCGTCCCTGCTGGTCATTGCCGAGTTGATTCTGTACATTTCTAACAGCCTGGCCAGCTCTTTTTTCTCAAAGTACAAGACTTCATTATCCTCTTATTCACATAATCTTTTTTTTTTTGTGTGGCAAGTGTTTACCTGCATTTTTCTTATACACCACAATGGGAATGTACCCACTGCAGTATGGTTAACTTTGCAATTCTCAGTTGTGGGTGCTGTCACCTTCGAGAGCTTGTAGTACAGACAACTCCATGCCAGCAGTCAAAGTTGGTGTTATTTTATTTATACAGCTTGCTCAAACCTCAGCTGTGTAGTTCAGACACACTGGTTGTCAGGATGCAAGATATAAATACTTGCATCTCCATTTATTAACAGCATTTGTTAATGAAACATCTGTGTCGGGCTTGTCTCTCAAATCTGGGGACAATTCAATGGTGTCCACTATGTAACGACTAAAAGGGCAAATGGCATTTATCCCAAAGAATTTTCAGCAGAAGACAGCACTGGTGTGACAATGCTGTTGTTTCTAGTTTTTAACAGACAACATCATATGTCTCTGAAACATGAACTCTACTCTAACCAACGTTAAAAATCTTAAAAGTGTTAGAGATGTGTTATTACAAATGGACACAATATTGACTAAACTAAACAATTCTCAAACTTAGGAGGAAAGACAACTATAGAAATGTATGACAAAAGATTTAACACTTATCACAGACCAAAGTTCTATATTAGTGCAACATTAGCTGTGTGGATAGTAGCAGATACTGCATCAGCTTACCAGGAAATCTGGGTTCAATATCCACTCAAGGAAGAATGTTTTCTGACTACATACTGCTCTGGGATCAACCCAGATTCATACAATTTGTCCAGAGATTTCTGTGGAAAACTAGGTGGCCAACAAACATGTTTTCTCAACTGCCTGTTGGTTGTATCCATATCTTCAAGTTGAACATGTGGCCTATTTTGAGTTGCATGAGACATGATGGCCTAACTGTCAATCTAGAGGAGAAAGGACATTCAGAGCACTACATCATATAGTCATGCATGTCGCTGGCAACTAATGTAAAGCTGAAGAGAATTGCTGGAAACACATAGTTCAGTACTATCAAACCATTGCTACTCAGGCATCCCAACCCTGGGCCAGCTCCTCCTCTCATATATGAATACGATTTACTTTAAACAGTGAGAATAAGCCATGGCAGCAAGGTGGTGTGGTTACCTGTAAGTCCCAGTAGTAGCATGACAGGTTTTGTTTCAAGTTTAAGGACTAACCTAGCTTTGTGAGGTTGCTGTAGTATGATTTTCTAACATGGCGGTAAGAAAGGGAACTCCAACTGCAAATTTAAAATACAACAGCAGTACTGGGTCCCCTGAAACAAAAGATACTCGGCTCTGTCTTGTCTCAACAAGTGATGATACAGCTCAGACAATGCTGTAATTCAATCAGGTGTAAATGTGCACAGGCAAAGCTGATATGTCCTAAGCAACAGATAAGACGCAGCAAATGTTGACAAGACAGAAATGGTTCTGACAATGCCTCTCAGTTCACTATGAGTTTTAACCTGCACAAAACCAGCTACCCACAGCATGCAAATGGAAGTACAGTGTCATAATTTGTCACCTTGTCAATGTAGAAGTCCACTTCTGAAGCTGACTGGAATTCTCCCTCAAGTCCGCTTGTTCCTTTACTCCAGACCAGGTTCTTCATCTTGTGCTGTTCAGATATGTTATAAACACTAAATAACTCCATGTTACATGCATTTCTATCAGCAAATCAGCTATAATTCATACTGAAGACCAAGCACATGAAACATCACAAACAGAAAACTAATGGTTGCTGATTAATTATACATATTAGGTATTGTAATGACACTTCTCTAACTTTTTACAATTATGAAATAAAATATAGCAGATTCCCCAGACTGAAGAAACATGAGGCTACACAGGCTGTGGTCACCAAGAGGAGGTGAGATCATTGGTGAGCAGCTATCTTTATAAAATACCCCAAAGCTCCATGACATGACCATCGGCTGCTAAGAGGCACCATACACAAACCTCATCCCTGCTGCTGTGTAGGGACTGTCGTTTAGACAAAGCTGCTGGAGTCAATTTTTTTTTAACTGAGTCACGTGACTGGTTGCTAAGGCCTAGGTGAGAAGAAGTGGCAACATGACAGATAATTAATGTGGGCAGAATTTCATGATATAACAATAGGTAACACCTGGTTCAAACACCAGTCTTGATGATTATGGACTTGACAAGCCCCAGTGATAAGGTTCCCAACCAGAGTTGAAAAATATTCAGAAGCAGTTTAGTAGGAGGGAAAAAAACAAACCTGAAGCAGACAGCCATAGTGATTATGTTCCATTATAGGAATGATGAGATTAAAACTTAATATTATAAAGAAGACACCACATGAGATCAAAATAGAAACAGCATATACAGAAGTTGCCTCTAATGACATGCCTGGTAGTTCACAGTATCACTACTCTTGACTTCCCTCAGGGGTCCCGACACAGGGATCACTGTTGGTGGTCACAAAAAGCTGACATTATGCTACTGACACTGTCTTGATAGCAGCAAGTCAGAAGCAACTACAGTAGGTGATAGATGTAATAGTTGTAGAATATGAAAACGTGGGCCTCAGCTTGAATAATAGGAAGAAAGAAGCAATTGTAATATCAAAGAAATAGATCATACATACATGTACAATTAAATCCCATGGTGTTCATTTAGGGAAGGTATAGAAATTCAAGTAACTAGGCAAATAGGTAACATCAGATGGAAGCTGCAAAGAGAGATAAAGAAAAGAACAGGACAAACAAACAATGCTTTTTTTTAAATAAAGAATATCTAATACTGGAGGTTAGAACAAGAATGCTTGCACGTTACATAGAAACAGTTTCAACATGTGGCTGTGAATCCTAGACAAGGCAAACATTTTCGAGGTTTCAGAGATGTAATTTTACAGAAGAATGCTGAAAATTCTCTGGATAGCCGATTCTGAGTAATCCAAATGTTTTGAAAGAGGCTAAGACAACTTACAACAAACAGAATGTTGCAGTCATTTTTTTACCACAACATGAGAAAAACAGGAACATGTTACAACTGGAAAACATAGAAAATGAGACAGAGGAAGTCAACAAGATCACAGAACACAATTTATTTATTTTTTTGGGGGGGGGGGGGGGGGGGCCTCGCTCGCTCGCTTTGAACTCAAATGTAGTCCATACACACTATTTATAATACTGATGCACTGAATTTTGCGTGTGGATTAGTTTTCCCTATTAACAGTGTCCCTCGCCATCAGGCGAAACTCTTGATTTCAGAGGTTCTTGTAATTTATGTCCCCAAGTCAAAGATGAAAGGTCAACATTTTAGTCCAACTGTCCGGTGTAGGGGTTGAACCGCTTACCTCGGCATCAGCACACCGGTTGTTTAAGAACACGTGTTCTTACCCATTCGGTCGAACTAATATGTTGTTGAAGATCACAAGATGTGACAAAGCATTACTGCCCACATGACCAGATGAGGCATCTATGCAATAATTTGACAATTTCTCACAATATGAAAATCATCCAGCCAGTGTCAGTCTCTGATAAATAAACAACACCCCCAAGGATATTCTGAACATGAAGAAAATAAAGAAAACAGACAACTGCTGACTGACATCAATTACAAAGTGCTGGGAACCTATTTATAGACAGATACACTGAAGAGCTGTCATAGACGATAGGAACCTGTATACCAATTCTACACAGCTGAACAGGGTTATTTTTATTGTAAATAGTACAGAAAATAATAAAAACAAATGTGCACCCAAGCATGAAATGACAGCATGTACTCACAAAGCATGTCTGCCCTGTGGTCATTGTGGATTTGTTTCCACAGACCTAGGCCCACAGGTCAACTCGGCCTAAAATGGCTACCAAGAAATTACCTGGCCAAATAGGCAGATAGTCAATTGATCATATCACTGAGTCCTGATTGGTTTATGACCACATCACTGAGTCCTGATTGGTTTATGACCACATCACTGAGTCCTGATTGGTTTATGACCACATCACTGAGTCCTGATTGGTTTATGACCACATCACTGAGTCCTGATTGGTTTATGACCACATCACTGAGTCCTGATTGGTTTATGACCACATCACTGAGTCCTGATTGGTTTATGACCACATCACTGAGTCCTGATTGGTTTATGACCACATCACTGAGTCCTGATTGGTTTAAAATATGGGGCCAGCATCTCGTACCCAATACACCTCATGCTGTGAAAAATGGATGCTTTCCTATTTTATTTATCTACCTACAACCTCAACTCAGAAAAGTAAATATTTAAAGCAAACATTTATGAGAATACTTCTAACAACTGTTACACAAACATATACAAATGTACATCACATAAAAATACATTGCAAGATTTTGTCTAAATAAAAAAGTCATATGAAATGATGCACTCACCTTGAAGCACATTAAATGTGTGCACAGCTCATCATCAGACTGAAATCAATGTTAAAAAGCAGATATAATTAGTTATTCACTTGGGCACTAAACTATTTCATATTCCTATTGTAAGATTACTGATGAAAGAAATTGGATACTAATGAAAATAAATCAATTGTATGTTAAACTCCTGCATGAATTATACTATATATAGACAATATATGTAAAGAAACCAACTAGAGACCACAAGACCACCGCATGATGAGAACATGGAAGAAGAACCATTAGAAAACTGTTTGTGGACAACCAAGCAATAATAGCAAAATCAGAAGCTGAATTACAAGACCACATGAATAGTCTAAATGAAATGTGTAGGGAACATAACATGAAAATTAGCACACGTAAAACAGAGGTAATGACTATAAAGAAGAAAAAGCAACAACGATTCACCTAAACGAACATCCCTTGAAACGAGTAAAGGGTTTCAAGTATCTAGGTAGTATAATATCATCAAATGACAAATAAGAAGATGAGATCGAAAACATGCAATAAGGCAAACCAAATCATTGGACAAATGACACCAATACTAAAGAGCAAACATGTATCAATAACTACTAAGAAAGCACTTTACAACACAATCTTCCTACCAGCTCTATGTTACCAATGCCATACCTGGACAATGACAGAAAAAGAGAAAAGAAAAATCACACAACAACATAAATGAGATTCCTGAGAAGAATACTCAACGTATCAAGAAGAGATAAGATCAGAAATGAACAAATCAGGGCTAAGTGGGGATTGTAGCTGTACTAGATTTTATCAGAAAGCAGCAAGTCAAATGGTTTGGCCATGCAAGTAGGTTACCAACTAACAGTATACCACTACAAGCAAATGATGTACAGACCAGAGGGAAGCAGAGGAAGAGGCCAACCACATAAACGATGGACACAGGGAATAACAGTCCATGGGAATATTGATACATGAAGCCCATGAGCGGGCACTCTACCTGTTTATACTTTACCTCAACACCGAGGAGGTGTACAAGAGGAACATGATGAAATGAGATGAGATGCATTATACTCTGTATTAACCAAGAAATGTTGCAATAAATATGCCAGACCTTGATCAAACACTTCTTGTGCATGAATATCCTACTTCTACACTGACAGAACCTATAACAGAGCTCCATCTCTGTTATAGATAGTTAGGGGGAAATAGAGAAGGTTTAGGAAATGTCGCACCCGTGAGCACTATTGAAAGCACTATTGTTAGGGAAGCTCACGGGTGACGTCAAGATATAAACAGTTCCAACTTAACCTGTGGTCGGTCAGGGTGTGTTTTCATGAACTTATATCAACTTTGTATTACTGGATAATAAAAGCCGTTTACACTCATCAAAGGCTTCAATGTCATCTCTTGAGATTACCATTCAACTGTTCACTCCGTTACATGAGTGAAAATGGAGCCCGCATACCAGGATGATCCGAGTTGTCGCGGACACAAGTTAAAGTCATCATTACAAGGCAGAACGATGTCTGGAAGCTAGAACCTTTCAAAAAGAAAACCACGGAAACTTGAAGTCCTGTTACTAAGAACTTAACAAAACAGAATCGGCAAGTCTTTACGATGGAGCTGGCTGATATTCGTTAAAACTTGAAACCGCCACACAAAATACAATCTTCTGAAGGGTGGAACAGAACTGAACTGCCATTGTCACGCTGCAGCTTTGAGTACCTACCTGGCTTTTTTTTTTTTTGAAACGTCAGTATGCCTGAAGAACTCGTTAGAGCCGTTATCTTCCTCATATCGTTAAACTTGAACTTAACCTTGGTCGCCTGGGGCGAACTCAGAAGCCGTTAGTCATTGAACCTGACCTTGGGTGCCTGAAGTTCATCCTTAAACACGAGAGCTTATATTGAATCAAGCCAATTGATCCTGTGTTTGGATCGTTAGCCCAAATTACGAGGAAACTACCAGTCGTGCTTGTGCTTGCTCATCAATGCAGTTATACTGAACTCTAGCCTATTAAAATGTTGCCGACATACCCTAATTAAATCGCTTCGTCGAGCTAGAGCTGTTTTAAAGTCGTCGTCTAGAAGGGCCCTGTTTAGGGTGAAAAGAAGGCTCAAGGCTGGTGTGCCCAACCAAGGGTGAAAGTAGAAGCATTCATTCCGCTGGAGAAGCCTGAGATGTTCGAGGAATGATGTAAACACCTGTAATTGCGTCGTCGTTTGGATAGCTCCAGATAACACAGACTCCAGACGTTTGTTTTATACGTGACCCTTGGCAAATAGAATTCTCGGCTGACGTACGTGGATTCACCTTCCTCTTGGATCAAGGGAAGACATAGCTAACGGTAATTAATTAAAGTTTAACCGTCATGAGACTTTTAACTGTTAGATACAACTGATTGATCAAACATTCAATAATTAGAAGGAAAAAAAAAATGTTGCTTATGTTTTTTTTATGTAATTTAAATACGATCATATAGCTAAATTGTTATAAATGTGAGTTTGCTTATATGAATTGATATTTCAGCATATTGCAATATGGCAGAAGTACAGGTTCATTAACACAAGTTTTGACTGGGGTAGGTACGGCAATAGGCAGACTCAACACTTCGCTGGAGAAACATGCATAATTGAAAATTATTTCAGCAAAGCTCAAGACGAGGTTTTCTTACAGGTACCAAGAAATATATAGAAGAAGAAGTAGGTATATTGTTTTGGCTCGAGAGAAATTACAGAGAAATTAGGATGAACTACCTACATACAGAATTAGAACGTATCAGTGCATGGTTGGGAGAGTTAAAAGTGGCAGTTAGTGAAGTAGAGAATTTTGTGGAAACGTTACAGAGAAGAACGACTAGACAAGAGCCTTATAGATTTAAGGTAGAGTGCAATGAAATAGTAAAGAATAATAGGAGACAGACAGTATCCAATGAAAACAGAAGACAACATAAGGTGGTATATAGAGACAGTTATGTTGAGCCAGATGTGACTAAGTCCAGAAGCAGTTATAATAGGCGAAGATACAGAGAGGGGCCTGAGAAAGACCTTTTCAGTAAACAACGGAGTTGGCCTTCTTATAGTGTGAATGCTAGAAAAAGACGAGACTATTGGTTTGAGCAGAGACGGAGACAGTATTTGAAGTCAGGGTCGATAAACAGAGTGGAACACATAAGTAGAAATTTGACTGCTCCTAAGGTGGTTGCGAATGAGACCGTTAGACAGGTATTAGTAAAGAAAATAGACCAAGAGACTCAGACGCAGGTGATTGAAGTGGTAGAACGGAACACGCAGACACAGGTTGATACAGTAGAAAAGAAAGTCCAGAAACAACCAGCCAACAAGATAACAAAAGCAAGTCAAACTGAGTTGGTAGAAATTATAAAAACTCCTCATGAAATAAAGGAAGGTAGACAGACAAAAACCAACGATGGCAAAAGACAGATGAGGAAAAGTATTAGAGAAAGAAATACGAATAGTATGATAGTTAATAGAGGTACGATGACAGGTATGTCAAGTTCCTCAGGTATAGACATTAATTTAATCCCTAAATGGTGTAGGAATGTTAGGTGTGGGAGTTCAGGTTATGGAGAGGATGTTTCCACCTCTACCGCATATTATAGTAAAAACCAGATTGGTGGAATAACTATAGGTACTGACGATTCAGAGGACGAGTGGACTATAAAGAAGAAGAAACGAAAGAGGGAAGTTAGAGAATATATGCTTTCCAGACCTGATTTATTTACGCTTACAGATATTGAAGACCGATAAGTGACGTGACGAAATACGTTGAGAGAAGCTGACTCATTAATAGTGTGGGATGAAGTGATGAGGAAGTTAAGTGAGTGAGTAGTTGACTAGCGAAGTGGTCTGACGTAGAGAATTAAGTAGGACGGAGAGTAGTGGGGTTATGATGATTGAGAATGAAGTAAGAAAGCAGTCGAATTGTGGAAGTCATGTTGAATATTGAAGTGATTCGTCTGCTTATGGGTTGTTCGTGTGTGAGTATAAGTGTAGACAAACATGTGTGCGCGTCGTGCTGAAGAAGGAAGTGTATGGATGGAACGATGTCAGGTGATTAGTAGTAGTAGCGCATGCATGTACGAGGCGTTTGGAAGTAATAGACACGCTTAGGCTGTGTTAAGTAATTGCCAGAATGTTAAATTGGTGTTTAATTTGTTTGTTGTAGAAGTAATAGTATAGGCACGTCAGCTTCTCGTGATACCGAGAATAATGGTGAGATGAGAACGAGTTTGTTTGTACATAATGGTCAATGTATATGAGAAGTATAAATACGAACGCCGTGAATATGCGAAGAGTGGCTGATAAGTGACGCTGATAAAATGTGGAGGATAGAGTAACTGAGTAAGCGAAAATTGAGAAGTAGAGAGAAGATGATTAGAAGTTTGTGATGTCTTTTGTTTAGAATGTCTGACGTTAGACAGAATTAATGAAAATTTTATGACAGGATGACAGATAGAGAGTTAACGTTATGTTTAATTATAGTAAGCAAGTACCAGGTCGTTGGCGGAGATGAGTGTGTGGAAGAACGAGAAAACACAGAAAAGTTAGCTGTGGGAAAGTGATTCTTAGCGTTTTTAGCGTTTAGATTGTTGGATGATGAGAGTGGACGAAGAATTGGTTGTTAGAGCTAATGTGTTGTTTGAGCAAGGTAAGCTGTGAGTTGTGGAAAGGGAGTGAATGATTGAGAAAAGTGGAAATAAGAAAATAGTTAGATTGTGAAAATTGTTGGCAGAGACATGTTGAAGCAAGAATGCCTGATATAGAGAAATGAGTAGTACTGAAAGAGGATTGATGTAAGTAAGAGAAGGAAAGAATGTGATTAGCCAAATGAATATCAGAGTATTATAAATAGAGCACTATAGACTGTGTTCCGATAAGTGTGACTGCTTTGACTATCATCGTGGTGTGAGAACGCTAGAAGAGACTTGAAGATAGTTTAGAGTTGGTGTGGTGAGATGTTAGAAAGTACTGATACGTTGGTTAGTTGCGTCGGGTAGACGAGAGACTTAAAAAAATTAGAATTGGTTATTGACAAATATAGTAGATAGATGTATTGGTGAGGTCTATAGTAAATAGACAAAATTGTTGCTGGTTGTAGCATGGTGGAGATACCGTAGTAAACGGTAATGTTTAATAATTCTTGGTACAAATCCAAGGGAAACAACTAGAGTAGGTGAATTGTGGTGTGCTGGATTTAGTGCCATGATGTGGTGGAGGTTTGGTAAGTGACAAGAGATTGCTGGATTGTAGAAGAAGAAGAAGTGAGTAACGTGCTGCGCCAGACAGCGTGTAGGCAATTAGTAAAACATGAATTGAATCCCATGTTTTACTCCGAAGAATAATTATATACTGTGGATATCAGTACAATAGTAAAGGGGTGTAAGTGTGTTAATGAGAAATGAACATTGTAAGTGTGGAGATAAAATGCCATGTGGTTTTGGAGGTCCGTGATATATGGATTGAAAAGGAATAACGTTGATTACAAGTGAGGGATTAGAAGGTCACAGACATGAGTTCAGTGGCGGTATTTTATAGCTGTTGAAAGTGAAGATTTTTGGTGAAATGCCCATAATAAGTGGACATTACTGGGTTGCTGAAGTTTTTCGGCGAGATTACTAAGGAGTCTTTTGAGTGAGGTATAGGAGACATTTGGTTATGTTAGGTGATGAGGAAGTCTTGAGTGATAGGGCCCATAATGGACCTTTTGATTTGTATGCTGTCTGTAATATATAGACAGATTAAATTGGAGATGAGGAAATGGAGGTATAGGAAATAAATAGATGGAAAAAGCTGCAGATGGCAAGATGAAAATTTTGTGATTTAAAGAGGAAATTGATAGTTAAATGGGATATAGTAGCAGTGTATTACTATTGGCAAATAGTTTAGTTGATAGTTGTGGTGAGTGGTCTTGAGGAGATGATGTGGTGTATTTTATATATACGATATGCTGCGTATTATGGATGTAAATTTTCGTCTGGTATTGAAGATGTATTTTTTTATTGACATTTGATTTTGAGATTAGAATTGTTGAGTTTTCTTAAAACGATAAATAAATTATTGTTAGTCCGTAAAAGTGACTAACAATTGATAGGATGTATGTTATATTATTTTTGAATTGCTTGATTACCTTTATTTGATATGAGGGGAAAGAGAAATGATATTTAATAACGGGGGGGGGGGGGGGGGGGGGGGGGGGGGGGGGGGGGGGGGGGGGTATGATGTCCTGTTGTGATTTTATTTTGCTTGACTCATGATTTAAGTGAATTGTCTTGTGTGTTGAATAGTAATTACCTTGTTTATAAATATGTTGGAAATTGGTTAAGTTAAATTTAGTTCACAAACAGTTATGGTTTTGTCTAGCATAGAAGCAATACATGGGGCTTTATATAAAAACCCTTCGTTCAGAAAATAGTTAATAAACTACTGAAGACTAGTAGAGAGACACATTATCTTTGTGAATGATAAGTTCATGAGTATATTCTGTTAGTAAGGCTGCTGTGATAATCAGCGTTAATGTTATATAAGAGGGAGGTTAATTACATAGTGGCTATGAAGTTGTGGAAACATAAGCCATATTTAAATGGGGTTACAAAAGGGTTCTGCATTGATTGAATATATATGGATTGGATACCATATTAGGGAAGAAAAGATTAACGTGATTAACGTCTATAGTAGTGAAGTAAATGAGGGGAGCTAGTTATTAGAAATGGATAGTGAGGGGGCTGCTGTGAATGACAGAGCATATGGTTGAATACGCCAATAAACAAGGATGATTGTCATGGGATCTGAGGGGGTAAAATATAGGAGCTGTGATAAACAGCGTTAATTAATTTAAAATGTTCATGGAATATGAACATTGTTATTGGTTTCATGGTTGGACGTAAGATAGGTGAAATATAGGCAGGGTTGTGGATGGCAGTACAAATATTGAGTATATAGAAGAAATTTTGCATCAACTTAATTTATAACGAACAGAGATGTAGCTTTATCATAAGATGTATTTTTGAAAAACTTTTGTAAAAGTTTTTACGTTTGCAAGGGAGGTAAATGTGATTGTTCTTGACTACTTCTTAATATCTTCATAAATTGGGTGTGCACCCCTTCTTTTTCTATTACTAACCCCATCAATATCTTTTTTGTCTATACTGGTGTGGTTGATGTTGAGAGACAATGAGAACTTACGTGATGCAAACTATATACTAACAATTTTATGAACGATTATAATCCTGAGTGGAAATATCTTTATGAATGTTTTTTTTGTAATGAAACCTTGTGTACTCAGAAACGAAGAAGAAGTAACAACGAACATAGCAGTTGGCTATAAGAGAGTACTATAAGAGAGTACTTCTTCTTCTTCGTTCATTCTGAGTTTTTTTTCGGATGGGATTGCGTTGTGCCTGTTTACAGCAGAGCTGCGTTCTTGCGCCGTTAGGCCGACACATCCGACTTCTGCGGGCATTTGTTAACCGGGATAAGAGAGTACTATAAGAGAGTATTAAGGGTGTTATAGGAGACAACTAGAGAGATTGAAATCGAAATAAGAAGGTTTAGATAAATAATATTGGGTTAGTGAGATAGTAGTGAGAGGAAACTAAGTGGGAATATGGAATATGTAGGTTAGGGAGGTAAGACTTTTGAGAAAAGTCTTTTTAAAGAAGGGGAAGAGTATAACAGAGCTCCATCTGTTATAGATAGTTAGGGGGAAATAGAGAAGGTTTAGGAAATGTCGCACCCGTGAGCACTATTGAAAGCACTATTGTTAGAGAAGCTCACGGGTGACGTCAAGATATAAACAGTTCCAACTTAACCTGTAGTCGGTCAGGGTGTGTTTTCATGAACTTATATCAACTTTGTATTACTGGATAATAAAAGCCGTTTACACTCATCAAAGGCTTCAATGTCATCTCTTGAGATTACCATTCAACTGTTCACTCCGTTACAAACCCCATAAACTGTACCTATGCTGACAAATATTGAACAGACAGCTGTAATTAACATTTCACACATAAAACACTGAAATACTATCCATAGTCAACAAACAACAATCTTATAGTTGTTTTCCTGTGCCAATGTTATAGAGAAACAAGCAACTTTTCTAAAGACCTATAGAGGTGTTTTTTTTTTTTGTAATCACATGTATGTCATAGTCGTCAAGTGTTGTTCCAAACTGAATGTGTAAATATTTACAAAATAGCTTGCTGTAGGAATGACATTTTGCTTTAATTTCATGTTTATATTATGTAATACTTCGTATCTATTATCTCCCACAGGGACTTCATCAAACCTAAGGCACATACAAACAAACAAAACACACTACATACCATGTCCATGAATGCAGCCAATTTAGAAATGGGCAAAGTTGTGTACAGTTTCAAATAACTGCAGATGATGAAAATATGGATACTTAATTAGAACATAGTACAATAATTAATAGTACTTTCAGATAGGAACTGTGGCAAGCAAAGGTTATTCAAAATATTCTGTTTGTGGTTAACTGAAGTTTTTTTTATTTTACAACAATGCATTGTGAGTAACTAGAGGTAAAACCTAAGTCTCTATGCCATCAGGGTATGGATGATAAGGTATAAGGATCAAATGGCAAATGAGGGATAACACAGCCAGTATTATGCTAGCTATTTTCATAACTGTGTCAACGAACTTTAATATTTTTTACCACCAAACACCATGTCGTGCTATGGAGTCAAATGAAACAAAACATTTTCTAACATGAGGTTTCAGGCTAAATATGTCATTTTCAACATGAACAACAACTGTTCAACCCTTCAAGTTTAGAATAGATGCTCAGAATATATGCAATTAGCTTAGTAAAGGCTCTTATCATCAAGATTCAAAAATTACATGGATGGTTACAACTACAAAAATACAAAATATTTTTAAACACATAAAATAAACACTGAAAGGTAAGACAAACATTTTTCAATTCATGTTGACTAACTTTCAGATGTATCCACAAAAGGGTACCTAGCTGCCTAGCTTACAAGGACAAAAACACAGAATAAACACACAATGGAGCTCAATGGAGGGAAAGATACACCTGGATACAAGTGAATCTTTCCACCAGTCTTCATCATTAAACAATACAAATGCTTATCTAGAAAACCAAAATATCACAATCAATAATGTCTGCGATGTTCACCGATGTAACACATTGTTTGGAACTAATGAGTAGTCCCATGTTTAACAATTAACATAAACTAAGTTCCTTGTTTATATTATTGATTGAAACATGGCTACTCACTTGAATAATTTCACTGTTTCCATGTGTTTGTATATTGTATGCTTTTACACTAAAACAGGTTATTTCATCCCTATTTGTTGTCAACAAGTTCCGAACATAATTTCCTTTCAACCTTTCACAAAATACTTGTTTCTAATGGCAACACATTCAGGTTGGTGATGTTTCAGTGTGGCCTTTTTGTATTGCATTGTCCACAGAGTACAACCCAATGTCCAGAAAGATGAAGTTGCTTATGGAATAACAGAAGAGGTGAAATGAGAAATGCCATACCTGCGAATTGTGGGAATCTGAATCTGTTGTTCCACCTCATCTTTGAAGACCAAGAGCTGAAGCTGAAGTGGCTCCTGTTGAGAAAATTCAAATACAGAATTTCCCTTCATCAAGTGAAAGACACTAAAGTTAAAACAAATCAAAGGATAATGATTACAACGATACAACTCGCATGACTGCAACTTCACAAACTAAATGCACAGTGCATTTAAAAAGAGAAATCTGGGAAGGTTAACCCGGTCAACAAACACCTGCAGAAGTCGGATGTGTTGGCCGAAAGGCACAGTATTGCAGCTCACTGTAAACAGGCACAGCTCAATCACATCTGAAAAAAGACTCCGGATGAACGCAGAAGAATAACAAATGAGAGAAAGGCAAACATAATCAATTATAAGAACTAAAAGAAATAGTTAAGTTGAGTTGAGCCAAGGACTGACATCACTGCATTCAAGAGATTCCCATATGCTCACCATCCCCTCGTTCAACAGCCAGCGAAGAGTCACACTACTAATCGTTCCCACCACTGATTAAAAGTTCTCCTGGTCTTCCCTCTCAGAACCCCTGCAATCTCATCCGTTCCACATACGGGTTTAAAAAAAAAACTAAATAGGAGTAATATAATACTAATTATGTACCTCTGCACAACCATACATTCCACCGCCCTTTTTTTTACATGGGAGAGAGAGAGAGAGAGAGAGAGAGAGAGAGAGAGAGAGAGAGAGAGAGAGAGAGAGAGAGAGAGAGAGAGAGAGAGAGAGAGAGAGAGAGAGAGAGAGAGAGAGAGAGAGAGGATGATTGTGTAAGATGGTAAACCATGACCGCATATGATGATTATGATTCCCACAAAAAGTGTTTTTCTTTATAATGCCAAGGCATAAGATTTTGTAAATATTAGTTCATAGCATTATGTGGTGGTTTGATTAGTTTCTTTTCCCTTTGTCTTTTCATCCAAGAGAAACTTATAGTATTCTACTGGTCAAGCCAAAGCTGTATGTGACTGGGTAAAATCTTGTCAACTAAACACTGAATCCAAACTGTAGAACTGGTTAGTCAGTGGACTTTATTAATCATGTGTATAAACTAAACATTATTCCATTCATCTTTACTCTTTACCCCTCAGCCCTTAAAAACCTGATTGTGTTATCGTGGCATAACTAACCTCACTGCCAGGCTTGTTATTCTGAGATAACCGACCACATACTGCCAAACTTGTTACGGCAACATAATGCACCACAAAATGCTAAACTTATTGTAAGTTACAATAATTGTAACAATCAACCATGTCACCAATCTTCTTAATGTAATAAAACCAACTACACATCACCAGACTTGTAATTGTAACAAAATCAACCACGCCTCACCAGTCTAGTTGTTACAGTGACATAACCAACCACATAACAGTCTGGTTATTAGTGTGACATAACCAACCACATACGGCAGTCTAGTTGTTAATGTGACATAACCAACCATGTAACGCAGTCTAGTGACATAACCAACCACAGCCAGTCCTGTCATTATTCTGAAATAATCAACCACACACTGCCATGATTTGTAGAACCCAGGTTGAATATTAGTAGAACAAAATCAAACATGCTGTCTGTTACCAGGGCTATAAGGGAAACAAAGATTGGTAGCGCTGTAACCTGCCAGGCATGTCGTCGGAGGCCACCTAAGGGTTGTGGGTGAGGCTAGTTACCTGATCTGTAGAAACCTATAGCTACAAAATTCAACCAATCATGAACTAGTCTACAAATGGCAAGGCAAGAGTTGGTGAGGGATTATGCTCCCATAACAGGAGGAGAAGAATATGAAACTAATTACATGCAAGCACCAAAAACAACAATAATAATAGTAACCAAGGAATCCATTTCTAATTGTAATAATTCACACAAATAAACAAATATCTCAATGTTACTTTTTTTTTTTTTAAATGAGTAATGTCACGCCAACCTTGAACTGAGTTTGCAATCCTGATACAGTCATGTCATAATTTGGAGGCACCGGTGACAAGAATTTGGGGCAGGCAAAAGCAAAGGATGCTTCAAATTCTTGCATTTCTCTGTAATATAAGGGAACACCATGAGACTAGACTAGACTATTGAATTATGTCACATTATTTCTTTCTAGCTGGCAAACATTTTTAAATGCACACAGACAGCTAAGTTTGCTATTCACATCATTAAGTGAAATGCTCTGCACTTTTTGTCTGGAAGTATAAAGGCAAAAAAACAGACAAATATAATAATGTAAATTCATAAGCTATAACACTCCTTGAGAAATCTCAAGCAAAACTGTATCACTGTTAAGACAAGAGAATGCAGATATCAATTCTCAGAAATAAGTTCCTTTAGGACAAATAAAATTAATGATTTGAATGACAAACATGGCCATATACGTTCATTTTAGAAAAATAAACAGAAATTTGTCATGCACACTGAGGAATGTAAAAACATTGTAATATTCTTTCAAGGGTCTTCTTCTTCATTGTTCAGACAGAAATAGTCACTTCATCTCTCTTATTTCATTCTCATATGAATAACACCCGCCTGCTGTGTATCCACCTTGTAGCGGTAAAGGGGCTTTGATGTTCAAATTACCTCAAGATATAAGCCGATGGCAGCGGGCCATTAGTAGGGTTTCCCATGCTAGACAGGTCAAGGGGTAAGAACTAGACAAAGTGATACACAAAGATGCTGACTTGTATATTGGAGACAGTCAAAGGCTAGAGAAAGCAAATCCGAAAAAATTATTGTTGATGTTGGATGTACTCAGCCACAGGCTTGAAACCATGCAACACATTTCAATTAATGATTGATTGATTGATTGATTTAGGAACCGACATCACAGCATTCGGGACATTCCCATAAGCGCTCCGTCTCCATCCTCAGCAGCCAGTGAAGAGTTCCAACACTAATAGTTCCAGTAGCAATCTGATTATATGTCCGTCTCGCCTTTCCTCCGAGCGCCGGCCAGATCCCCTCGTCACACCTCGTTGTCTCATTCTTACCAGACCATGGTGCTCCATCTGCTCCTCCGAGGTGTACACATGCTCCCACAAGGCCGCAACCACGTCTGCCTTGTCATGCATCAATACTCCACCAAATTTTGCCGAGCCAGCCAATCTGTCCGCCTGTTCATTCCCCAGCACACCGGCATGCCCAGGAGAAAAGATCCAGGTGATGCTTACTACCCGTGACCTCTGAAGCGAAGCAAGCCACTCCGCACGAAGCCTACCTGTTCTCACCCTTAATTAATGATTTGAATGACAAACATGGCCATATACGTTTATTTTAGAAAAACATTTTCAAGACTAAAAGCAGGTCAGTTTGCTTGATAAAATAAAATATGACCCCTGCATACAAGTTCCTGGATGGTTCTACATATTTCATGACATCAACATACAGACAGACATGCTCATCCTTACTCACTGAACTAATTCAAGAGTATGAGACCAAGTTTCATTTAGCACTGATGGTGTGAAAAATAGTCCTTTACTTACCCTTTCTGCATTCTGTTCATCTTATCCTGGTATTTCTCTCTCAGGTGAGAGTGCACACTCTCATCAATTCTCATTGGGTACAGCACCAGACATATAGACAGTAGTGTGTACATCTTGTCATTCATCTTGCTGATCTGTAGGGTTTCAATGAATGAGATCATATATTTCAGCTTTTAATGTTAGATGAAAGCTGCTTTAACATGAATTTCAACTAACAGAAAGAATGCATCAATGTTAGATTATAAATGACTTCGTTTTTTTCAGGTATGTTGTAACAGGGCTATTCATCAATGTTAAGTAAAAGCTAATTTCACATTAAAGTAACTTTTGATCACACACATAAAAGGAGCAATTTATCAAATGTTAGATGTAACATGAATTTAACTTTCTATCTTGCAAGTTGCAACAGGAGAAAATCATCTTTGCCAGGTAAGAGCTAACTCTGTCTGCATGAAAATGAATCACTAACTAAAAAAAGTGGATTGAGCCCAATCAGAAACGTGTGTACAAAGGAAGAACTAATCAATCCTGGTCTTCATCAATGTGCTAGAATCATCATTGCCAACCAGTAAGTGCCTTGGTCTGGTTTATAGCATTATCGACCATGGCAGGATTCACAGAAAAGTGTGGTCTATACAAGGAGACAGCGCAAAGTGACCTGCCATGAGCATTGATCACAATGTGAAAAGTGCTCGGGACGTTTTGAGGACAAAACGTCACCTTCAAATCAGTTGGGACTGGAGCTATGGTCGGAGCTGGACCTAGTTCTTTTGTTCCCATAGAATGGCCATATACTGAGCCCCTACATTATTAGATATATAGTGATTGTGTAGACTCTTAAGCAGTGTGAAGACTGATAGATATGTTGTGAAATTAATGATGTGAATTGTCTAATGCTTGCAGTCAATACTGAGTGAAAACTGAACTGCGTTTCTATGATTAGAGATGCGTTGAGTTTGTTCTAAGTAGTTAGCTGTTGTGAAATGTACAGAGTGATAGAGTTTAAACAGCATATAAGATAACAATAGAAACCAGCCGCAGTGAGAAGATTATAGCATCGCCAGGCAGAAGTGTGATCACAGCAGCAACAGGTATAGAATATGCACGCACCATCATTGCTGTCTCAAACAGTCAGGAATTCTGCATCCAGTGCTCATGGAAGATTCAAGATACCACAGAATAATTATATGTATGAGTGCTGTAATCAAAGACCTATCAACACCTAGATGAGATGAAGCAACAGCCAGGCAATCCCTTGCAAACAGTCATGCGATCCCTGGCAGTAAGCTTCTCTGACACAACTCGTAGCTAAGCCATTGACTGATCCAGATGTTCTGGTTTTGCCACCATATAAAGTGCATACTGAGATTCTCACACCTGCCCCTTCTCACCTTCCATAACCTAAATATGGCAGTGGGTATTAGGTCATTTTCAAACCCACAATTGACCATTTGACGATTTTCTGTCATGTCATCCTACCACTAATTTGGGGAATAAACATGGTCAGTAGTTAGTGACCTTGCCTGCTCATATACAGGGGTTAATGCCAAATTAACAACCTTTCTCCAGGTATTTTTTTTTCCAGGGTAATTTTGATTTGTTTCCATGCTGTGTCCTTTGACTCGGACAATAAAACTAAGAAATTACATCCTATATAAGATTCTTGTCAGCAAATCAAAACTAAATCGACAGTGATTTAATCACGTTTTGCATGCTAACAATAGAATCGGGAAGCCCTTTGGAATTTCAATACTCATATACGTGACATGTCTATTACTCTATGTTCTTATTACCCAGCTTGCATTGTGTACAAACTGGAAACCGGGCATGGTTCCACTTTAGTCTGAAGCACAATACATGCTGTTACCACATAGATCTTGCTGCAAACACAATGCCCAACACATTAAACAACTGTTGAACATGCCGTTTACCACCAAAAAAAAAACCTCACACGATTGGTGGATCGCAGCTGAAAACACCAATAACTGATACGCTTCCATGACATTCTGAATAACCCTAAGGAGGCATGCAAAATTCACCCCCACCCCCACTGTGGTTCAAAACCCTACAGCGCAAGGACTCGATCTGCTTTCAAAAAGTATGACAATAGGCTCAACTCAGCCTTATCTTATATTAAGTGAAGGCCTGACTCTTCAGAGCACTGTGGCAGCATTTTACCATTATTACTAGCTTGTTATTACAAGAATCAGTAACCATCTCAAATACTGATACCCACAATAATATAGAAGCTCATGTAACGACTGCAAGTCTTCCCTGCCAAAACTATTACCTGGTCATACAGCTTGGGCCCTGCTCTGGAACATGGTCTTGGTGCGCTGTATGTACAGCAAGATGTTTGACAGTGTGCGAATGGCATCCTGGTAGCGCCGCATCATCATGTACGCAAACCCGACATAGTAGAAAGTGGTAATCTGACATGCAGGCACCCTTGAGTACAGACTCTGCCAAACGGAGAAAATGAATTATAAATTTAAGTTCACAAACAATTTTATATTTGGTATAAATAAAATCTACCAATGAGCATTAGCACTGAATATATCTATATAATTTGTAACTTATTTTTTCAGCAAACAAAACATGAACGACTAAATCAACAAGCAACAGAAAATAGACAACACACTAGTTTTGCCAGGAATGAATGTTCAGCATGTTACAATAAAAGGTTCCATTAAGGAATATATCCACCAGAAAAATATTTGCAAACTGCAGCTGATGGGTATGCATTATTATTATTCTTTTCTGACGGTTGATTACAATGCCATGTTCATGATTGTGTGAGTCCTGTGTAGTATATAAATGAGTGGTGGTGTTTTTATTTTAAAATGAATATATCTTAATGGGAAAATGACTTCTGCTTCCATCAAAGATGAACTTACGTTTTGTGGAGGACTTTTGTGTTGACATTCTGGCGGCTGCATTATGCACAGGGAAATACTTTTACTATCTGTCCGCTGTTGTTTGTGGTGTGGACTGCATGTTTGGGAAAATGGCGTAGCTGGCTTTGTCGCAAAATGAACTGGTTTTGCCTTATGCAGTAATGTGTGGCTGCTGGTTTCCTAGTGACTGCCGCTTCCATTGAAGATGAACTTTTTTTTGTGGAAGACCTTTGTGTTGACATTCTGGTAGCGGCATTATGCACAGTGCACCTGTGCGGGCTGTTGGTTGTCGAGACTCCTGTCTTTTCCACTTTTCACGTTGGGCAGTGAGGAGCATTTTATGTGATATTCACTGGCACAGGAACGGAGCATAATGGGGATGACCCGTTGCTGTGAAGTTGGAACCGCAACTTAACTAACCAACCTATCCTATGATGTCTATTTGCAACTGACAAGCTTTGTGGCCTGAAATTAAATTGACCGTATTACCTTCAACATACAAAGCTTTACCCCATCCTTACAAAACATGTGTTTCTAGAATAATGAGACTAGCATCCCGACATATATGTTAATCTTACACAATATAAAAACTTCAGATAAAACCACCCACCTTCTTGTTGAAGTCAATGTTTTCCAGTACTTTAAGGGCCTGATAGTAATCACCCAGCAAAGAGTGAAGTCTCAGCAGTCCCACAAGACTGAAGTAGCCCAGCATTTTATAGAGGGAATGCCTGCCAAACTCCCCAGCAACACTGTCAGGGTCACCTGTACGTGGTTTCAAACAGAATGTGTGTGCATGTAAACAATTACAAGAGAATGAACTCTCAGACACATGAGTTGTTCTGTCTTCTAATGATTCACAAAACTATATCATTCGGTACATAACATCTCCCAAAGATGTATACCTGCGCAGCAACATACTAAACAATGGGGTCTCTGTGGCAGAGTGGTCCAACTGTCTGCCACATGCTCTAGAGGTCTGGGGTTCATTCTCTGACTGTGTCACTCAGATCACGAGTGCAATTTTTCCAGAGACCTCTGGGAGGTCACTGCTAGAGCTACAAAGCCTGTGTTTTATACAATGGTCTCAGCCTGCCGCTCCATGGAGAAACACAGCATGATGAGTTAAAACATGGCGCAATGATGCTGATCCTCTTCTTTCACCTGATTTAAACTACAAACTATGCCAGAAATCAAAAAGGGTTGTAATACAATGGAATTCCTTCTCATTGCAAGACACCTGCAAATGAAGAAGCTGACAGATTAGCAAAGGAAGGTGGAAAATACTCCAAGTCTGATATACCTATAACCTATGATGAGGCCAAGATATTTATAAGAAGCAATTATAGAACCTAGTAGAAATTAGGGTCACCAGAAAGATGATTATATTACCAACTCAACCGAAAAGAAGTTACAATTTTCAGACTACAGACAGTCCTACAACAGGCTGAAATGCATGTTCTAATAAACTAAAGATGGGAGATACCGATGTCTATAACTGTGGAATTGTTAAAATGACAGCTAAACATTTGTTGCAGGAAGTGTCCAACATATGCAGAACAGAGAAAACTATTTTGGCCAACACCTGCTCCATTTGAGGACAAACCTACCAGATCTATGTTATAAAGATGGTTTGATATAAGACACTACCTCAACCAGTCATAAACAAGTCTACAAAGGGCTTGGTTGAGAATCTAAGCTTCACTGGGAGAAGGAGGAGTGGACAGGAGGAGTGGGCAGGAGGAGTGGGCAGGGGAAGAAGAAGAAAACTTTAGATACAAATGTCTTTACCTCCACTTGTGTAGACTTCCAGCTGCTTGTTGATATTTGACTTCTCAACCAGGGAGTGCAGCACATTCAGCACACTGTGCACATTCCATATCTAGACAAACAACAGTTGATCTTACTCAGCAATTACATCTACACTAATACATATTGAAAACAATGATTTCTTTTAGCGAATCTTAATAATGAGGACATAAACAATAGATTGCACAATTAATTGCCTTGCATATTTTGCTGTATATCATCAGTCCTTCAAAGATAAAAATGTCTTTTCAATCCTTCAAACTAATAAGTGTCTTTTTGGTGTGTTTACAGTTATGACAAACAATAAACAGGCAAACATTCAATCAACTAACCCCAAGGAACTCAACATGTTTATGAGTACCCATGATGTTAACTTTTGCCCATTAAGTGGCTGCATTAATTCAAAGTATGTGAGGATCTTATCTCACTTTGAGTGTTTTATTTAATATCTATATACACATATTTTTTTTTTAAACGACACAGTGCTGGATACTAAGGGAGATGATAAAATACAGTCAGGACAAAACAAAATATCTCATAAAAGCATAATGGTCTCCCATTATCAATGCCTGAAAATACAGAATCAAAATTTTGGCAACTCTTACATAATGCTATTATGTAAATTGTATCCGGAAAAAAAAGACATCTTTGGATATAACAATTTTAAGTAACAACTGTCGGGAACAGGAAAAGTCAATTGTTGATAAAAACCAAGAGAAAGAAAAATAAAACTGTAAATACCCAAAATCGACGGCTTTACGCCAGATATTTGTTTCAAATGATCATCAAATATTTGCTTAACATCCCAAAAACATTAATAATTACAATAGTCAAAAACAATGTGCCACTTGTCTTTAAGCTATGAGTAGATGAAAATATAAATGACATATATGATATGAATCAAAAACAAACCTTTGGGTTGGTTCTCAGAACTTCAATCTCATTTTCTGTCTTTTTGTTAATTGACTTGTGGCGGAATATACTGAAAGCCTGGAACTGTTCACAAATAAAGACAATGTATACCATGCATCATATCTATATGTTATTCACTGAAGGCAAAAATTTCTCAAACAAATCAAATTAACAGGCACTATGATTGTCTTATGTCATGACGAACAATCTGGTTTGTAAAAGGCTATACATTTTTTATTTTTTCTACCAACTATTCTACTGAATTATGTGATGTGTCTTATGTTTACTGTATGGACATTAGCATGTCATCTACAGCTTTGTCCAGGACATACAATCCAAGCTGTGGACTGTGAAAAGACAAAGGGTATTTCATTTTCAGCACTTCCAAAATTCTTCTGTCAAAACCAGCAATGGTATAAATGCCATAATGATAGTAGAAAGTAGAATCCTCTGATTTACCATGAAGCAATCAATTCTGGGGAGGCAGAGAAGAGGAAGGCCACAACGTAGAAGGGATCAAAATGTGATAGACAACTTACACATGACAGGAACAAAGGCAACATCAGATTTATGATAGATACAAATTCTGAAAGACTTTCACGGATGCTATATTCTGCACTGTGCAGGCCACTAGATGATGAGTCAACACCATCAAAATTAACGGTGATTTTCACATTTGCAATTGTTTCAATGTATGGCAGTCAGATTTGTCTTAAAAACCACCATTTATATTAATTCTCAACATGTTATCAGATTGCTACTGGTACTATTGGGGTTGGAACTCTTCGCTGGCTTCTGACGTTGGTTCCTAAATCAATCAATCAATCAATCTCGACATGTTATGACAAATAACAAAGTCAAATTATACATTATTTTGCTAAAATGGTCAAAATGTTATGATGACATTGAAATTCAATTTCTTTCAATTGGAGAATATGTAGTATTATATAACTCAAGTTTACGATATAATATGAACATGAACCGGAGAGGTTAACTCAGTCAACAAATGCCCGCAGGAGTCAGGTTTGTCGGCTTTTCGGGTTTGTCGGCTTTTCAGATGTGTCGGCCTAAAGGTGTAGGTATTGCAGCTCTGCTGTAAACAGGCACAACGCAATCATTCCGGAAAAAAACTCCAGCTGAACGCAGAAGAAGATATGAACATGACATATATAAAACATTATAGAACTTTGAATACGACAATGTATGAGGCGAGAGAAGTGATGAAAGAAAGTGTCTTGTGCACGGAGTGTGATGAGAACATTATGCCAATGAAGACAAGAAAGTGGCATTCACTTAAATGACTCTTTTTGTTGGCATTTGCTGACTTTCAACTCAAGCCAAACAAGTGCTACCACTTCTAGTCCACTGGGTTGATGTTTGCGTGCGACTTAGCTTTCCCTCACCAATAGGCACTTCAGACATGACATAGGAATTAACTGTAAAGTTTTAGATAAGACACACTCAGAAATACCACACTCACACATACAAAACAGATGAACAGAAGAGAAAGAAGACTAAGCAAACAATTCTATAGTTAGCATGCATTATGTTTGTTGCTATATTAATGCGTTAACTCATTTTACACCACAAAACTCACCAAAGTTTGACTGTTTACACATCACATACTTTTGTGAAATCTTTCTATCCTTGGTCACATTGCTTTTAAGTACAACATGCCTAGGTTAGAATGAGCAAACTAAACATCCGAGATGTAAGGAAGCTAAGCTGCAGTTTAGGACAGAAATAGTTAAATTCAGAAATATAAGGTCAACTGTTTGAAACAGAAAAAGTTTGAAAACATTTGAAAAGTAATTAGGATAATCTATTATCTTGTTCAAGTCTACGACATAAGGATAATCTACAATTGTAGGAGACAGAAACAGTTAATGTCTGAGATGTAAGGTGGTTACAGTTTGGGACAGAAACAGTCAATGTTTCAGATGTAAGGAAGTTAATCTACAACTGTCTGAAACAGAAACAGTGATTGAAATGTAAGATGATTAATCTACACTTTGAGACAGAACCAGTGAAGTCTGAGATGCAAGGAGAACCTATATATTTAAGACAAAGACAATAAATAACAAGCCCAGAGTGATCTACCAGACAGGACGAGTTGACAATGAATACTTTACCTGATAAATGAACTCATCAATGATGTCCCACAACCACTGGTCAGGCAGCTCTAGAGGCACAGGTCCCTCTGCATCTGTAAGGATATTAACATAAATAACACTTCACTTCTGCTGTATCTAACTAAGGAAAACTTCTTCTTCTTCTTCTTTGTTCATCCTGAGGTTTTTTTCGGATGTGATTGCGTTGTGCCTGTTTACAGCAGAGCTGCGTTCTTGCGCCGTTAGGCCGACACATCCGACTTCTGCTGGCATTTGTTGACCGGGTTAACCTTCCCGGGGGTTTCTTAGGACGTTTGACTCTCACTGTTGTGGTGTTATCTCCCATCCTAGCTGGCCCATATAGAACAGCCAAAGACATACTGGTCAGCCCTCAAGGGAAGGCAGGGGCAGACCATGGGCATTCCCCGCCATCCAAGGAGGCTTCCATACTTGCAGAGCCAACACACAGCGCTCTGGTACTGGGCTCACCCAAGGAATCGTCACGTCCTGCACATGGCTGCTTAGCCTCACTTCCGTATATTGGGCCTTCCGTTCACCATAGGCTGTTCTTCCGGAAACCAGAAGAATGCAGTGTGCAGATGACATCCACACAGTGAGCTTTCGATTCGGACTTTCCGCACAATGGATTTGCTATCCGAGCAATATTACATTTCGTGCCACTAGGACACTTTTTCCACCTTTTTTGAAAGCCCACACAGTGAGCTTTTGATTCGGAATTTCCACATAATGGATTTGCTATCCAATGCAATATTCCATTTCGTGCCACTAGGACACTTTTTCCACCTTTTTGAAAGCCCACACAGTGAGCTTTTGATTCGGACTTTCCACGTAATGGATCTCCTATCCAGCAATATTCCATTTCATGCCTCTGGGAGGCTTTTGTAACCGACATACCTGTGGTATGAAGTGTGGCAGTCTGAATACTTCTTCATACACCTTTAAATGTCAACCTGTATGTAGTTAAAGTAAGCTACGGTCAACTTGAGCTTGTCCTCAAATGAAGCAGGTGTGGGCCAAAATATCCTTCTCTGTTCTGCATATATTGGGCAATCCTGAAGCAAATGTTTTGCTGTCATTTTTCCAGTTCTACAATTACATTCATCGGTATCTCCTATCTTTAGTTTATTGAACAAGTGGTATTTCAGCCTGTTATGTCCTGTGCGGAGTCTGAAGATTGCTACTTGTTCTCTTCTGTTGAGTTTGTAATATGCATCATCCTTCTGGTGGCCTGGATGCTCTGATTCCCATTTGGTTCTATAGGTGCTTTTTATCAACCTCTTTGCCTCATTATAGGTTATGTCTATGTCAGGCTGTGGTAGTCGTCCGCCCTCTTTTGCCAGTCTGTCAGCCTCTTCATTTCCAGGTATACTGCAATGTGATGGGATCCACTGTATTACAACTTTTTTGGATTTCTGGCATAGACCATGGAGTGCTGCTCTTAGGTCAGCTAGTTCTGTGCTGTTATTGCTCTTCAGTATTGAGACAGCTGACTTTGCATCTGTGAAGATAGCTATTTGCTTCTCTTTATTTTCCTCCATCAAGAGCATTTCTGCTGCAGTTTTCAGAGCCTCTACCTCCGCTTTGAAGTTACTTGAAAACTTTCCAGTTGCAACTGAATGTGTTTTTTTCACTCCATTTTTTAAATTTAGGAGAATTCCTCCTCCTCCATTCTCTATTGAATTTTTGGCTGATCCATCTGTATATGCATGGGTCCAATTGCTGCTTGGACAATTGCTGCTCTTTTATGTAGTTTAGGGTTATTTCTCTTCTTTCGGTTTCATGCTGAGTGTTCTTTTTCTCAATACCAGGAATGTTTTCTATCATCTCAGGCAGTTGCTGCTGTCTCCAAGCTGGGAACTTGTCTGCATTGTAAATAGGTTTGACTGTTGATATGTTAAGTATGGGATCTGCCCTAATCTTTCGTTTTGCAGTTTCTACAAAGTTGCTACGCTTCAGTCGTCCCTTTCCAAAACCACTAAACCTTTTATACATAGGGTGGTCTGTCAATCTTCTAAATTTTTCTGCTTGTTGCTGGGCTCTGCTATCTCTTCTATCCTGCATTGGTTGTAAACAAGTTATCTTTTCAAGTTCATTAATAGGTGTTGTCTTCAGGCTTCCAGTTATGATTCGCATTCCTTGATTTTGGACTCTACTCATTTTGTTAAAGTTTGACTTAGCTGCTGTTGCCCAAGCTGCAATGCCATATTCCAGTACTGGCCTCACCCGTCCAGTATATAACTTCTTGAGAACTTTCTCATCTGCTCCCCACGTTGTACCAGCAAGCTTTTTCATGATTGCCATTCTTTGTCTTGCTCTTGTTCGATTTTTCTCAACCTGTGTTTTCCATGTCAGGCAACGATCAAAGGTGACTCCGAGATAGTTTGGATTTTCTTCATGGCGCAATATTTTTCCATTCAATACCAGCTTAGGTTGTTGAGTTTTATTTGAGAGGGAGAACACTGTGCATGTTGTTTTCTCCTCACTTATCTTCACTAGCCATGATTTTGACCAGTCCTCTAGTGCTAATAAGGCTTGCTGTATTCTGCCGTTAGCTGTACTAATATATTCTTCAGATGTCCATATGGCTAGGTCATCTGCAAAGGATGATGTGTGTACTCTGGCTGGAAAATTTTCTGTGATGTCGTTTATATATGCTAGGAATAATGTTGGTGAAAGAAACTCCTCCTTGGGGGACACCTTGCTCCAACAGCATCATTTTGCTGGTTTGTCCTTGTACTTTTGTCCTGGCAGTTCTGTTCTCAAGGTAGTGGCTGATCCATTTGTACATTTTCCCACAAACATGCATTTTTTGCAGTTTTACTTTCAGTCCTTCCTTCCATACTTTATCAAATGCTTTTTCTAAATCTATCCAGACCGCTAGTGTGTGCTTTTTCTCTTGGAAGGCATCCTCTATTTCCTGAGCTATATAGGTTATTTGATCTTCAGTGGATCTGTACTTTCTGAATCCTGCTTGGTGTGGTGTTAAGAGTTTGTTTTCTTCCAGATGCCATGTTAGCCTGCCATTGATAATGCGTTCCATTAATTTTCCTACACAGCTAAGTAGACTTATAGGTCGATAGCCATTTGGTTCTTCCAGGTCTTTTCCTTTCTTTGGGATTGGTATTAGTATAGCTTCCTTCCATGCCTGTAGGACTATTCCCCTCTTCCAGCTGTAATTTAGGACTGCTAGTAGTTTCTTTTTTGCCTTAGTGCCTAGTCCTATTAGCATTTCATTTGTGATTCCATCCTTTCCTGGTGATTTCTTCTTTTTTAGGGTATTCATTGCCTGTTCCATTTCTTCCATTGTTAGATTTGCCATCATATATTCTGCTGCTGTCACTGTATTTCTATAATGTATCTGTTTGTCTTTGATTGCTTTCTTCTGTTCGGTTGTAATATCAATGTGGTTTGCATTTGCATAGTGTTCCATTAGTGCATTTGCAGCCTTTTTTCCTGTAAGCAAGGCATTTCCTTGTTTAATTGTTATTTGTTTGTTGCTAGGTCCTTCATTGTTCATGGCTTTCACTAGTTTCCATAGTTTGTTTCCATCCCTGTCAAAATTCAGGTTTTCTGTTTTTTCCCTCCAACAATCTCTTGTTGTTTGATTTACTGTTCTTTTATATTTTGCTGAGATGGCTTTGAGAGAGATATTCGCTTCAATTGTTTGTTCTTCTTCTTCTTCTTCGTTCATCCGGAGTTTTTTTTCGGATGTGATTGCGTTGTGCCTGTTTACAGCAGAGCTGCGTTCTTGCGCCGTTAGGCCGACACATCCGACTTCTGCGGGCATTTGTTGACCGGGTTAACCTTCCCGGGGGTTTCTTAGGACGTTTGACTCTCACTGTTGTGGTGTTATCCCCCATCCCAGCTGGTCCATATAGAACAGCCAAAGATCCTGGTCAGCCCTCAAGGGAAGGCAGGGGCAGACCATGGGCATTCCCCGCCATCCAAGGAGGCTTCCATACTTGCAGAGCCGATACATAGCGCTCTGGTACTGGGCTCACCCAAGGAATCGTCACGTCCTGCACATGGCTGCTTAGCCTCACTTCCGTATATTGGGCCTTCCGTTCACCATAGGCTGTTCTTCCGGAAACCAGAAGTATGCAGTCTGCAGATGACATCCACACAGTGAGCTTTCGATTCGGACTTTCCATGTAATGGATTTGCTAGCCAAGCAATATTCCATTGCGTGCCACTAGGACACTTTTCCACCTTTTATGAAGCCCACACAATGGGCTTTTGATTTGGACTTTCCACGTAATGGATTTGCTATCCAAGCAATATTAGATTTCATGCCTCTGGGTCTTCATGCACCTTTAAATGTCAACCTGTATATAGTTAAAGTAATCTGCGGTCAACTTTAGTTTGTTGATATCTCCATAGAGCTTGTCCTCAAATGAAGCAGGTGTGGGCCAAAATATCTTTCTCTGTTCTGCATACGTTGGGCAATCCTGCAGCAAATGTTTTGCTGTCATTTTTCCAGTTCTACAATTACATTCATCGGTATCTCCTATCTTTAGTTTATTGAACAAGTGGTATTTCAGCCTGTTATGTCCTGTGCGGAGTCTGAAGATTGCTACTTGTTCTCTTCTGTCGAGTTTGTAATATGCATCATCCTTCTGATAGCCTGGATGCTCTGATTCCCATTTGGTTCTATAGGTGCTTTTTATCAACCTCTTTGCCTCATTATAGGTTATGTCTATGTCAGGCTGTGGTAGTCGTCCGCCCTCTTTTGCCAGTCTGTCAGCCTCTTCATTTCCAGGTATACTGCAATGTGATGGGATCCACTGTATTACAACTTTTTTGGATTTCTGGCATAGACCATGGAGTGCTGCTCTTAGGTCAGCTAGTTCTGTGCTGTTATTGCTCTTCAGTATTGAGACAGCTGACTTTGTATCTGTGAAGATAGCTATTTGCTTCTCTTTATTTTCCTCCATCAGGAGCATTTCTGCTGCAGTTTTCAGAGCCTCTACCTCCACTTTGAAGTTACTTGAAAATTTTCCAGTTGCCATTGAATGTGTTTTTTTCGCTCCATTTTTTTAATTTAGGAGAATTCCTCCTCCTCCATTCTCTATTGAATTTTTGGCTGATCCATCTGTATATGCATGGGTCCAATTCCTGCTTGGGTAATGTTCTTTTATGTAGTTTAGGGTTATTTCTCTTCTTTCGGTTTCATGCTGAGTGTTCTTTTTCTCAATACCAGGAATGTTTTCTATCATCTCAGGCAGTTGCTGCTGTCTCCAAGCTGGGAACTTGTGTGCATTGTGTATGGCTTGACTGTTGATATGTTAAGAATAGGATCTGACCTAATCCTTCGTTTTGCAGTTTCTACAAAGTTGCTACGCTTCAGTCTTCCCTTTCCAAAACCATTAAATCTGTTGTACATAGGGTGGTCTGTCAATCTTCTAAATTTTTCTGCTTGTTGCTGGACTCTGCTATCTCTTCTATCCTGCATTGGTTGTAAACAAGTGATCTTTTCTAATTCATTAATAGGCGTTGTCTTCAGGCTTCCAGTTATGATTCGCATTCCTTGATTTTGGACTCTACTTATTTTGTTAAAGTTTGACTTAGCTGCTGTTGCCCAAGCTGCATATATTCCAGTACTGGCCTCACCCGTCCAGTATATAACTTCTTGAGAACTTTCTCATCTGCTCCCCATGTTGTACCAGCAAGCTTTTTCATGATTGCCATTCTTTGCCTTGCTCTTGTTCGATTTTTCTCAACCTGTGTCTTCCATGTCAGGCGACGATCAAAGGTGACTCCTAGATAGTTGGATTTTCTTCATGGCGCAATATTTTTCCATTCAATACCAGCTTAGGTTGCTGAGTTTTAGTTGAGAGGGAGAACACTGTGCATGTTGTTTTCTCCTCACTTATCTTCACTAGCCATGATTTTGACCAGTCCTCCAGCGCTAATAGGGCTTGCTGTATTCTGCTGTTAGCTGTACTAATATATTCTTCAGATGTCCATATGGCTAGGTCATCTGCAAAGGATGATGTGTGTACTCTGGCTGGAAAATTTTCCGTGATGTCGTTTATATATGCTAGGAATAATGTTGGTGAAAGAACTCCTCCTTGGGGGACACCTTGCTCCAACAGCATCATTTTGCTGGTTTGTCCTTGTACTTTTGTCCTGGCAGTTCTGTTCTCAAGGTAGTGGCTGATCCATTTGTACATTTTCCCGCAAACATGCATTTTTTTGCAGTTTTACTTTCAGTCCTTCCTTCCATACTTTATCAAATGCTTTTTCTAAATCTATCCAGACTGCTAGTGTGTGCTTTTTCTCTTGGAAGGCATCCTCTATTTCCTGAGCTATATAGGTTATTTGATCTTCAGTAGATCTGTACTTTCTGAATCCTGCTTGGTGAGGTGTTAAAAGTTGGTTTTCTTCCAGACGCCATGTTAGCCTGCCATTGATAATGCGTTCCATTAATTTTCCTACACAGCTAAGAAGACTGATAGGTCGATAGCCATTTGGTTCTTCCAGGTCTTTTCCTTTCTTTGGGACTGGTATTAGTATAGCTTCCTTCCATGCCTGTGGGACATTTCCTCTCTTCCAGCTGTAATTTAGGACTGCTAGTAGTTTCTTTTTTGCCTTAGTGCCTAGTCCTATTAGCATTTCATTTGTGATTCCATCCTTTCCTGGTGATTTCTTTTTTAGGGTATTCATTGCCTGTTCCATTTCTTCCATTGTTAGATTTGCCATCATATATTCTGCTGCTGTCTCTGTATATGTATGATGTATCTGTTTATCTTTGATTGCTTTCTTCTGTTCGGCTGTAATATCAATGTGGTTTGCACTGGCATAGTGTTCCATTAGTGCATTTGCAGCCTTTTTTCCTGTAAGCAAGGCATTTCCTTGTTTAATTGTTATTTGTTTGTTTCTAGGTCCTTCATTGTTCATGGCTTTCACTAGTTTCCATAGTTTGTTTCCATCCCTGTCAAAATTCAGGTTTTCTGTTTTTTTCCTCCAACAATCTCTTGTTGTTTGATTTACTGTTCTTTTATATTTTGCTGAGATGGCTTTGAGAGAGATGTTCGCTTCAGTTGTTTGTTCTCTCTCTGCGGTCTTCCTAGCATCTCCAACTTTGTCCTCCAAAAATTGTAGTTCTTCAGTCCAGTATGGTTTGTAATTTTTCCTTGCTCCTCTTGGAATAGACTCAGTGGCCGCCTGTATTATTGCTCTGTTTAGACTTTCCACCATTTGCTTCATGTTGCCATATCGTGTATTTACGTTTTCACAATATTTGTCTGTTAGTATGGCAAATCTGTGCCAATCTGCTCGTTTGTAATTCCAACGGGGCAAAGGCTTTTGCTCCTGTGGAACATACTCCATATTTATTACAAGCTTGATTGGTCTGTGGTCACTACCTGCTAATTGGTCCAGCACATGGCGATCGATTTTGTGGAGGATGTCTCCTGTGCAGAAAGCTAAGTCTGGAGTAGAAGTGGTAATCCATCTTCTGGAGTAGAAGCTCGGTGTGTCATCCGCTTTGTTAAGTAGATGGAGATTTGAGTCTATTTCCCAGTCCTCCACTTCATCTCCTCTTTTGTCAGTATCTGGGTATCCCCATCTTTCTGAACGGCTATTAAAGTCTCCGACAACAATGCAATTTGTGTCAGTTATTTCCATGTTTGAGAGTGTAAGATCCTTATCTGCCGGGCTATATAGATTGTAAATTCTTATTTTCACGTCCTTTATCATTATATCAACACCTATAATTTCCGTTTGGTTGTCAGAGATCACAGATACTTCGCTGCAAGGTATTGTATTTCGTGTAAGTATTACAACTCCTCCTTTGTGTCCTTCGCGGTCGAAACGTGTGGCCTGATATCCATCGACTGAAAATGTGCGATTGGCGTTGAGGTGTGTCTCTTGAATGCATGCCACATCTATTCTATCTTTATGAAGACGCTGTGTTAGGGAGGCTTTCTTGTTATAAACTCCTCCTGCATTCCATTGTAGTATGTTGAGTGTCCGGGGTGTTTGGTCAATAGCTCTTAACCTACTCCTCTGTGCCTTGACTCCACAGCACAGGGGAAGGTGACCACCAGTAGTCATGGGTGGACCCCCTCGAGGCAGGGGGCCCGGCACTATCACCGCCTGATGGGACTTCACGGGATTAGCACCATAACGATTAATTTTCATCTGTGGCATCATGAAATGATAAAGTTACGTTGCACTTCTTTGTCAAGCCTGTGGCTCAGTACATCCGATTTCGACAAGCATTTGTTCGGGATGCTTTCCCTAGCCTTTGACTGTCCCCAGTCTACCTACAAGGCAGCAGGTTTGTGCGTCACTTCGTCTGGTCCCTCTCCCTTGACCTGTCCGACATGGGTGACCCTACCAGTAGCTGTGCTACCGTCGGCATAGCTCTTGGGGTCATTGGAACGCTCAAGCCCCTCTACCTCGTCAAGGTGGACGCACGGCAGAGGGGAATTGTTTGTTCTCTCTCTGCTGTCTTCCTGGCATCTTCAACTTTGTCCTTCAAACTTTGTAGTTTTTCAGTCCAGTATGGTTTGTAATTTTTCCTCGCTCCTCATGGAATGGACTCAGTGGCTGCCTGTATTATCGCTCTGTTTAGACTTTCCACCATTTGCTTTATGTTGCCATATCGGGTATTTATGTTTTCACAATATTTGTCTGTTAGTATGGCAAATCTTTCCCAATCTGCTCGTTTGTAATTCCAGCGGGGCAAGGGCTTTTGCTCCTGTGGAACATACTCCATATTCATTACAAGCTTGATTGGTCTGTGGTCACTACCTGCTAATTGGTCCAGCACATGGCGATCGATTTTGTGGAGGATGTCTCCTGTGCAGAAAGCTAAGTCTGGAGTAGAAGTGGTAAGCCATCTTCTGGAGTAGAAGCTCGGTGTGTCATCCGCTTTGTTGAGTAGATGGAGATTTGAGTCTATTTCCCAGTCCTCCAATTCATCTCCTCTGTTGTCAGTATCTGGGTATCCCCATCTTTCTGAACGGCTATTAAAGTCTCCGACAATAATGCAGTTTGTGTCAGTTATTTTCATGTTTGAGAGTGTAAGGTCTGCTGGGCTATACAGATTGTAAATTCTTATTTTCACGTCCTTTATCATTATATCAACACCTATAATTTCCGTTTGGTTGTCAGAGATCACAGATACTTCGCTGCAAGGTATTGTATTTCGTGTAAGTATTAGAACTCCTCCTTTGTGTCCTTCGCGGTCGAAGCGTATGGCCTGATATCCTCTGACTGAGAATTTGTGATTGGCGTTAAGGTGTGTCTCTTGAATGCATGCCACATCTATTCTATCTTTATGAAGACGCTGTGTTAGGGAGTCTTTCTTCTTGTAAACTCCTTCGGCATTCCACTGTAGTATGTTGAGTGTCCGGGGTATTTGGTCAATAGCTCTTAACCTACTCCTCTGTGCCTTGACTCCACAGCACAGGGGAAGGTGACCACCAGTAGTCATGGGTGGACCCCCTCGAGGCAGGGGGCCCGGCACTATCGCCGCCTGATGGGACTTCACGGGATTAGCACCTAACGATTAATTTTGATTTGTGACATCATGAATTAAGTTACGTTGCACTGCTTTGTCAAGCCTGTGGCTCAGTACATCCGATTTCGACAAGCATTTATTCGGGATGCTTTCCCTAGCCTTTGACTGTCCCCAGTCTACCTACAAGGCAGCAGGTTTGTGTGTCTCTTCGTCTGGTCCCTCTCCCTTGACCTGTCCGACATGGGTGGCCCTACCAGTAGCTGTGCTACTGTCGGCATAGCTCTTGGGGTCATTGGGACGCACAAGCCCCTCTACCTCGTCACGGTGGACACACAGCAGAGGGGCTAAGGGAAACCAGTGTCCAGATTGCAAGTAATTATCAAGAACACCTGCGAAGGCATAAGTCATTGGTAAAGACTTTTGTCATCAACAGGAAAGTCAGGTCATAAGACTAATAGATTTAGATAAGATTAATGTCATTTGATCATATTCCTCCAAGGTCCCTTTGTTCTCAACAATTCTCTTCAGCTCTATTTAAGTCAGAGTCCCTACATCCCTGATTTCCTGTGAGATGTAGTGGTTGTTTGGACATCCTCCTCTTCTTGATTGAGACTGGGAAGTTTGATGGGCATCTGGATTTGCCATACAGAATTTTTAGTACTAGACCATCTCTGATGTGACCAATACAACAGACTTATATTTTTCAGTAATTGTCTATATACTGCATATATATATATAGTGCATTACAAAGGCCTTTATTTTACCAGAAATACATCAACCCACCAAGCCGGACAGGTCAAAGGGTAGAGAACAGACAAAGAGAAACACCCTGGTCCTCCAGATTGGGGGTTGAAGCATGGTGTTAACATCCCCACCTTTGTAAAAACTATTTTGTTACAAAACAGATACATAAGCCTCGAATTTAGAGTGGCTGAAGGGCTTGCGAACGCGGTTTGTGAGCCCGTATACCCGGGTTCGAAACACGGCGTTGCAGGTTTTTTCGAAAAAGGTATAGAGGCCGGTCGTTCAGAAAGCAATGGCAAACTACTGAACGTAACACTTGCCTAGTACATCAACAGCAGCTGAAAATGCTGGTGTTGACTGCAACGTCCCGTAAGGGATACGCAACAAAATTTTTGTCGGTCTCTGTGGCTGAAGGGCTTGCGAACGCGGTTTGTGAGCCCGTATACCCGGGTTCGAAACACGGCGGTGCTGGTTTTTTCGAAAAAGGTATAGAGACCGGTCGTTCAGAAAGCAATGGCAAACTACTGAACGTAACACTTGCCTAGTACATCAACAGCAGCTGAAAATGCTGGTGTTGACTGCAACGTCCCGTAAGGGATACGCAACAAAATTTTTTTTTTTTTTTTTTGGACAACGACCTCGGAACGTTAAAGGACTCTTGAGATTTGGAACATGGAATGTACGGACACTATATCGTGCTGTAGCGGCTGAAGAACTAACCCAGGAGCTGGTTGAATATCAAATGGATATAACAGCAATTCAAGAAATAAGGTGGCCAGGAGAGGGTACTTTACAGCAAAATGGAATTATTGTGATATATGGAGGAAACTCCCAAAATAAACATGAATTAGGAACAGGTTTTGTCATCAAAAAAGAGCTATGGGGGAACGTTCTAAACTTTACAGCTGTTAATGACAGAATTAGTAAATTACGAATAAAAGGTAAATGGAAAAATATAACGATGATTAATGTACATGCACCTACTGAAGAGAAAGAAGATGACGTTAAAGAAGACTTTTATAATTATTTGGAAGATGTCATAGAAGAAACCCACAAACAAGACATCCTGATTGTGCTGGGAGACTTCAATGCAAAAATAGGTAGAGAGCAAACTCATAAAAAAGTGGCCAGTATGGAAAGCCTACATACAACTTCAAATGATAATGGATGGAGAATCATCAACCTGGCAGAAGCCAAAGGACTGCAGATTAGCAGTACCAGACTACAAAGAAAGGATATACACAAATAAACTTGGAAATCATGTGACAAGAGAACCTATAATCAAATAGATCACATTTTAATTAACAACAGAAATGCATCAAACATACAGCAAGTTAGAAGTTATAGAGGAGCTGAGTGCCACAGCGACCACTTCCGCGTTGGAGCAAAATTTAAAATAAAACTTAAGAGAGCTTTCTATACTAAATTACAAAGATTACACCCAACGTATAACAGAGAAAAACTACAAGTCAAAGAAAAATTTACAGATGAAATAAAATGTAAACTTGAAACTCTGCAGAACCTGTTGGAGGAAAGAATACAATTCAATCTACCGTAGCAGAATGTCTCGGTGTGTTAACCACGCATAGAAAGAAAAGATGGTTCAATCAAAAATGTGAAGAAGCAGTCATTAGGAAAAAGAATGCCAGACATTTATGGTTAAATGACATCAATAACATTCAAAAGGAAGAGCATATAGAAATGAATGTAAAGAGGCTACAAAAATAGTTCGACAGCAAAAGCGAGAATATATGAGTAATATAATAAAAGATATGGAAACTAATCACCAGAAAAACGAATCCAGAAAGTTTTTTAAAGAACTGAAGTCAATGAGACAAGGGCACCAACACAACACATATGGTTTAAAAGACAAAAATGGGAATGTGATAAATACCAATGAGGAAATGTGCAACACATGGAAAGAATATTTTGTTGAATTACTAAATTGTGAAGCTCCACGTAACACCTTCCCACAGGAAGAGGTTCTAACGTGTGAACCACAAATTGAAGAACCTGCATTTGAAGAAATCCTATATGTAATCACACGACTTAAAAACAATAAGGCAACTGGGGCTGATGGAATTGCTGCTGAATTTATAAAGGCAGGTGGCCATGCATTACATCTAAAGCTATACGAACTAATAATAAAAATCTGGAGGACAGAAGAATTACCCCATGACTGGAAAGAGTCATTATTGATACCTATCTTTAAGAAAGGAGACAAGTTCCAATGTGAAAATTATAGAGGAATATCACTACTGTCCACAAGCTATAAGATACTATCCGCAGTATTACTAAATAGACTAAAACCATATTCAGAAGACATATTAGGTGACTACCAGGCGGGTTTTAGACAAAACAGATCAACAATAGATCAGATATTTATCTTACGACAAATAGCCGAGAAAAATTGGGAATATAAAAGAGATCTCCATAACATTTTTGTGGATTTTAAAAAGGCTTATGATAGTGTCCATAGGAATAGTCTATGGAATGCTATGCAGGAATTTGGAATACCAAGGAAGTTAATCAACATGACCAGACTATGCATGGAAGATACTTATAATATAGTAACATATAAAGGCAGGAAATCAGACCCTTTCCAAATAACATCTGGCTTGAAACAGGGTGATGCACTATCGCCGCTACTCTTCAATCTGGCTCTAGAGAAAGTTGTAAGGAAGGTAAAGGAGGAATGTGATATTGGAGGAACATCCAAGCTGCTTGGTTATGCAGATGATATAGATATTATAGGGGAAAATGAACAAAAGACATTGGAAATATTGACTCACTTAAAGGAAAAAGCCCAACAGATGGGGCTGGTTATCAACCAAGATAAGACAGAATATATGGTAATTTCAAGAGAAGGAATGGCTAAAAACTCTGGCCACATACAAATAGATAATATGACCATTAAAAGAACGGAAACATACAAATACCTGGGTACAATCTTCAACTGCTCCAACATCATAAGGGAAGAAATACAAACTAGAATCAATTCTGGAAATAAGATATACTATGCACTACAACATCTACTAAAATCAAATGCGCTATCTCGTAACACCAAAATCACAATATACAAAACACTGATCAGACCAGTTGTGCTGTATGGCTCTGAAACCTGGAGTACAACGAAAGGAGACGAAGCCTTGTTACAAACCTTTGAGAACAAAGTTTTAAGATGCATCTTTGGACCCATTAGGGATACACAAAGTGGAGAGTGGAAAAGAAGAAGTAACAAAGACATTTATGATCTGTTTAAGTCCCCGCTAATCACTGGTATCATGAAGGCTAATAGACTACAATGGCTGGGGCATATAGAAAGAATGGAAGATAATAGGGAAACAAAACTCGCTTACACTCAGGAAATAAATGACCGTAGACCTCGAGGTAGACAAAGAAGACAGTGGAGAGATAATATATATACAGACCTACAAGCACTTGGAATCAACGACTGGCAAAGAGAAGGTCAACCAGAGAGACGAATGGAGACGGAATGTATCTGCAGCAAAGAACCTCAATGGCTCGGAATGCTGAAGAAGAAGATTAATGTTGACCATGTATTTCTATATCCATACATAATATATAATTAGTTAATAGTAGTGACAACACAAGTACTTACTCAGAATATAGTTGAACAGATTGCAGTAGTTGTAGTAAGAGTCAAATCGCTGCTGCAGAGTTGGTCCTCCCTAGGTAAATAAGAACAAAATAAATTTGTTAACAGACAAACTTATGAACAGAAAAGAAATCAGACATGTTTAAGATCAAATCAGTCAGAAAGCCATTAAAACCTGCTCAAGATGAGTACCATGCTGTGGACAGACCAGAACAAGTCATTATTCTGTGCCTCAGAACAGGACACAATAGATTACGCAACCACATGTACACAAAATTCAAGATTGGTGAATCAACCATGTGCACATGTGGATTAGCGTCACAGACAGCAGAGTGCATACTCCAAGACTGCCCAAAATACAACCTAGAGAGACGACAGTGGAAGATATAAACTATGGACCGCTGAGTGAACTAAAAAAGAGACAGTTAAATTCATACAAGCGACAACATTGCAGTTCTAGACATATTTCAAGCAAACGAAAGAAGAAGACATACTTTAAAAATAAGGATGGGGTATGTGTAAATGCAACTAGTAAAGACAGGCCCAAAAGCATAAAGAACTGCACAAAGGTCTGTTGCCAGAGTCTTGTACTTCTCCCCTGTTAGGTTTCACATTTTTCTATTACAGATTTTATCTAAAATAGTTGCAAAATGCCTCAAACCAGCCATGGGCTCCATTCCTCAACTGCAGGCTACTAAAGAAATCCATAAATGTGTAAAACTGGAGTTAGCTAAAAGTAACCGCATGATTACAATCATGTGAAATGTTTCAAGTTATAGTGATCATCTGTGTAAAAATGGTGACCTTTTGTTGGCAGTCTTGTTCTGCTAACATTGTTAATCTCTCTCCTCATTCTTCTACTCTATCTCTTACGATATTAGTGAAGAAGACTGCCACACAACAGTATATAATCTAGCATTATTCTGATAGAAGCAGCAAGCATTCTGGATAAACAAAATGATTATAAAGCCAGTCACCACATTTTTTAAAATACAATTTATATCAAACTTACAGAAACTCTGGCATATACATGACGAAAGTACAGTTCATTGTACAAGATCAGGAAGCGTTTATCTGTGGAAATGAATGAAAGAAATGAAAGCCTTAAAACCTGCATGTGCACTTGTGCTTATATAATGTATTCTACAAATTATAACATAAATATTAATAAATATTTTAACAAGAATAAAGAACGGTGCCATACTGTGTATTTTACAGTGAACTATTCTAATGTACCTACTTCAGTAAGTGTTTTCTGAAGTTGTGCCTCACATAAATACTGCTCATATTTTGCCTGTGTGATTTTACTGCCATGTTTAAACATTTTACCGCACTATTAGTTTTAGCTTAAATAACAATCACAATCAGCACTTGCCTTCCACTTTACACTTTAGCAAGATTAAAAATATGTATAATGGTTCACAGGCTGAAAACTAGTTGGGGCTTTATAGGGTCTACTGTACATGACGGATTTCCATACTTCTGTATGTATTCTTCATTTAGTCTGGCAAATTCAACAGTATCAGGTACCATATATCCACAATGGAGGTGAAATACATTTTTTATCCATGGAGGACCAACTTCTAGTGTCATGGTGAAAGTCAAATGTTGACGTGCTCACACCAATTCCGTACCACCATTGACTGATCACGCTGTACATAAAACCCTGCAGCCATGCATGCAGACTGGAGACAGTCAACGGCTAGGGAAAGTAAACCCAACAAAACCAAATACAAAAGCACATCAGCTATTGAGTGCTGAGTGGCGGTCTACAAACATGTGCGGTTAGCACCATATACCTAACACATCTCAGGGACATGGAAACGGTTCCTCTATGTTACTTTTGTTTTTAAACTCAGAAGAGACATCACAATAAAGAAACCAATTACCATTGCCAACAATAGGCACAACAGACTCTGCCTCAGGCCATGCACTTGTCTTGAAGAAACGATCAGTCAGTTTGTTGAACCTGGAGAATACAATGAGTACTTTACTTCCAGCAATTTGCTATAGAAGTACATATAGCAATTCTTTAAATGGTGTGTGCACTTGATAATCACCAAGAAATTTAAATAATTTAAATATCTCTACTGCTAAAATACATATCTGTAAAAGAACAATCATATTTTGTACAAATAAAGTTATTGTCATCTTAATGCATTTTGTTTATGTTATCAATTTAAACTTAAAGACTTCAATATCAAGAGCTAGTTTGAAAAACACCTATACCAGGGTCACTAAGAGTGGACAGGAAAAAAGCTAAAACTTGCTAAGTTTACTGTAGAAAAATTATAGCAGGCAGTGATGAAATACATAACTTAAGGAGAGTTTACAACTAACCACAGCACTGGCATAAAATAACACTTTGTCTTGACATGTGCATAATCAGAGCACCATAGGAGCTATCTATGAACACAACGTGATCATTGCTGACAAATGCTGTACATCTTCAATTTCATCTAGAATGGACAGGTAGTTTTGTTTATCACTAAAGAGCCACCCTACATTACTCTTTAATATTACATTTGCAGAATTTAACTGTCATAGTTCAGAAACCAAGAAGTACCCCAGCTAAGCGAAACGCAGCTTGGATTTAGGAAAAACAAAGGATGCACAGACGCCATTTTTGCTCTTAGACAACTTATAGAAAAATCAATTGAATTCAATGAAACACTCTACTTAGCCTTTGTCGACCAAGAAAAGGCATTTGATAGGGTAGATAGAAACAAGCTGTGGGAAATCCTTAAACAATATGGAGTGAGTACACATCTAACAAACCTATGCAGAAGTTTATACAACAACAGTGAATGCATAGTGAGAGCAACTGGAGAACACTCAGAACCCTTCACCATAAGATCTGGAGTACGACAAGGTTGTGTCCTGTCCCCTCTCTTGTTCATAACATATATAGACAACATATGTAAAGAAACCAGCCAAGCAGAGACAGCAAGAATACCGCATGACGAGAACACAGAAGAAGAACCATCTGCAAATCTAACCATTAGAGAACTCCTGTTTGCGGATGACCAAGCACTAATAGCAAAATCAGAAGCTGAATTACAAGACCACATGAATAGTCTAAACGAAATGTGTAGGGAACATAACATGAAAATTAGCACAAGCAAAACAGAGGTAATGACTATAACTAAAGAAGAACAAACAGCAACAATTCACCTAAACGAACATCCCTTGAAACAAGTAAAGAGCTTCAAGTACCTAGGAAGTATAATATCATCAAATGGCAGATCAGAAGACGAGATCGAAAATAGGTGCAATAAGGCAAATCAACTCATTGGACAAATGGCACCAATACTAAAGAACAAACATGTATCAATAACTACTAAGAAAGCACTTTACAACACAATCTTCCTACCAACTCTCTGCTACCAATGCCAAACCTGGACAATGACAGAAAAAGAGAAAAGAAAAATCACAACAACAGAAATGAGGTTTCTGAGAAGAATACTCAACGTATCAAGAAGAGATAAGATCAGAAATGAAGAAATCAGGACTAAAGTAGGGGTTAAAGCTGCTCTAGATTTTATTAGAAAGCAGCAAGTCAAATGGTTTGGCCATGCAAGTAGGCTACCAGTCAACAGCATGCCACAACAAGCAATGATGTACAGACCAGATGGAAACAGAGGAAGAGGCCGACCACGTAAACGTTGGACTGAGGGAATAACAGAATCCATGGGAATGTCGATATACGAAGCCCATAACCGGGCACTCTCACGAAGTTTATACTTCACCTCGACACCGCAAGGTACAAGAGGAACATGATGAGATGAGAGATGAGAGTTCAGAATCTTCTTGCTCTGCTTCCCAGGCCTGCAGATGTGTTTTGCAAACTGCTGCTCTACCCAACAATGTTGTTCAAATGTATGACATTCTTCCAGATTTAGTTCAACACTGTTCTCCCATCTCCCTGAAAGCCCTTTCTCTGTAGCTGTTTCAGGGGCCCATACAGTCAATTACTGTTGGAGATAGCTAGGATTAGCATGACCACCTATAAATGGCCCTAATACTCTTCAAGCACTTGTGTTATATCTCCCCTTTGTCAACACAGTGTTGGTAACTCACAATAAAATCTCAAAGACAGGAAACGATCGATCTCTCCCTTGTACACATAAAATGCTGGATTTAAACAACATGAATACTTTCTTGAGACCACTGATACCTACTACCTCACAGAATGGCGCCGCAGTAACTAGATGGCTAGCAGTGCTTGCCTGCCAGCCAAGCAGCCATATATTAGAATATTAAAATAAAGTGACCAGGCCTCCCAGGTATGAGGAGATGTTCTCTGAAGGTCACCAGTGTGATACTGACCAATTGACCAGCATTAACTGGGGTCAACAAAATTGGGGCTAGCACCATATACCCATTATGCTTCAATGCTCAGAAAATCTTCTACATTCTCCCTACTTTCTCTCCTTAAAATATTCTTACTATTTAAACTCCTCGCTAACAAAATATATCTGTCTTACCCATTTTCATAGGAATTCTGAATCTCAAGAAGATCTTGCTGGTTTATATACTTCTGGAAGTAAAGCAGAAAGTTCTTGATCACCTCTGGCACGATGTAGCCAGGAGAAACATACTGTCTCTCAAATTCCAGATCCTGGCGCGGATCACCTGACATAAGATACAATTTGAAACATGCTTGAGTTATGCAACAGGCAAGCAAAATTATGCAAACATGTTTTCAAACCAAACAATGTTCATACTGCCCACCCACACATTAAGTAACAGGAATTTTATTATAAACAGCATAGAAGAGTATGGATAACAGAAAATCTGTTTTCTGAGAATACAAACTGGCTCTTAAGCAAATCCCCATGTAGGGGTCATGAGGTTTGAGCAGTTTGCACATGTGCAATTACATTGGCACCTTTCCGTCTTGACAGACGATAGTTTGGTACATTGTGCTTTAAAAAGGCTTAATAACTACGATCCATGGCGGTGGCGAGTGTGGCTGGTAAGGCCAATTCTTGCTGCAAATGTTTGCCCACAGTAGGTGCATGTGAAAACATGGTCATTTCCACCATTTTGCACCATCTTACGTCTCTCACGCTCTGTGTGTGCTTTATCTGCAATCATTTTCTCCTTTGTCTTTATTCCGTTTCTGATAGTTGCCCTCCATGCAACACGTTCAGCGGCGACATGCTCCCAATGTGCATTATCAATGCCTGTATCAATCATGTCCCGCTTACACACATCTTTGTATCGAAGTAGAGGCCGACCCTGAGATCTCCTACCAGTCTGTAATTCACCAAAAAAGATGTCCTTTGGTATTCTACCATCATCCATCCTCCTAACGTGTCCTATCCATCTAAGTCTACGAAGACTGAGCATGGAATACACCGTCACACAACCTGATCTTTCCAATACTTCAGTATTTGTGATTTTGTCTTGCCACTTAATACCAAGTATTCTTCGCAGACACCGCATATGAAAGCTGTTTAAACGTTTCTCTTGGCGTGAGTAAGTTGTCCAGGTTTCACTGCCATAAAGAAGAGTACTAAGGACACAGGCTTGGTAGACGAGGACTTTTGTTTTGGCAGTAAGCTTCCTGTTCTCCCAGACTCTTTTTGCTAACATGTTCATTGTTGTTGCTGCCTTGCCAATCCTGATGTTGATTTCCTGATCGGGGGATAATTTGCTATTTACCTCTGATCCTAGATATGTAAAATGGTCTACTATCTCCAGTTCGGCGTCGTCAATAAAGATTGATGGTACACCATGTGCACCTTGTGACATAATCTGTGTCTTCTTTTTGTTAATTGTTAAACCAAATTCAGAACAAGCATTGGAGAATGCAGATAGTAGATGTTGTAATTCTTCCTCAGAGTGGGTCGTAATCGCAGCATCATCCGCAAAAAGCAACTCTCTGATTAGTACCCTGCTAATTTTGGTCTTGGCCTTCAATCTCTGAGCATTATAGAGGCCACCATCTGAGCGTGAGTGAATGTATATACCATCATCCTGATCACGAAAGGCATATTTCAGTAGAAGTGAAAAGTATATCCCAAAGAGGGTGGGGGCTAGCACACAGCCTTGCTTAACTCCACTCTTGATTTCAAACTCTTCTGAAGTTGAGCCATCAAACTTGATTATACCCTTCATGCCTGTGTGGAACGATTCCACAATGGACAGAAGAGTTGGTGGGCAGCCAATCTTCTTTAGTGCTTTGAACAGACCCTCACGACTGACCAAATCGAATGCCTTTGTGAGGTCGATGAAGGCAATAAACAGTGGCTGATTTTGTTCCCGGCATTTTTCTTGCATCTGTCGCAATGAGAATATCATATCAATGGTAGACCGGTTCTGACGGAATCCACACTGTGATTCGGGGTAGACTTGATCTCCCAGGACTTGAAGTCTGTGCAGGACAATTCTGGCAAATACTTTCCCAACAATACACAGAAGTGAGATACCCCTATAGTTGTTACAGTCGCTCCGATCTCCCTTGTTCTTGTACAGCGTTATGATGTTTGAATCTTTGAAATCCTGTGGGACTTGTCCTTCTCGCCAGCATAGCTCTATTAGCTGGTGGATCTGTAGAGCGAGTGTGTCTTGCCCACTCCTGATCACCTCTATTGGAATCCCATCCTTACCTGGAGCCTTGCCAGATGCAAGCTCATTTATAGCACACTTAACTTCTGTTATAGTGGGAAGTGTGTCCAGGTGGTCAAGAGTTGGCAGGGCCTCTATGGCGTTGAGGGCATCATCCGCTAGCTTGGTCTCACTTGAGTACAGCTCTAAATAGTGCTCGACCCATCTATCCATCTGCTGTTTCTTATCAGTGATGATTTCTCCAGTCAAGGTTTTCAGCGGTGCACTTCTTTTGATCATTGGACCACAGGCTTTCTTTATCCCTTCATACATGCTTCTGATGTTTCCCTTATCACTTGCGATTTGAATGGACTCACATAACTTGATCCAATAGTCATTCGCACACTGCCTGGCAGCCTTTTGTACATCCTTCCTTGCTTGCTTCAGCTCACTCAGAGTGTTACGCGTTGGTCTTTCCTTGTTTCTTAAGAGAGCTATCTTCTTTTTATCAATCAAGGGCTGCAGTATCTGGCTGTTTGCCGCAAACCAGTCCTGCCTCTTATGATCCACAGTGCCGTAAACCCCTACCGCTGTTTTATAAATAGTTTCCTTAAGTTTACTCCATTTATCATTTACTATACAATTTTCTGATGTATCATTGAAAGCGTCTTCAAGTTGCTGTTGAAATTCAAAGCACTTTCCAGGATCGTGAGTGTTAGTAATATTAATCCTGGGGCTAGACTTGTGTTTAGCTGTGTAGATTCTCTTTGGTCTCAGTCTAACCCTTGCAACAACCAAAGAATGATCTGTATCACAGTCAGCACTGTGGTAACTTCGAGTTAATGATGTATGGTTCAGATGTTGTCTCCGTGTGATAATGAAGTCCAGCTGATGCCAATGGCCGGATCTTGGATGTTTCCATGTGACCTTATGCATCTCTTTTGTTTTAAAAAAGGAGTTTGTAATACATAGGTCATTTCTAGTGCAATGCTCCAGCAGCCTTTGCCCATTATCATTCATGCGACCGATGTTGTATTTTCCAAGGCACACTGGCCATGAACTCGAGTCCTTGCCCACACGAGCATTGAAATCACCGAGCATATAAATGTAGTCGGATTTTGGAACTGCCTTGATCGCAGAGTCTAGCTGCTCATAGAACATATCCTTCACATCATCAGAGGAAGCGAGTGTCGGTGCATATGCAGTGAGAATGGTGGCAAATCCACAGGAGGTTGCCAAGCGCAGTGATAATAATCTTTCATTACCTCCAGCTGGGATATCAATCATTCCCAGTAGCGAATTCTTCACTGCAAAGCCCACACCATGTTGCCTTTTTTCTGCCTGCCCTCTTCCCTTCCAAAAAAAGGTGTAATTGTTTTCCCTGAGTGACCCTTCCTCAGCGAGGCGAGTCTCCTGCAGGCCAGCAATATCAATGTTAAGACGATCGAGTTCAGCATCAATCACAGCCGTTTTTCTCACATCGTCAATATTTGTCAAGTCAGTGGAAAATCCTGGACACATGGTTCTCACGTTCCAGGTTGCAAGCCGTAGCTTGAGGTTTCTATTCTTTTTATTAGTACCTGGTGCATTGGTTTTACAGCCTGCGATTCAGATTTTGTCCTAGCCCCAAGCACCCATTGAAGCAGGCAGGCTGTGGCGGATCAGCACCCAATTGGCTGGGGGCTGCCCAGCTTGAGGCGGGCGGTAGCTGATCAGTGACACCTGTAGGTGTCTCCCACCGTCAGAGGCAACGCGTGGCGCCCCATGTCTACGCCAACTGACAAGGACTTATAACCCGTAACAGTTGCCTCTCGCTTTGATTCCGAGACCGGTTAAGACCAGGGATGGAGTTATTGCCTCTCCATAGCACAAAGCCTGGGCTAAAATAAAGAAACCATGTGTTGCCCATGCAGCATGATCCCTCTCTCGGCCTGCCTAGTTCACTCCAGAGGAAAGTTGACACCTATAATCTGAAACAAGACAAGCTGCAGAAGCTGCCGGATCAGCAAAGCAATGCTCTAACCATCCGCCTGTCGGAGCTTCGATCCTAGACCAGCTGCCAACCAAGGCTTAGGGCCTGGTCTGCCCTGCCATGACTTATTTTGTCTTTGGGTTGCATTTCCTCGCACCAGGATAAGGCTAGTACCCTCCCAATTGCGCTCTTCCGCCCGAAGCCGTTGGCACAATGTGGGGTGTCGGGTTTGGTAAGCGCCGCCCAACATTCGGCGCTGACAGAAAGCAGGTAGTACCGTCTACTGTCATACGGTAGCTCAGTCATATCTGACTAAGACCTGACTACAACATGTGCAATAGTGATTACAAAATGGATGCGCCACTGGTGACTTGCACGGTGGAAAAACAATGGGAGGCTATTTATGTATGTATGGTCAGAAGGTGTGAAACATGAAATATTTAGAAGAATGATGGTTCAGTACAGATGTTTTGAGTCAGGGGAGAGTGAATGAATGGATAGAAAGATTTCAAATTGTAAGACTAAACCGTCATTGATGAACCTTACAATAGAAGACCTGCAAATGTGGCAACCTGACACAGTGAAACAGCAGATTGACTAGCTCATCAGTCCATGACGAAAGGCAACTAACTAATGAAGAAATAGCCCTGGATTTCAACATAAGTCGTGGTGCTGCATATACAATTGTCCATGATGACCTTGGTTATACGAAAGCGTGTAACAGGTGGGCATCCAAGACAGCTTTCCGATGATCACAAATGTTTCACAACAAATGATTTGTAAGCATTTGGGCCATCATGCTTGAGAAATTTGCTTTTCTCCATCAAATTGTGACAGGGTATGAGTCCTAAGTGTATCATGAACCAGAGAGTAAGAGGCAGTCGATGCAGTGGAAAACTCCTGTTGTCTAAAGTTAAGAAAAAATTTCAAGAAGCTGGAATCCCCTGGGAAAGTTATGACCATCTCTTGGGACAGTGAAACTGTGACTAGTGCTCAATATAGAGACATGCTAGTGAATAAATTGAAGCCCACAATACTACTGAAACACTGAGGACTTCTCAAAAGGAATACTGTTGCTACATGATAAGGCCTGCCCTCATTTGGCCGCACATATAGTGGATACACTATGTGCTCTACAATTTGATTTGAAACACACTACCTGCAAAATGTTGGCCCCCCCAAGACTTGGCACCATCAGACTTTCATTTGTATGGACCCTTGAAATAACATCTGTAGGGTCAGAGGTTTGCAGGTAATGGAGGTGGTGCTACATTGATTTATGAGTCACACCCAAAAACTAGAAGGCTAGAGTACAGGTGGATCAAGTGTATTGCCAGGCAAGGGGACTATGTTTTTGAACACATACAAAATTTATGGTTCGCACTATTGTAAAAGTTATTCGTAAAGTTCCTATTACTAAATGACTTCCCCTGATATGAGTTGGCAAGTATGAAAAATGCAGTTTTGGTTTAATGATACAACTTAACTGCATCTCCTCATGGTAATAGATTAGCAACTGACATAAGCAGTAAACACAGCTCAGGACACCAGGAATACACAGGAATAAAATAGGGAATTTCTGTGGACAAGGGACTGATAGGGAGAAAACAGCCCAGGAGCTACAGGCGACAGTAGTCAAAGTGATTGACTGGTGCACTGAAATGGTGCTGTCATCCACCCGGAAAAGGCAGCTGTTTTGTGGTGCTCTCTGGACAACAGTATTGTGAGAGCTGATGTTCCAAGCCTTACGATAGATGGTGGAAGCGTCAACAGAGAGAACAAACTGAAGTATCTGGGAATCATATTTGACAGGAGCCTGTCCTTCAAGGATCATGTGGAGACGGTTGTGACAAAATCTAAAAAGAGACTCAACGCACTTAAAACTATGGCTGCAATGGACATAGAGCAGAGAGTGCTTTTCAGACTATACCAGCACTTGATCCTCTCAGTGACTGATTATGGACTAGGACTGCTCACTGTCTCAAAGAGTCAGCTGGTGAGATTGGAGCGCATACAGAACGAGGCTATGCGGGTCATTCTGGGATGCACCAGAGACACCCCAGTGGTGTATATGCGGTACATACTTAGTTTGCCAACTGTTGCTGGTAGGCTCAAGGTGATGCAGGCGAAGGCATACCTCAAGAGTAGCTGCTGACACAGATCACCGGTTGCATGAGGAGCTGGACGCAGTTAAGGACCAGCGATTGATAAGAGGGAAATCATGGATGGCTCAGGCGGAGGATACGATCAGACAGGTAAATCGAATCTCAAAGATAAAGACAAGTCAAGAAACCACACAAGTGGCAACTCTCACATAACTGAAGAGTTAAAGCTGCGGACAACTCCAGACGGAAAAAAAAAAGACTAGAAGATACATAAACAAGTGGTCCGTCCTGAGGCAAACCTGTACGATGTCAGTTGAAACAGAAATGCTAATTTTAATTCTAGAGTCAGGGAATGAAGACTAGATGACAAATATTACGCAAATGTCTGCCAAAGTTGGACACTGACAATGCCCTAAAAGTAGTAGTAGTGTATGGACTACACTTGAGTTCAAAGCGAGTGGGGGAAAATATGTGATGCACTATGTACAACCATTGTGCCAATCACTGTCTGTAGTTGCCTCCAACTTTTAGCTACAATTATAGTGTGTATGTGTGTGTAAATATACAAAATATGCTTTACATACCAGTAGTGAGACATGTCATACTCCCCATAGCCACCATAATATGGTACATACTGAAATAATAATAAAAAAAACAAAGGCATTAATGACATGTAACATCCATAAGTTTACATAGTCTGTTTCATATAAATGAATTTCAGTTCTCAGTCCTACCAAACCAATCAAGGAAAAATTGTCATGCATGTTAGTGTGTGTGGTGTAACAGGCTTGTTCAGCAGTTACTATTTCGGACTAGGCATTGACTTCGTGAGACTAAACAAAATTGTGCTCGGTTAAAAGTTACAAACTAGTGACATGCAGTATCCAAATGTGCTTTGAAATACCTATATTCGCCATGCTCAATCCTAATTTCATTGTGTACCTCTCAAATCCAGTTATGTCTCTTTACATTTCATACTGAAGTAACACAGATATTTTAACTTTCTTTTGGCGGTGTTGGCGATCAATTCTTTGGGATGTGTCATCCAGCTGGAATCAATACTATTATAGATCTATGTAAATCTTTGTAACCCTGCCCATATGTGGAACATGTGGATTGGATGGGATTAGGCCAAGAGGGTCACTGTGGCTAAGTGTTACGCCACATGTCTTGCATTACAAAGGTTGTGGGTTCATTTACCAGTACATATATCTACATCATTTTTGATGATCGTACCCCTAAGAATCAGCAGAAGACAAATAATGCACAAACATTAATGAATCAGGAGTAGCGCTTAGAAAGCTTACTTACTGGCCTGGTGGTTATATCCCTATTAAAGCAGACCCTTAAACTGTCCCAGCCTAAAATCTGTTTCCTCCAGGAAGGCATAGGCCCTCAAACAAACTGACTCCAAGCAGTCTTATCCTTAGCTATCCCATGCAGCTCGGTTCACAACGTCCACATATTTTTTATTTCAAGCTCCACTTCCAGGTTGTTTTAATCAAATTAAGTGTTAGAGAACCATCAGTATCAGCCAGCTGGGTTCCTTCTACATTGACTATATCAGTCCTGTCCATGCTTCCTCCCACTTGTATTGGTACATTGTTTGCCAGCTGTCCCGTGCGTTCATGCTCTTTATGTCCTGGTGTGTACATTTACAACCAGGGTATGTAACTGATAGAAGACATGGCATAAGAGTAGTGGGTGTGCTTGACTTCTATTATTTACATACCAGGATATAGGACAAGCTGACAATTACAATCATCTGAAGTGTTTCAAACTACTGAGAACTTACAGGGTGGATAATCTTGTACCATACAAGCTAAGTGTGCAATATTGTGGGTGTGGCCTATGGTGGCTGCCAGTCTGCAATTCATCGCCATGTTGTTTACTGGCCAAATTACTCATCTGTAGGGTTGCCAGATCTTATAACTGAGAGACTGGGATGTTTCTCTTAAAATCACAGATGTTACACAAATTAAAGCAGTCAACATCATGTGCCCTGGCAATTGGGATAGCCATTCATGTCATTCCACAAATCTGTGTCCTTGATGTTCCTGATCAACTCTGTTGATGATATTCCTACATGCCACCATCTGTCCACCCAGCATTAATTATGTTTGCCTCTTCTCCCGATGAGCTTTCTATTTGATATTTTCCAATCATCCAATGGCTCTCTTCTCATCATGCAACAAAAGAACATTGTCTCTCTATAAATATAACAATCATTATGTCTCAAAGTAGAAACCTGCTTTGGGTCTATGTGATGTGATAGGGCCATCACATTCAAGATCTGAATGCTCAGAAAAATATGGGACCAATCTGTCCCTTACTTAGCAGGTGACAAATCCAGCTTCAAACCCTCATCCGATTGTGTTCATGACAATTATTAGTGCAGCTCCCATCAATTTCTCAAATGCTTCAGCTCTTTTGAATAGCTTGTATACAATGTTAAACTGTCATTAGACTCTTTCAGGCAATCACTGTTAGTTGTTCTGGCAGTCCAAGGTATGCTCACTATGTCATCTCAGGAACCACATCTCTGTTGCTTCCAAGCTGTTTCTAATTTGTCCATTCACGTTCCATGATTCACTGCCATACAGCAAATCAGGTTGCATACAATGTCAGTACTCTCTTTTTTATCATTTAATTGCACAAGAAATTTTTCATGTTCTGAAATGCAGCTTTTGCTGATAAATTCTGCTCTTGGCCTCTGTCACAAAGTTAAAGTTCTACCAACCGAAAATCGAGAAACAGTTCAATTTTATTAAAGAAATCTTGTATTTGACAAGGGAAAATTGGGACCAAAGGGCGTCCTACAAACACTTTTCAGGACAGTGAATTATTTCACACAAAAATACTGGGACGTCTGACAACCCAACTCATCTGTCATTTAACTCTTATAACCCGACCGGGCTGATTCCTCTGCCTTGGGGTCGCCACAAGGCGCTATTCAGAAAGACAGCCAGGCCGAATCATCGGCCCTGTTTGTAAGAACTGCTTTGATTGGTTTGCTTTTAATAGTACAGGCCAATCAAATGCTGCCCTGTAACCGTCATCCATTTTGCTTTTGAAAATGGCAGCTTACAGCATGCATTTCTAACAGAGGGATTTAAATTTGTGAGTTTTAACGCAGATACCCGGTATTTCGTGGATTTGTGAGAACTAAAATGGGCAGCTTTGAACCCGAAGACGTACTAGCATTGACGAGCTCTGATAGTAGCGATTGTCAGTTCAGGACTGTCAGATAATGACTTTAGTGATACAGAAAGTGCCCATGAGGATTTTCAACCTCGTGTCCCCATAGTTCTGTGTATTGGGAATAAAGAGGATTGTGTTATCTATATCCATTCATGGCGATGTCCGGACCAAAAAACATGTCACCAGTTGATAGCCCACAGAGAGCTCTACGAATAAACAAAGCGTTTATTCGTAGAGCCCTACGAATAAACAAAGCGTTTATTCGCAGGGCCCTACGAATAGACACTTTGTTTATACACAGGGCCCTATGAATCGATACTTTATACTTAGTTGAAGTATGGCTGTTTAAATATCAGGCGAGTTTAAGAATTGTTAACTTGCGTTTCTGTACACTTACTGTTTACAGGCATCCATCTTTGTTTACGTTACTGACCTATTTATGTCCTGTTAATTCTGGTCCAAGCTGACAGTAATATGCGTCACCTCAGAGAGACATGATTAGGGTCGTTAGGCAATACAAACACCAGGCTTTCGACTGATTGCCCTCATGAATTACTCAGGAAAAGGAAGAAGAGGGCTGGAGCCAGAAGGGGTAGAAGGAAAACGGATCGTTTGGGACTCAAAAATGTGTAGGTTGGGTATTGGAATTGCCGTAGTGCAAAGCAACGAGGACCAATACTGGAGAAACTGGTACTAACTAAATTACACTCACTTTAAACAACACAATTCTAAATACCCAAAGAGATGGATTGACTTTCACTCAATGAATTGCTGAAAAATTTAAAAAAAAACATTGTCGGGCAAGGAAACGAACGATTGACATTTGACTTTCATCCAATTAATTGCTGAACCATTATAAAAAAAATAAAAAAGGTCCGGAAAGGAAACGAACCTCGAGCTCCCGCCCATCAGGCGGGCGCACTATCAACTATGCCACTGACGACACGTTTTCCAATCAACGAAAATGTATAATATAGCCGCAAACTTACGTTAAATCACGTGACCAGCCGTGCCCTACGAATAGACGCTTTGTTTATTCGTAGGGCCCTGCGAATAGACACTTCGTATTAAAAATGTCAAGAGGGACCTCATAGTTGTTGTTTATTTAACCATAAGTGTTTAAAATTATTCTTAAGTGGTGTAGGTATTCAATGAGGAAATTTTAGGTGAGTACCATTTTTTAAAAATATTTAGTACCAATTCATACCTATTAGTTAGTTAGTCGCAGTTCCAACTTCACAGCAACGGGTCGTCCCCATTATGCTCCATTCCTGTGCCAGTGAATATCACACAAAACTCTCCCCACTGCCCAATGTGAAAAGTGGAAAAGACAGGAGTCTCGACAAACAACAGCCCGCACAGATACACTGTGCATAATGCCGCCGCCAGAATGTCAACACAAGTCCCCCACAAAACACCCAGTTCATTTCTGATGGAATCTGCAGTCATTTTCCCATCTGGATGTTTCCTAGATGTTCACCCACACAGTCCACGAAAATACAGTTCATCGTCGATGGCAGTGGCAGTCAACCAGAAGCCCAGCAGCCACGCATTTCTGCATAAGGCAAAAACCGGTCAACTCTGGGACATAGCCATCTGCCATCGCTCCGAACATGCAGTCACGTTCCAAAAAACCTCGGGCAGATTCAAAAGCATTTCACATGAAACTCACAGCTCACAGTGTCGCGCCACGCACTCACTCAGTAGCAGGGCGACGGAACCATCAAGCCTCCTTAGTCGCCTCTTATGACATGCGTGGTAGGCTGCAGTGTTGCTATTCTTTGCTTCCCTTATGGGCCCCGGCAACACACGGGAGTTGTATATTATATACCTATGTAGGGTTTTAAAATTTTTTTTTTTTTTAATTTATAAAATTGTCATTTCAGTCATTTCTGTACTTAAAAAAAAAAAAATGGTTCCGCCTTCTTCAGAGGGAAACCTAAATTTGGCCCAATGTTCCGTCCTAAAAAGGGTTAATATTTATTTTATTTTTCAGTAAGGCACTTTGACATACGCAGATGTGACATAAAATTTCCACTTCAGTCATTTCTGTACTCCAAAACAATTAATCCGTCTTCTTCAGAGGGAAAGCTGAATTTGGCCCTATGTTGGCCCGTCCTAAAAGGGTTAAGAAGTGTGATTACATTTTGATAAATGGCGTAAACGCGGCGTCGATAATAGGTGTCTCCCATCCCATGTCAAATTAACGAATATTTTAAACAGTTAAGAATACAATAAACAAAACAGATACAACAATCAAACAACGGCGACTTAAGAGAAAAAACGTTACTCTATCATATTAAGTTAGAACTATGATCCTATGAACTACATGACATCAACAATAGAATAACAAACTCACATCTGGCTCAATTTCGCTAGCCCACGTTCCAGACATGTTGTTGCACTCTGATGGAAGAGTTACGTCCCTTTGACCGGTACTCCAGTTTGCCGGCATGCCTCTATTTTTTAGATTATCCTGCTCAACGTTTTTCGTAATGTTATAACTTATGAGACGGGTGGGAGTAAAAGTATGTTTACGCTGCCCTTTTTCCTTCGCGTGGTGTTTTTGTTTTTGGTTTGTTTTTAATTTTTAACGTAATTCGTATTCCTATTTCTGATGTTTTTCTTTAAAATGTTATTGTTACATATCCTTTACGGAACGTCGCAGTCAACGCTAGTATTACTATTAGTAATAGTACAGTATTTTTTTTTTTTTTTGGCTGTTTGTGATTTCTTGGCAATATTACGTTCAGTAGTTTTTCATTGCCTGTCTCCGTGGGGAATGATTTACGGGCGCGATTCGCAATCCCGTATATCTGCGTTCAAAACACAGTTGCGGGCGATTTGACAGCAGACCGCCATGCGTTGGTCTTTAAGGGTGGGGTATGAGTGCCGTTCATTCCGAAAGCAATTGCAAACTACTGAATGTAAATTTGCCAAGAAATCACAAATAGTCAAAATATGCTAGGGTTGACTGTGACATCCTGTAAAGGATATTCAACTATGAATTGCAAAAAGTACACACGGGTTGCCGGCTGCATGACGATGGGGTTATGGACGCTGTTCGTTATCCCACATACCGCGTTCCAAACGCAGCTGAGGGGCGATTTGGCAGCAGACCCCTTGCGTTGGTTTTTATAAAATGGTATGCATGCTGATCGTTCAGTAAGCAATGGCAAACTACTGAACGTAAACTTACCAAGAAATCACAAACAGCTAAAAATGCTGGGGTCGACAGAGACCTCATGTAAAGAATATGCACTTAACTTAACCCACGGGTTGCAGACAATGCATATGCACAAGGGGACATAAATTTAGCATGAGAATCGTCTTTTAGAAATACAGAGAGTACAATCTAAATCTGTATATACTTGAACTTGCTTCATAGATTGCGGTAAGGACTATTGAACATCAGCTGAGAAATTATGTAACACCACAAAAGAAATGGGGTTTCCAGCACATTTAACCTACCTAAATGAAATATATCACGAGAGTAGTGTAGGCAGTGGTTACGACCTCGTTTTTTGAGGCGCACATTCCCTATATAAATCAACCATTTATCGATAATGAGGCGCAAATTGCAATCTATTTTTAGCTCTTATCGATTTTGCGCCTCAAAGGGCGATAACTCTTTTTTTATTTTACAGTGGGCGTGGTCTAGTGACTCATCAGAGGGGGTGAGGTCAAGAGGTGGTCAAGAGGTGGTCAAGTAGTGGTCAAGTGATCCTTTAAATTGTAGGGGAGAGTACGTGTAGTGATATGGTGGTGGTTAAAGTGAGCGATGACGTGGTCAAGTGGTGGTCAAGCAGTGGTCAAGCGATCAAGTGACCCTTTAAATTGTATGGGAGGGTACGTGAGGTGATGTGGTGGTGGTTAAAGTGAGCGATGACGTGGTCAAGTGGTGGTCAAGGGGTGGTAAAGAGGTGGTCAAGTGGTCAAGAGATGTCAAGTAATCCTTTAAATTGTATAGGATGGTACGTGTAGTGACGTGGTGATGATCATGATCAAGAGGTGGTCAAGTGGTGGTCAGGGTGTGGTCAAGTGGTGGTCAAGAAGTGGTCGAGTGACCACTTAAATTGTCGGGGAAAGTAGATGTAGTGATGTGGTGATGATCATGAGGTGGTCACGCGGTGGTCAAGCGGTGGTCAAGTGGTCAAGTGACCCCTTAAATTGTAGAGGAAGTTACGTGTAGTGACATGGTGGTGTTTAAAACGATCGCTGACGTGGTCAAGTGGTGGTCAAGTAGTGGTCAAGCAGTGGTGAAGGGGTGGTCAAGTGGTTAAATGATCCCTTAAATTGGTGGGGAGAGTTCGTATAGTGACACGGTGATGATCAAGAGGTGGTCAAGTGGTGGTCAAGCGGTGGTCAAGTGCTCAAATAACCCTAAAATTGTAGAGGAGAGTGTGTCTTGTGATGCAGTGATGATCAAGAGGTTGTCAAGTAGTGGTCAAGGGGTGGTCAAGTGGTCAAGTTACCCCTTAAATTGATGGGGAGAGTACATGTAGTGACACGATGATGATCAAGATGTAGTCAAGTAGTGGTCAAGTCGTGGTCAAGCGGTGGTCAAGTGGTCGAGTGACCACATAAATTGTAGAGGAGAGTAGGTGTAGTGACATGGTGATGATCAAGAGTTGGTCAAGTTGTTAGGTCTAGAGGTTGGGGTACTTTCACATTTTGGTTTTAAAAGTTTAGCTTTTCTTTAGGTACCTTGTTTAGTGTTTGTGTCAGCTTCTAGTGTTCGTGTCAGCGATTTTTCATTGGTTGTTTCAGTTTTCATTGTGTGTGTGTGTGTGTGTGTGTGTGTGTGTGTGTGTGTGTGTGTGTGTGTGTGTGTGTGTGTGTGTGTGTGTGTGTGATTTTGTCGTGTCATTGTTATTATTTTTTAGTCACTGTTGTATCTGTCTTTGTATGTGTTACATTTTAACGATTATGTCATTTTTTTAAAATTGTTTTTGTCAGTTTTCATTGTTTGGGTCAGTGCCTTATTATCCTATCTGTTTATTTGAGTGAGCATATTGTGAAGTTAGTGAACGCCTATTTGTCGACCGTGATGGAATGGACAACCGATGACCTCATAAGTTTTGTACGTTACACTGTATTCGACGCCATTTTGCCTTGTCGTTGCCTTTTAAGTGGTGTATCGATGTTTGCTCGTAATGGGCATGCACCCCGAATGCTGTCGCTTTGAGAAATGATCGATATCTCACAATGAGTCTTTTTCGCGGCACTGGAGACACTATCAATAAGATGATAGAGTGGTGGGTTATGACGTCATCACCTCTTAGAACTACAAAATACAGATATTTCAGTAACACCTTACATGGCATACAACACAAACTAGCTTTATACTACATATGATATACAAATACTTAGTGAAACAACAAGCACCCTCGCTATTCTACTACTCCTACTATTACCACCACCACCACCACCACCACTACTACTACTACTACTACTACTACTACTACTACTACTACTACTACTACTACCACTACCACTACTACTATTACCAATATTATTACTATTTGTATCCATGGTGTCGGAGATCATAGTTTATGGAGTGTCATACTGACCAATGTCAGGCGATAAGTCTCTTGCTGATGTTGGTGACTATTACTACTGGTGCTATTGGTACTATGAGTACCACCATTATATGAAGGTAATGCCGTTAATTGGGAATTTCTGTAGTGTGAGTCAACCCCGGAATTGTTCAATGGTGTTGGAGATCGCAATGTGTGGGTGGTACGTCCGTTGGTAAGACACGTGATGATGATGATAATTAGTACTATTGTTGGTATTGCTACTACTACTATTACTACCATTACAAATATCACCTAACATGCCCCTTGATGATGATGACTAATATTACTACGAAACAACTCTACTATTATTACTATACAACCACGCCAATTGTAGACAATAGCAATAAACGTATTAGAACCTACTCGCCCTGATCAGCGACATCCTTCCCAGAGCAGACAGTTTGATACTTCATGACTGAGACACCCCAACCTCTAGACCTAACAACTTGACCACCTCTTGATCATCACCATGTCACTACACCTACTCTCCTCTACAATTTATGTGGTCACTCGACCACTTGACCACCGCTTGACCACCACTTGACCACTACTTGACTACATCTTGATCATCATCGTGTCACTACACGTACTCTCCCCATCAATTTAAGGGGTAACTTGACCACTTGACCACCCCTTGACCACTACTTGACCACCTCTTGATCATCACTGCATCACAAGACACACTCTCCTCTACAATTTTAGGGTTATTTGACCACTTGACCACCGCTTGACCACCACTTGACCACTACTTGACCACCTCTTGATCATCACCGTGTCACTATACGTACTCTCCCCAACAATTTAAGGGGTCATTTAACCACTTGACCACCCCTTGACCACTGCTTGACCACTACTTGACCACCACTTGACCACGTCAGCGATCGTTTTAAACACCACCATGTCACTACACGTAACTTCCTCTACAATTTAAGGGGTCACTTGACCACTTGACCACCTCTTGACCACCTCTTGACCACCGTGTGACCACCTCATGATCATCACCACATCACTACATCTACTTTCCCCGACAATTTAAGTGGTCACTCGACCACTTGACCACTTCTTGACCACCACTTGACCACACCCTGACCACCACTTGACCACCTCTTGATCATCACCACGTCACTAAACGTACCATCCCATACAATTTAAAGGATTACTTGACCACCTCTTGACCACTTGACCACCTCTTTACCACCCCTTGACCACCACTTGACCACGTCATCGCTCACTTTAACCACCACCACATCACCTCACGTACCCTCCCATACAATTTAAAGGGTCACTTGATTGCTTGACCATCTCTTGACCACTGCTTGACCACCACTTGCCCATGCCATTGACACTTTAACCACCACCATATCACTACACGTACTCTCCCCTACAATTTAAAGGATCACTTGACCACTACTTGACCACCTCTTGACCTCACCCCCTCTGATGAGTCACTACACCACGCTCACTGTAAAATAAAAAAGGAGTTATCGCCCTTTGAGGTGCAAAATCGATAAGAGCTAAATATAGATTGCAATTTGCGCCTCAAAATCGATAAATGGTTGATTTATATAGGGAATGTGCGCCTCAAAAAACGAGGTTGTAACCACTGCCTACACTACTCACGAGCAACAAGCAACAGTCAGAATTGTCTGCGAAACATAAAAATGGTTTGATGTGCGAAGAATTTAAATTACACAAAGTAATGCAGCTTTACAGAACAGAATTACGAAAAATACAGGACATTGCGACGACTAGCCTTCATCGGCAAACAAATACATACACAAAACCTCGACCTTTTGGCTAAGATCAAAGTGTAGTTCCTACACTTGATCTTGCCAGGGGCCGGAATGATCACCTAACACAACCGACACACAGGGACGCTGGACCTAGTGGGGCGGCTCTGGCCCCTCTGGGAACCGTGAGCCCTTCTAAACACACACACACACACACACACACACACACACACACACACACACACACACACACACACACACAAAATCACGGAGAAGACCATTCAATGACTACATTAAATAAGAACGAGATGAGAATAATAAAAAGATGAAAATGAGAATAATGAAGAGAAAATTTTAATTAGGGGGGGGGGGATGTTACTTATCTGTAGGGGTGTACCGGATTTCGGCTCCGTCTCCGGTAAATCCGGAATCCGGCCATTTTTACAAATCCGGCTTCGGCTCCGGCTCTGGCCGGATCTCACTTCATAAATCCGGCCAAATCCGGCTCCGGCCGGATTTCAAAAATTTTAATATATATAAATTTTTATATTTAAGCACTCATGGCTTTCCTCCAGAAAGAAGGTAGTGATGCTGGGGTCAAAACTATGAAAGCAGCCCTGCTTGAAGCTGTTAGCAGCAGATTTGCGGACATTGAATCCAACAGTATTTACACCTGTGCCACACTACTGGATCCTCGATTCAAGCTGTGCTTCTTCTCCGAACGTGGTAGAAGTGATGCACGAGCCCATCTGATGTTAGCAGCTAACTCCATTATTGATTCAGCAAACACAGTCAGTCCACAGGATCCATCAGCTACTACTAGTAGTAGTAGTAGTAGTAGTAGTAGTAGTAGTAGTAGTAGTAGTAGTAGTAGTAGTAGTAGTAGTAGTAGTAGTAGTAGTAGTAGTAGTAGTAGTAGTAGTAGTAGTAGTAGTGTTTTGACTTATGTGAGCACTGCCACACAGTACGAGTCCAGCCTATGGAGCTGTTTTGACACAATTGTCGACGAAAATCCCACCACAGATCGTTCTGCAAGTGCCGAAGGCAACAGCATTAACACTGAGGTGACACAGTACCTGTCAGAGCCACTTCAAACTCGACAGTCAGATCCAGTTTCATGGTGGCATGCCAATAAGCAAAGATTTCCAAGTATGGCTAGACTGGCGCAGGCATTTCTTGCACCACCACCTACAAGTGTGCCATCGGAAAAGCTGTTCAATACTGCAGGAGACATTATCACTGACCACCGTAGTAGCCTTTTACCACAAAATGCGGAGACGTTGATTTTCCTGAAATACAACTCTTCCCTTCTTGACTCTGAGAGTTCAACTTCACAGCCATAATGAAGACTGACTGACTGAAATAGTGAAATTACTGAATAAATGTATTTCAATAAATTCAATCTGTTCAATGTACTGTTGTTGTGAGTTGTAACTGAGCTGCCAATTTGCCAACTGAAAACAATGTGAAAACTAAAAACTGAAACTGAAAACTAACAAGTAAAATTACTAAATTAGCATTATGTGCTTATGTTTCATATTGAACTTATGGAACTTAATATTACTTAATTACTTATTCTAATGTAAATGTCATTATTTTATATTTAAATGATTTAATATGAGTATATGTCATCATTGTCATGTCTATAGTAATTAACTGCAGTAATGAACAGTCGAGTGACTCCACTCACTAAGTCAAGTGATGTAGTACGTTGTTTTTTTTTGTTTTTTTTTATTTGTAAATCCGGCTCCGGCCGGATCTCACTTCATAAATCCGGCCAAATCCGGCTCCGGCCGGATCTCACTTCATAAATCCGGCCAAATCCGGCTCCTGTCGGATTTCAAAAATTTGAATCCGGTACAGCCCTACTTATCTGAGAATCCCAGGGTGTGATACTACCAGGAAAAAGTAAAGGGAAATAAGACAGCGCTGCATTCACTCCCCATACAAATTCAACATGTATGCAGAAAAGGTAATGAGAAAAGTCAAAAATAATAAGAGTAGAGTCAATTTTATTGCATTCATAATTGGAGGAAACCAGTTCCAGAATTTAGATAATACAGATAACACGGTCCTCCTCTCAAATAGATCTTCGTCGCCTTCTTCTTTGTTCATCTTCAGATGCGAATGTGAATGAAATGAATCCAAACAAAGCAGCAGTCAACTTTAAAAAGTTGTTGTAAACTAAACTAGTACAAGATACCGCAAAGTACAAGAGGAACAGATGAGATAATTTACTAAAGTAACTAAACCTGCAATAAACAGAGTACTTGTACTTCAAGGCTAAACTTGTAGTGTAGGACAGGGATCAAGGACTATTTAGAACAGCGATCGGTTAGTGTCCCAGAAACTGGGTCTAAAGTCCGACTCTGATTATTATCTCACTGTATAATGGAATTTCTGAAACGTCGCCTTCCATTACCAACTGTGAAGCGATTGAATGGATTACTCAAGCTGAAGTGTAAAATATCGGTACAGGAGTGTCGATTGAGATTTCTCGAGGAATGCCTGAAGACGGGAATATTCCCTCGCCGGTATTTCAGATCTCTCAGGGCGGACAGAATATGTCCAACAAGAAAAAAACCTGAGACGACTGACAAAAAACCAGATAGAAGAAACCCAGTCCAAGCTGGCCAACCTCAAGCGCACACACAGTTCTGCCTACTACGTCACCAAAGAATTGAGCTTGTACGGCTACTTGAAGTTCACCAAATTAAATGTCATGGCAGGGCAGACCAGGCCCTAAGCCTTGGTTGGCAACTGGTCTAAGATCGAAGCTCCGACAGGCGGGCAATTAGAGCATTGCTTTGATGATCTGACAGCTTCTGCAGCTTGTCTTGTTCCAGACATATTGGTAATACCTTTCCTATGGAGTACACTAGATAGGCCGAGAAAGGGATCATGCTCCTGGACAACACATAGTCTCTAAATTCAGCCCAGGCTTTGTGTTACGGAGAGGTATAACTCCATTTTACAAACTATCGTTTGTCAAGACGGTAAGGTGCCAGTCAGTCATTACTATTAGCTGCTTGCTTACTACAAACCATTCTTCCTTCTTGGTTTGAGCATACATTTGTATTTTTTTTTTCTAACAAGATTTTCCTTGTACACATGTATAAAGGAAGTTTTAGAATAGTTGCTTGGAAACATTTGTACTAGTGACTGCCTGCTTAATATTAATGTATTTTTGCTTCTCCTGCTTCATACTGTTGTATTTTTGCTGCCCTGTCTTGTCATTATTTTATTGTAAATAATATTATTAGTGTTGTTTGTCCATCAAGAATGATGACGACCATTCATTTCATCCAGTGGGGTTGAAAGTATGGAGCCGTGGGTTCTAAGATGGCTGATAAGGCCTATTTTGGCTCGAAATGTTCTTTGACAACGTGGACAAAGAATGCTTGACGTTTCTGGAGGAGGATTTCCTGCAGTGGTTTTTCTGTCCTGCCTTTTCTTTACAGCTCTTGAAGTCCTGGTTGCCTCACACATTAGTATGTCTTTGTAGACAGGTTTGACATGTTTGTGTGATTTACTTATTTCCTATAGCCAGTGATGTCTCAGTTGAGACTATAAAGTACCCATTTCCTGTACCCGGGTTATGCCACAGTTGAGACTGTAAAGTATCCATTTCCTGTAACCAGTGATGCCACAGTTGAGACTTATAAAGTATCCATTTCCTGTAACCAGTGATGTCTCAGTTGAGACTATAAAGTACCCATTTCCTGTACCCGGCTTACCACAGTTGAGACTGTAAAGTATCCATTTCCTGTATCCAGTGATGCCACAGTTGAGACTTATAAAGTATCCATTTCCTGTAACCAGTGATGCCACAGTTGAGACTTATAAAGTATCCATTTCCTGTAACTAGTGATGCCACAGGACTATAAAGTACCCATTTCCTGTAATCAGTGACGCCACAGTGAGTCTATAAAGTACCCATTTCCTGTAACAACTGATGCCACAGTTGAGACTATAAAGTACCCATTTTCTGTAACCACTGATGCCACAGTTGAGGCTATAAAATACCCATGACCTGTAACCACTGATGCCACAGTTGAGACTATAAAGTACCCATTTCCTGTAACCACTGACGCTACAGTTGAGACTATAGAGTACCCATTTCCTATAACCAGTGATGCCACAGTTGAGTCTATAAAGTACCCATTTCCTGTAACCACTGATGCCACAGTTGAGACTATAAAGTACCCATTTCCTGTTACCACTGATGTCACAGTTGAGACTATAAAGTACCCATTTCCTGTAAACAGTGATGCCACAGTTGAGTCTATAAAGTACCCATTTCCTGTAACCACTGATGCCACAGTTGAGACTATAAAGTACCCATTTCATGTAACCACTGATGCCACAGTGGAGTCTATAAAGTACCCATTTCCTGTAACCACTGATGCCACAGTTGAGACTATAAAGTACCCATTTCCTGTTACCACTGATGCCACAGTTGAGACTATAAAGTACCAATTTTCTGTAACCACTGATGCCACAGTTGAGTCTATAAAGTACCCATTTCCTGTAACCACTGATGCCACAGTTGAGACTATATTTTTCCCATTTCCTTTAACCACTGATGCCACAGTTGAGACTATAAAGTACCCATTTCCTATAACCACTGATGCCACAGTTGAGACTATAAAATACCCATGACCTGTAACCACTGATTCCACAGTTGAGACTATAAAGTACCCATTTCCTATAACCACTGACGCTACAGTTGAGACTATAGAGTACCCATTTCCTGTAACCAGTGATACCACAGTTGAGTCTATAAAGTACCCATTTCCTGTAACCACTGATGCCACAGTTGAGACTATAAAGTACCCATTTCATGTAACCACTGATGCCACAGTCGAGTCTGTAAAGTACCCATTTCCTGAAACCACTGATGCCACAGTTGAGACTATGAAGTAGGGCTGTACCGGATTCAAATTTTTGAAATCCGGCCAGAGCCGGATTTGGCCGGATTTATGAAGTGAGATCCGGCGGAGCCGGATTTGGCCGGATTTATGAAGTGAGATCCGGCCGGAGCCGGATTTACAAATAAAAATATAAAAATAAAATAACGTACTACATCACTTGACTTAGGTGAGTGGAGTCACTCGACTGTTCATTAATGCAGTCCATTACTATAGACATGACAATGATGACATATACTCATATTAAATCATTTAAATATAAAATAATTACATTTACATTAGAATAAGTAATTAAGTAATATTAAGTTCCATAAGTTCAATATGAAACATAAGCACATAATGCTAATTTAGTAATTTTAATTTTTAGTTTTCAGTTTCAGTTTTTAGTTTTCACATTGTTTTCAGTTGGCAAATTGGCTGCTCAGTTACAACTCACAACAACAGTACATTGAACAGATTGAATTTATTGAAATACATTCATTCAGTAATTTCACTATTTCAGTCAGTCAGTCTTCATTATGGCTGTGAAGTTGAACTCTCAGAGTCAAGAAGGGACGAGTTGTATTTCAGGAAAATCAACGTCTCCGCATTTTGTGGTAAAAGGCTACTACGGTGGTCAGTGATAATGTCTCCTGCAGTATTGAACAGCCTTTCCGATGGCACACTTGTAGGTGGTGGTGCAAGAAATGCCTGCGCCAGTCTAGCCATACTTGGAAATCTTTGCTTATTGGCATGCCACCATGAAACTGGATCTGACTGTCGAGTTTGAAGTGGCTCTGACAGGTACTGTGTCACCTCAGTGTTAATGCTGTTGCCTTCGGCACTTGCAGAACGATCTGTGGTGGGATTTTCCTCGACAATTGTGTCAAAACAACTCCATAGGCTGGACTCGTACTGTGTGGCAGTGCTCACAGAAGTCAAAACACTAGTACTACTACTACTACTAGTAGCTGATGGATCCTGTGGACTGACTGTGTTTGCTGAATCAATAATGGAGTTAGCTGCTAACAGCAGATGGGCTCGTGCATCACTTCTACCACGTTCGGAGAAGAAGCACAGCTTGAATCGAGGATCCAGTAGTGTGGCACAGGTGTAAATACTGTTGGATTCAATGTCCGCAAATCTGCTGCTAACAGCTTCAAGCAGGGCTGCTTTCATAGTTTTGACCCCAGCATCACTACCTTCTTTCTGGAGGAAAGCCATGAGTGTTTTCACTAGGGCTGTACCGGATTAAAATGTTTGAAATCCGGCCGGAGCCGGATTTGGCCGGATTTATGAAGTGAGATCCGGCCAGAGCCGGAGCCGAAGCCGGATTTGTAAAAATGGCCGGATTCCGGATTTGCCGTAGCCGGAGCCGAAATCCGGTACACCCCTACTATAAAGTACCCATTTCCTGTAACCACTGATGCCACAGTTGAGTCTATAAAGTGCCCATTTCCTGTAACCACTGATGCCACAGTTGAGACTATAATGTAATCATTTCATGTAACCACTGATGCCACAGTTGAATCTATAAAGTACCCATTTCCTGTAACCACTGATACCACAGTTGAATCTATAAAATACCCATTTCCTGTAACCACTGATGGCACAGTTGAGACTATAAAGTACCCATTTCGTGTAACCACTGATGCCACAGTTGAGACTATAAAGTACCCATTTCCTGTAACCACTGATGCCACAGTTGAGATTATAAAGTACCCATTTCATGTAACCACTGATGCCACAGTTGAGACTATAAAGTACCCATTTCCACACCAGGAGGCGTATAGGGTATATGGTACTAGCCCAGTATTTTTAATGGACAAATTGACACTAATTGAAGATCGTAAACTGATTAGAGTCATTAGACGTAGACAGTCAACATCTTTTGGGCATGTTATGAGAAGAAATGAATTGGAGAACGTGATGACAACTGGCAAGATCGATGGGAAGAGACCAAGGGGGAGACCGAGAAGTAAATACCCGGATGGCTTGGCCACGTGGCATGGTCGAGACAGGAACACGGAGCTGATCCACGACTCTGGTGATCGAGTGAGATGGCAGAACATGACCGCCCACGCTTACCGGCATGGCACATGATGGATGGAATTGACACTCATTGGTTGGTGCTCACCTGGCTTCAGAGGTCACAGATTGCGAGAATTGTATGGCTATTTTGTCTTGGCCATGGTGGGAGTGCTGGAAAATGAACAGGCTGATTGGCTGGCAGGGAATGTATCTCTTGGTGATAGATTACCTATGGACAAGGGGGAGGTGGTCATGCGTCTGTGGGACCAGGTGGAGAAGGTGGGGGAACAGATTGAGAACCTGTATGTGGAAAGGATGAGAAATTGCGGCCGATTGGCAGGGATTCTGGTAGAATCTCCAAACTAAGAGGGAAGACCAGGAGAACTTTCAATCATATAGCTGTGGGAACGATTAGTAGTGTGATTCTTAGCTGGCTGTTGAATGAGGCGACGGAACGTGTATGGGAATATCCTGAGTGCAGTGATGTCGGTTCTTAGCTCAACTCAACTTAACTCATTGGTTGGTGTGATCAATATAGTGCTGGCAGCCTTAACTTCCCAGGGCCTGTTATGGTACACGATCCAGGCTGTATCAATCTAAAAATCGTGACAGTTATGAAAAACGGTAACCAAATTCAAGAAGGTAATGTTGCTGGCATTCCTCTGTAATGCTATGACCAAGTATATATTAAGTCTTGAATGTGTTGTGAAGACAGACATGCTTCATGCAAGCTGGCATGTTTCAATTAAAACAATCAAAGATAGGAAGCATCTGTTGGAACTTGTCCCCAGGACATGCTGGTGTGATGGGACACGAGCAAGCAGACAGACTGGCTGGGTTTGCACCACTAGGTGGTGGGGGGGGGGGAATAATTGGTGCATGATAGGGCAGATGTGGCCAGGACCCTTTGGAATTATGTGTACAGAGTGGAAAAACAGATAAATCATAATAGCCTAGAGAGAATGGTGTGGCAGGGAGTAACCAGAGCATCTGGCAGACACTCGGTGCTCTGAGGAAAGGCCAGATGGACACATAATCAGACTGCATCTGGTACCATTATAGTCTGTTCAGAAATTAATGCCTTCATTCACGATCAATTATTTTTAAAACTGTCTGTTGCATCGTTATGAAATTTTTCCTTCCGTCTTAAATTTACCACCACCCAAGGAATATGTCTTTGATAGGTCCAAAAGCAACTTAAATCATGGAAAGCAGCGACATTTCTTTGATGTTTTGGTGAAAAACTAGTGATTTCTCGCTAACAAACTTGTTTTACAGTAATTTTCCCGCCAGTTTGGATGATGACACCAGGCTCTACGCGAGGCTCTTGTCATAAGGCTAATCCCATGTCTCACGAAAAAATTAACTATTCAGCGCTAATGTTTTCGTGTGAAGGTGTAATACATTTAATAACATGCACTTCATCTCTGTCCTGTAAATTTTATACCAAATATAAACAAACTTTGAAATCTGCTGTAAAATCTCCAGAAGAAAAAAAAATTTTGTTGGGTGGACATAATGATAGGGTTACGTGCTGAATCTCATCATTTTCCCTCAATTGGTTACTGAGATATGGAATTTTAAATTGGGGCAGACAAAAGTAAACAGACTATAGTATTGGGGCTCTTCATTGGTTGTTAAAGATGAGCTCCAAGCCTGTATGGGAATATACTGCATGCTGTGATGCCAGTTCTTGACTTAACTCAACTCAACTCTTAAGTATAACGCGTTCTGAAAAGAAGTTGCTGTTGTGTTTAATGTAGAAACACAGTTGCATTGTGTGTATTACGAGGGGGCTTAAAATTAAAATCTTTAAAATGTGATAGAAATTACAATAACCATGCCATAACAGTCAGTATTCTTGTTAAGGACATCAAGCGTGTTAAGCATGTGATATCACAGTGCAGATGAACACGGTGATGTCATAAGGACAGTTTAAAAATTAACCGCCCCGCTAGGGACGCAGAGGTGTTTCCAAGGCACCAGGGTCAGGTTTTATACTGGCCAAGACCTACTAACACATCCTAGTTGTGCGTCCTGGGCAACAGGTTCCTTCGGGGTCCTGGCTAACGTAGTAGGATCGCTGATTCTTCCGAAGTTGGAGAGTATCTGCCTGCACGGCGAGGAACCACCAGTCTGCACACCAATAAGCCAGACATGGGACAACGGATACTCACGCAAGTTCTCTTTCTAATGCTTTTTGTAAGTTGGTCTTCGTTTATCTAAGGTTGTTCTAACTGCAACCAATAAATATGAATTAAATGAGATACTCCCCGCTTTGGGAACGGGAACGGGAGCAGGGGCCGATTATGAATTAAATGAGATGCTCCCCGCCAGGAGCTGGGCGAAGCCGGGCCGGTCGTCTTTGTTGGGAACGGGAGCAGGGGCCGAATATGAATTAAATTAGACGCTCCCCGCTAGGAGCTGGGCGAAGCCGGGCCGTGTCGTCTTTTTTGGGAACGGGAACGGGAGCAGGGGCCGAATATGAATTAAATGAGATGCTCCCCGCTTTGAGAATGGGAACGGGAGCAGGGGCCAAATATGAATTAAATGAGATGCTTCTGGATTGGGCGAAGCCGGGCCGGGTCAGACAGACAGACAGATAGATAGATAGACATACATACAGATAGTCGGGAACGGGAACGGGAGCTTATATGACTACTTATTTGATTTAAATGAGATGCTCCCCACTAGGAGCTGGGCGAAGCCGGGCCGGGTTAGACAGACAAGCAGACAGACAGACAGATAGATAGATCCCCGCCAGGGACTGGGCGAAGCCGGGCCGGGTCAGCTAGTCTATATATATATAAAAGAGAGTGTCTGTCTGTATGTATGTATGTCCTTTATGCGTTCGCAGACGGTCCATCCGATTGAGATGACATTTTCTACACGTCTTCCTCTCATTCCCGTGCTGCCGACTGTCATAGTTTTTTAGTGTAAAAAACAGTTATTTACTTAATATTATTTAATATTTGAATTTACATTATAATGTATATATAGCGAGGTGACATAACTTCTGCCTTATGACATTTGTCCCAATTTCAACACAAACGGCAAATGAAGCTCGTAACCAATAAAGAAACTGTGAACGCTCTCACCTTCATGACATTGACGCAAAAACCAACCGACGGCAATATTGGCATTTATTACATGCTCTACAGAATGTTGGAAAAGCAGGATTGCGAAGATTGTGTATTTTGTGAAATAATAAGGTAAAGTGACTTAATACCAATATATTAATAGAAGTATTCGGTTGTCAACACAGAAAATACATGTGTAAATTTGCGCCGATGCACACATATTGTGTACTAAATCGGAAATAACTACAACTGATTTCACTACTTGCACAGCCACTTGCGCATTAGAAACTTACACGCGCATTGTTACACGAAGTTGAACATAACAAACATGGCAGCAAAGATTTTAAAAACAAACTTTATGGAACGATTTATAATATGAAAGTGGAAAGTCCTGAAAGAACATTATTATTTTAATGTGTCCAAAGTTAACTAATACAACTATGTCTAAGAAAAGTAATTAGTTATTATAGACAGATTATAAGTAAAAAATGAAGCCCATACTCAATATAGTTAATACTTATAAGTATTAAGAGGCCAGAAGAAAACTCTGCACTGTCGATACACACGAGTGGACAATTGATAACAACGTTTATAGAGTACTAGGATTACTAAACGCATGTCTGATAACATTTATGCATCTCCGAGTTCAACATTAAAGGACATTATTTGAACATAATACGAAACGACACCACCTTCATCACTGATACGCCATGCTACTGGACTTGACCTGGACAATACATATCGTAACTCATAGTGACGACTAACCTACATAATTATGTTACGCGTTGTAACAGTGGTCGATGATTCTCTGCAACACAGCAGTAGTCAAGGCAGTCACGGACGTTCTTCATTGATGTAATATAACGTCGTTAAGGACTTAAGGACACCAATAACATTTGTGTAGGACATTACAACAACACTGACAAATCATTCAACCATCCTACGCTTAGCAAGGAATCAGGACGTCACATACTATCGTACACCAGGACATATTCATATCGAAACCTACACTTCGGTACAACATACATGGCTGAAAGTCTACGATTATTCTCTACCACTGAGCAAGTCGGCTCCATAAATCGGTGACGAGAGCCAAGTCATTACTATATCATTACGAACAAGAACAACGTTAATTGCTGCTACGAGCGTCAGTCCACACTCATCATAGTTATACTTATTAATTAACCGATCAACACATTCAACAAGGCCAGTATAAATTTTCATTGTTGGTTGTTACATTGTTGTGTTTAATTAGGTGCTAACTAGTTAACGATGACGAAGTTAACTCTAAATTAACAGCGTTTGGTGTTGGCAATCGTCAGGTCGGTACGAAGTCACTTATATCGATCTCACGGGTGAAAGCACTGAATCGTTGTCTTGTTATATTTATATAGTAGTAACTTAGGGGTTAATTAAAGCTTACAAGAGGAAAATTATTAGATAGTAGTAGTGTCTTTTATCAATATAAATATGTGTTTACGACATACGGCACGAGTCTTCTATCATTGTCAACTGTCTAGTATTATATATTCTTTATACTGAATATATTTTTATTATTATTTTCTGTTATTTACATATAGTAACAGTAAGGATAATTTTATAGCATTAAGTTGCCAAATTTTCTTTTATTAGATTTAAATTGTTGTTGAGTTGAAATTTTGAACGTCTTTTACAACATTTGTACTTGTCTATATTATTGCCTATTGTATATTATAATTTTCTACTCGCTTGAATACCGTCGAGTCCTTTGCACTTCTCTATCTTATTTCAGCTAGAGTAGTGATAATTAAAATAGGACAACATGTCGACACTTGAAGACTTTATAAAGATGGGTGAGAGGTCTGGTTTGACTGGTGCGGACCTCAGGAATTGGGCAAAACAAGAGTTGAAAGATCATCAGACACAACAACGCGAAGAAAGAGCCGAAAAGTCAGCAGCAGAGAAAGAAGCGAACAACTTCAAGCTGCACTTGAGAGGGAATTAAAAGAAAATTAAATGGCTTTGGAACGTGAGAAAATGGCGGCTAAAGGAATGGAAATGGCTTTGGAAAATGGCGGCTAGAGAAAAAAGAATTAACTCTAGAACGGGAGAGGATAGCAATGGAAAAAGAGATTAAGGAAAAACAAATAGCCGCAGAGGCAGATATGAAGGCAAAACAAATAGCCGCAGAGGCAGAAATGAAAGAAAAACAACTGGCATTTGAAAAAGAAAGGCTTGCGACCGAGACACTCTGGAAAGGACAAGGAGGTTGAGGGGAAGTTTAAAGGTAAAGGCAATGGAAATGGATCCGTGAAGCGGAGATTAGAACGAGAGAAAATACAAGCTAAACAATAAGTGATCCAGTCAAGAAGTATCAAGGTCTGTTTCGTAACTTCCAACAAGGTGATTCGGTAAGTTCTTGGATTACTAATTTCGAGGTGTTGGTAAAATTCTATAAGATTCCTGAACAAGACATACCGATTCTATTTCATAGACATCTCGCGCTGGAAGCCTTTAAATGTAATTGAATTGATACCTGAGAACTTGCGTACCAACTAAAAGTATATGCGAGACCGTGTTCTTGCACATTTCAGTTTAGATGAATCAGGTCTACGTAGAAAGTTTAAAACGTTTACTCCTAAATCTAATCAAACTTTCCTTGACTTTGTTTCTGAATTATCGTCATGCTTTGATAAATGGATTAAGGCAGCTGATATTGGATCTGATTTCGAAAAAAATTCGAGATCTAATAATAAGAGACAGACTTCTGTCTGCAGTACCAGAATCTATGTCTGTATTTCTACTTGAGAATAAATGCAAATCTCTTAATGAGATGGAAGCAAGAGGAGAATCATATTTTAATTGCACATCGTGACATATTTGCCAATTGTGCACAACCAGAGCTTATCATAGGAGCTAGATTCCAGAAAGGCAATGGTAAATGTAAAAACTTTAACAGTAAAAATAGAAGTGGGCCATACCAGTATTCCAATAAAGAGGGAGACAGACCAAGAAAGGGACACCTTACACGATGCCAACATTGCAAATTATCACACGGACATCTTGAAATGTGTGATCAATACCCAGGTTACGCAGCTTATCTGCGAGACATCACGGCAAAGAAAAGAAGTAAGTATGACTCCTATAAGAGGAGTATTAAATGTTTCGCTTGTAGGGCGTATGGGCATACCAGTAGGTCATGTCCCATGAAGAATTCTTGGAAGGAGGCAAGTGCTGCATGTTTTGTCCAGTAGTAGCGATTCAGATGATTTAGAGGACACACACGCAGCGATTATAGAGTCATACAACAACAGAACAGGTAAGGAAGGTCATGATAAAGATGATGACCTCACATCAGCCCACAAGAGGCATATACATGAAGCGATTGCAGCATGTACTCATAAAGGTACTCTGGTAATCCTCCAAGCGTGGGTTAATGGTAAACTAACAACCTGTTTTAGAGACACAGGATCTGATATTACGGGTGTTAGTCACAAACTGATAAACGAAAATGAGTACACAGGTAAGATTATTGAGTGCAGAACATTTGGTGGTACAATAGAAACATACAAAACTGCATGGGTCAATATAAAATGCCCATACTACGAAGGTAAAATATGTGCAGCAGTATTACCAAACCCATGTGTTGGATTGATAATTGGTAACATCCCGAATGTCAAAGATTACGTTCAAACTATACAACACAAACCTGATTTGGCACTCACAAGAACCCAAGTACACGTGTCACAAGAAGAAAAAGAAAATACACAATTATTACAAATTCCGCCAACTGTTAACAAGAACAGTGTAACACACAAAAAGAGAACAAGAGTTAAACACAATGAGTACAAACAACAGATAAAATGGTATATAGTAACTATATTTATTACACAGATGTTGAGTTGGCTTAAATCAACATTATCACAGGTTACAGGTGTTGTCACGGGCGTATACTCACAAACGAAGAAGTATATTAATAACATTACAAATATGTACACACAGGTTAAGAAACAGATTGCAAATGTATTCACACGAATAAAAATACATATAAGAGATATTCACTCACAAGTCAATAAAAATTGCACACAAGTCATTGATCGATATACATTGATCTCTATTTATTATATCTACATGACTTATGTCCTGTGCATATGTACCAAACATAGCTTATTCTCACTATTCACACGAGCGAAAAATATAACAGCATTCAAATCAACAAAGCTGAAAGGTACAGATATTGGCATACATACAGTAAAAAAAACACTATGAGTATGTAGGTAAGAAAAAAGGAATAAAGATGGAAAGAATGAGTGAGAGAATGAATAAATAATTAAATCAATACATATTTCACTACAGACACGTTAAGATCTTATCAGTTAGTTGTTCTAAATTTTCTCGGATATAATTCTATACTTTTCAGAAGTGTTCACACTAACTTGGAAAATATTTCAGTTCTCTATTCTTCAATTGTTGTTAACTATATCTTTATCAGAGAACATTAATAATTTCTAGAAATATTACTTGGTATAAGCATTTATTCTTGATGAATCAGAATATTATATTATATTTCTGATTTATTTTCTTGGAAGTTTTGAATCTTTGAAATGTATGATTCTTCACAAGTCCATAGTTGATTTTAGTCAATCATATTCTATGGGATATGCTTAGTCGACTATAAATAGATAGGCCTGCTTCACAAGTTGTTGTTCACTTGTAAATTAATGTATATATTTCATTCATAGAGTGTTAGAAAATTTATATACACTGATTGGACCTAATTGAATATCAATGTATATAACAATCATCAATTGTACAATTATTGTTATTATTATTATTATTATTATTATTATTATTATTATTATTATTATAAATATATAGTTAGTCAAATGGATACATATTTTGTTGATTTTTCATTATTGGCAGAGTCATCATGAATTGATGAAATAACTTGGATTATGATAACGAATTCTTGCACACTCGATGGGTACTTGTAACGTCGTGCTCATACGTCATGTGCAAAACATTGCGGACATTAAGTATTGTTCGTTAGTGACAATTTGTGCTTTTAGTGTGTTATTCACAAAGACATGTTTGAACTGAACAATTTAATTTTAGAACATGGTAATTGTGTGAATTTCACGAACTAACACTGAATGTTCGTAAATTTAACTTATATGAGGAATTGTATAATGGTCATTAACTGAATGATTTTCATTAGTTTGTTATTATATTGAAATAATTACGGTTGTTAAATAGTTAATTATTAATTAGTTATTAAAAATAGTTAATTATGTTATATTAATTAGTTAGTTAAATAAGTAACTGTGTTATATTAATTAGTAGTATATTAGAATAGTTATATTTCTAATCATTGGTTCATTAGTTAATAACAGTTAATAATTGAACGGATCAATGGTTTCTGGAATATCCACACTTGAAGATAATGGAAGTATCTCTAAAGCAAGGTGCATAAAGAAAAGCAAAGGCGTCTATCTTACCTACAGACATTTGATGGGAAAACAATTAAAACAATCAAGATATGCATAAGCAGCGATAACATTCAACAGCAACTGATATGGATTGCGTGGAACCCCATTACTACCCTCGTCCGCAACTCCAGGTATTACCTAGAGTGAGGACACTTGTCCATTTGGACAAGGTAGGGACTAATGAAAATTAGTTGGACCGATCTCCCCATGGATCGGCCACACGACATCCAACGGGGGTTTGGGCAGGTGGGCGTGCCCGTCATATAACTTTATTGTTTTTTTTAGGGTGGGTAACGGGATCCATAGGATCTATTCGGCAATTGTTATAATTTATGTTGGCTATCAGTAAGGCTATGAAGCAGAATTACATGTGTGTGTGTGTGTATGTATGTATGTATATATATATATATATATATATATATATATATATATATATATATATATATATATATATATATATATATATATATATATATGGAAAAAAATTATGGTATCATTTTTTTTTTTGTCTGGAAGGGGGCATAATGCCATATGACAGGCACGCCAGAAGAAGATACAATGATGATTCCATTTATATCTCCTACATTCCTGAAAATATTTTCACTGTATAGGGAAAAAAGATCTGGAGATATTACACATCCCTGTCTCACACCTCTCTTTATAGGCAGATATTGTCCCACTTCATTATCAATCCTTATGGCTGCTTGTTTCCAAAATATGTTTTTTTTTTAATAAGTCTAATGTCTTTCCCATCAATTTGTAGATCTGCAAGCATATCTACCATGTTGACATGTCTTACTCTATCGAAAGCCTTTGTGTAGTCAATAAAGCAAAGATGTATATCTTTGTTTACTTCTATAAAACGTTCAGTAACTGATCGCAGTATATACACTGCATTCACTGTACCCTTTCCTTCTACAAACTCACATTGTTCTTCCACTATTTCAGGTTGTATTTTCTTCCTCATTCTTTGCATGATAATTCGTAGCAAGATCTTTGTGATGTGACTCATTATACTAATTATTCTTGGCTACAAGTTCGTTTATGATGGGAGTAATGTTTTGTATCATTGAGATTATCATGATGGACTGCAAGTGTTCATAAGTGAGACGACTCCTGTGTGATGTTTTGTTAATTTTCATCACAGAAAAAAACTGCTCACACAGATATGTGCTACCAAACATGCTCAAGATTCGAGCCGCATGTAGACGAAGCCAGGGCATCTCTTCGGGAATGAAAAGAGTGAACTGTGCAGGCCCCACAGTGTCGTACTTTGCCTTTATTGTCCCATTACACTGCAGCTCTATTAACTCCGTCTGCAAATTTACAGGTGCAGTTTCCACATCTATGGCAAATGGATTGTGAAACAGCTCGAAATTACTTTTCTGTGCTTCAATGTCACTAAAGCGCTGTGCGAACTCTGCGCGAAGTAAGCTAAGTTTTTCAGAAAAGTGTGCATTGGGAAACACCATAGCGTCGACTTGGTTCAACATTGCCTGGCAACAAGAAATGTGAGACAGGTTGCATTGGTGCATTTGTGTCTCCCATAAGAGCAGCTTCACTTGAAATACCTTCACTGCATCATGCATATCAGTGATAATGTGATCCCGTCCCTGGAGCTGCAGATTCAAGTCGTTGAGATGAGTGGTTATATCAGACATAAAAGCCAACTCACATTTCCACTTTTTATCCCGAAAAACAGTGGAATCTTTTCCTTTACTGTCCATGAATTGACAGATTTCTTCGATCAGCTGGACAAATCTACTGAGAACTTTTCCCCGACTTAGCCACCGTACCTCTATATGATAAGACATGTCACTGAACGCCGACTCTATTTCCTGCAAAAAAGACTGAAATTGGCGGTGATTTAAACGGTTGGCTCAGAAAGTTTACATTTTGTGTAACAATGCTCATTAAATCTTCCATGTTGAGGACTTTACTACACAGCGATCCTTGGTGTATGATGCAGTGATATGCTATCAATTCACCAGTACACTTCTCCTGCATCTTTAACCGCATCCTTCCAACTTGTCCACTTTTTTTCACCACACATCGCCGGTGCTCCAACTGTTGTCAGTTTCTAATTTCTCAGTTCAATTCTTCTACATTCTGTAGCTTCTGCTCTGCATTCAGGTTGTTTAACTTGTCTTGATGTTTAGTCTCGTAGTGCCGCCTCAGGTTATATTCTTTGATCACAGCCACATTATCTCCACAAACTAGACACACAGGTTTACCGCTAACATCAGTAAACATATATTCAGACTCCCAGTGACTTTGAAAGGCTCAGTTTTCAGAATCAACTTTTCTCTTGGCCATTTTAAAGGCTATCTTTAATTTTGAAAGATTGTGGTCTACCGACAGACTCTTGATTGATATCAGGTTAGCCGTAGCGGGAAAAGGTGATGTAATATCCGGGTAGTACACTACTTTCATTTTTTATGCGCCAATCCAAAACGAGCATCTGAATGTTGGTAGGTAACTATAACGACGAACACTAACTCACTACACAACTTTTATTTTCGCTTATTCTGATCGAAGTGAGAACGCTCCCAGGTAGCCTATCATTCTGAAGGCTGCTAATTAGGGAATTTGATTTGCACTTTATAAAAAAATATTTTTGCTTAAAATTTTCTCTTGAGCAGAATATATGTTAGAACAATGAATGCAGATGGGTAGCGGGGTAGGGGTATCCCCTATCAAAGGAGAAGTAAGGCGCCTCCTTCCCTCCGCTAGCCTACGGGACACCCTTGGGCAAGGTGGAGTACCCGTTTAGCCCCCCGATCAGGGTTACGTGAAGCCATGGGTGCAGGTGGTGGATGAAGATGTAGAGCAGCCGACAGATAGTTGTAGGTTATGGTCTCCACCTTCACGACGGTAGGCAGAGGATCTCTTTTTTTAGGAGACAATGGCTACGGTCACTGACCAGTATGGTCACTGCTGGGAAGGAAAGCAATGGCAAACTACCTTCTTTACACATGCCAAGAAAATCATGTTGTGTTCACTTATCGATAAACAGAGAAACGGCGTAAATGGGTGCTCCATAGGAGCAGCCTCGCCCGGTAGGGATAGTCATGCGCACCAAGTGACTCCAGACCGTCAACAGGCTACTAGGTGCAAAAGATTAATATCATTGAAAGTAGGAACTTGGAATGTTAGAACAATGAATGCAGATGGAAAGTTGGAGGACATCAAAAAAGAAATGGAGAGAGAGAAGATTAACATATTAGGAATATCGGAAACGAGATGGAGAGGAGCAGGGATAAGGACAGGAGAGGATTGTAAGATTATTTACTCGGGGGGAGAAGAACAGCAAAGAGGTGTAGCCATTATATTAGATAAGCAATCATCAAATTCTGTCAAAGGATATTGGGCTGTGTCAGACTGTGACATGTTTGATTGAGTTGCCAGAGGACCTAGTTAGTAGTGTTCTCTGGAGATATATCTTGAATAATAAATAACAAGATAAAGGATATGATTTTGCCCGTTTTGTCTAGAGGTCACTCAAATGAGCTAATCATTCCCGCAATAGCCTTTTTGGAGAACCACTTTTCTTTGTCTCAAACCCCCACTGTGAGACTATTATGTATCTACACAGAAATTTATATAAGAAGTAAAATAGTTCACCCAAGGCCAGAGAAGATCTGAACTATTAGCGCCTGTACAACTGAGGATCCATCTCACTCAACATAATGTTGCTAGTGTGCTGTTCGTCCGTCACATAGATCTCCTATATATTTTGTCAGTATGACCTATATCAGGTTGTCCCATTTCTTTGGGATTGTAGGATTCAGTTCTTGTAGGCAAACTCAACAATAACTGTACATACATCTGTTGGACAAGACATCTACATGACAGTTTCTTGACAAAAGTGGGACATACATTCACAAGGAATTGTTTACACCACAATTGTACAAGACATACATCATGAGATACTTGACAACATCTATACAAGACTTTTCACAATATGTATAATCAACCACAGCACTTAAGACAGTCACCAGAGACAATACTTGACAGCAACTGTACAAGAAATTCACTGGGGACATGTACTTAAAAACTGGTTCAATAATACTGTTTATTGAGCTGATGGTGAGTCTAGTGATGACCATTGTTCATCCCATTTGTCATGTCAACATTTCAATAATTACCTACATAAGGTATAATTATGCCGAACATGCATGAAGATAAACATGATACAACACTCCTACACCCTCCTCCAGCTAATAACCAAACGTTCCTCCTCCTCTCCTCTCTAATCACCACTACACCATTGACTTTTATCCTTTCCTCTACTGTTAATGAGGGAAAACCTGGGGCAAGCATAGGGACGTTCTGCTCCACTGGTCTGTTTAATCCTTTTAGCACCTATGATGGTGTTGGACAGCTCAGGTTGCAGTTTTCCCCCATGATGATTTTCCAAGTCTGACTAATTATCCCCTACTGTCACAGTTTGAAGAAAAGTTACAGCCTTGTCTTTCACTGGTGAGTTGACTGTTTATGAAGTTGAGACTTAGGACTTTGCTCTCGTTTTCCTGTAGAGGAAGATCTAAGATACAAATATGTCCCAGTCTTCTGCCTTCTCCTCAGTCTATCTCACGTACTTTCCAAGTCTTCATTCTGAAACACTGTGTCTCCCCCGATGTGTCTCCACCTTGCCGTGGTGGGGGAGCTTGCGCGTCCCATCGACCCCATGTGCTTGCCGATGGGTGAAAAAACTACATATCGGACAGCATATGGGATAGGGACCAGACTAAGAGAGACACAACCTGCTGCTCTGCAGGTGACTGAGGATAGCAGTCAAAAATTTAAAAAGGTGCACGAAGGCGCGAAGGCAGACGCTTTTGGTCCGGACAAAACTCTTAAGGCTCCCTGTCGAGGGCTGTGGCTGAACGCCTCTAAGCCACAAACCCTCACATCTGAGAGCCAGGCCGATACCAGCCTACCAAAAAATAGAAGCGTGATACTGAGCAAGCTACATGCCCAGTTCTATTACATGTTCGAAGGCTCTCAGCTGGGGAATATGAGAGATTCCCGGATGAGGGCCAGGCCGCTTCTCGTCCACTGCTGCACGAAGGTAAGGTGCTGAGCCGGCAGCACATGTAGCCTACCTGGTGAGCGAGTACGAAAAGTCAGAAAAGTGCCCCAGTCGAAGGAAATGGCTACGAAAACTGTCTGTATCCAGCTCACAGAGAGTATAGACAAAAGTGGAAGAACGTCTCAATGACGCAAAATGGAACGCACGGCGAGCGGACCTATTGCGTGGTCCGAAGTCAAAATAAAAAGCTTACCGAGTGGATGTCGCACGCAGTCTGACCGCTCCTGGTGTGCGTTTGAGCGATCAGTGGCAAACGGGTTGCCCAACACATGGAAGTGAGGAACTAAAGCAGCCATGAGCAGGACGTGGCAACTCCTCGGGTGAGCCCAGTCTCAGAGCAATATGTGCCGGCTCTGCAATTATGGAAGCCTCCTTGGATAGCAAGGGAATGCCCAAGGTCTGCCCCTGCCTTCCCTTGAGGGCCGACCTCGATGTCGCTGATCGTTCTATCTTGACCAGCTGAGATGTTGGCGACATCACAACAGTCTCACGTGCTACGAAACCAGAGGAAGGCTAACCTCATTAAAAAATGCCCGCCGGAAGTCGGAAGTGTCGTCCTACGGGTGGCAAACTAAAAATTGACACTACGCAATTACGTCCGAGTGAATTGTCTCGTCCGATTGTCTCTTGTGCTAGGAACAGCTCTGACTACCTAGTTTCCGAATGCCGCTCTTGTTCGGAACAGCTCTGACTAGGTAGTTTCCGAATGTCCGACGTGTCTGGAACAGCTCTGACGGACACAACGACAAGCACATGTCCGAAAAACTCGCTTAGTGGATGCTGACTGCAGACCAGCTTGGTTTGTGCGGGAAAGGCTCGGGGTGAACGAAATGCCCAATATATTGAAGTGAGGAATTAAAGCAGCCATGAGCAGGACGTGACGATTCCCTCTGTGTGCCCAGTACCGGGGCGCTATGTGCCGGCCCTGCAATTATGGAAGCCACCCAGGATGGCGGAAAATGCTATGGACTGTCCCTGCCTTCATTTGAGGGATGACCGTGCAGTCTCCGACTCTTCCAACTTTACCAGCTGGGAGGTGGACAGTACCACAAAAGTGAGAGTCTCCCAGGAATGCTAACCTGGTCAAAAATGCACGCTAAAAGTCGGATGTGTTGGCCTGAGGGTTTCGATCCAAGGGTGCATAACTAGACACACCGCAATCACATCTGAAAAAACACTCCGGATGAACGCAAAGAAGAAGAAACACTGTGTGAGCACCAGGCTGGAGATTAACTAAGATAAGTCCTAGCTAAACAATCCATTGTCCCAGTCATTTCACCAGACGTCCTGAATGAGGTTCACCACCATAGACTTGTTGTTTAGTTCTCAGATGACATTTGATTGACTCAAAGATCACTGTCCAGTTCACCACATTTGTAGTGCTTCAGATTGTGTCATGCTCCCATTTATGCATTCAGCTGTTGAGCTGAGAGGAAACTCTTCTTGATATTCCCACATTTTGATAGGGAGTCACATCTGGATCTAGGACTTCTGGTTAGAGGTCCCAGATGATATATGGATGGCCTCTCCACCATACTGTTCTCTGTTGTCCAGAGAACAATATATTATCGAATCTTTAAGGGCATTGTTGGGTCATCACCAGGGTTGCCATTTTTTTTGGACCAAAAATATCTAGAAACGGCCCAAACAACATCTATAAATATCTAGATTTCGTTGGAAAGTATCTAGGAAAAATATCCAGATTGAGAAAGTAAGAAATTACATATGGATTGATATGTCCTTTACTGACTGAATCCTGCCGTAGGATTTTACGGCTTTCGCCGTAACCCCGTATATTCTCGTGAGTAACGCAGCTGCGCCTGAACCGGCAGCGGTTCGGGCCGCCCTGGTAACTTACGGAGTATGTGAGCCGGTCACTCAGAAATCAATGGCAAACTACTGATCTTGCTTAGTACATCAACAGCAGCTGAAAATGCTGATGTTGACTGCAACGTCCTGTAAGGGACATGCAACATTTTTTTTTAAATGATGTGACTGACCCTATAGAATCATGTCCTCGTCTTCAATGATGTCTGTCTCACAAGATGCACTAAGCTTGGATGATGAAGTTGAAGCTTCAGATTCAAAATGACTCTGGTATGCTTTAGCTGTTCCAATTTCTTTTAATACACGACCAGGGAGCTGATAAGTTGAACAGCATTTTCCTGCTCTCATCAGGCCAAATCTTATTGTCAAAATAGCATTTAAGAGGTCAAGTTTCATCCTGTTTCTTAGTTAACATTTTGTATAATTCACAGTACTGAAAACTCTTTCCACATCAGCATTTGAATGGGGTAGTATCATGGTAGACATCGCACATTCAAAGAGCTCAGAGAATGGACTGTTACCTGAGGCGTCCTTAAATTGTCTTACTTCACTCCAAAAGGCTTCAGTTTCTGTTTTGTTTTCCCAGTTAATCAACTTTATTTTGGTTAACTGATATTCTGCTTCCGCCACACTATTATCAGTAGCCCCTAAAAATTTCATAACTTGACTATATTTTGATATGTCCTTTACTGACTGAAGTATGTTGTTAAAATAAAAGAGTGAAATATTTTTCAATACATCTAAATTTTCAGGAAGTCTCTGCTTCAATTGCTTGAATAATGAGAGAAGAAAATCTTGACAGCGCTTTCTTAAGTTGTTCTCTTTAGTTTCTGTTAACAGTCCTTTTGTTTTTAATCTATCAATTTTTGATTCGATGTGGTATCCCAGGAATGGCTTAGGAGCCAAATAGTTTTCTATAGTGCAAGTGAACAAGTCAGCTTTAGAAGTTGGCAATATAAGTCTTTTACCAATTGAGTGAAATAGCAAAGTGAGATCGTCAAGTAATTTAACTTTATCAACATTTTGAGATTCAAACAGTTTATTAACTTTTTGCACTTCACTTAAAATGGGTTGTAAAAAGAGAAGGAATGCCATTTTTTTTCATCACTGTACATTCCATATAGTATTTCAACTGTGTAGCACTTTTCACTTTGTCTTGTTATTTCGAAGTGTGTCTTCAACTCCAACCATTGGTTCACAATTACTTCAACAGCTGGTTGAATTGATAACCATCTAGTTTTGCAATATGACAGAATTTTCAGTGGCGAGGAACTATCATTTAATGCTTTATATAAATTATTATATTGCTGTTGACTGACAGATGATTTGGAGAACCAGTTATGTGTTTCAGCTATAAGGAATTCCAAATTCCTTGGTAAACTTTCTGATGAGGCATGTGAAAATGCTAGCTGCAAGGAATGACACGCACATTTTATAAGGATTAAAGATGGGATATCTTCCTTCAATTTTGCATAAACGCCATGGTTGATACCAACTATTATCGAAGCATTATCTGTACCAGTTGCAGCCAAATTCACATGAAAAGAATCACAAAGTCGGCATCACAGCAATAAGTCGCAGCACAGTGAGTTTACAGTTCAAATAATATTATAATTTATGCGCCCTTTTACTCCTTACGGGGGGGGGGGGGGGGGGGGGTTGCCCGATTATTGAGCGTTGACCCAAGTCAGTTCAAAGTTTAAATAATGGCAGTTACCATAATTTACGCGCGTCCAGATCAAACAAAAAATTGGCAAATGACACCAAAAGAAAAGTAAAATCTAGAAAGTATTCAAAATATCCAACTCCAAATGAAAAGTATCTAGAATTGCATCCAGCATCCAAACGTCAGAAAACGGTATCCAGACGCCGGCAAAAACCTCTAGATCTGGATATAAAATATCTAGAATGGCAACCCTGGACTCATCACATCACACTAGCGACCGCTCTCGGTGGAATCCCCGCTCAACTAATTAGATTTTAAAATATGGCCCAGGAATAGCGTGGGCTCATTAATTATTAACCAATCAAAAGACAAGCGCATACCGCCGCCCTCCCCCAACTCGTTCTAGAACATACTAGTTCCAAGAATCGTCCTTATATTAGGAAACGCCACTTAAATCGGAAGTATTCTTATGAATGTGTAGGGCTGGGAATGGGGAGTTCTGTTTCATCATGCCACACAGACAGAGTTCTATTAGTAAAATTAAACGGAAGACCTTTTAAAATAAATGTAATTCAAGTATATGCCCCAACAAGTGAAAGCAGTGAAGAAAGTATAGAGGAATTTTATAATGACATGGAATCTGCTTTGAAGAACTGTAAAAAATCAGAAATAAATATCATAATGGGTGATTTCAATGCAAAAATAGGAAAGCAAAGCGATGGATGCAGTGTAGGCAACCATGGTTTGGGAGAGAGAAATGAAAGAGGTTACAGACTTGTAGAATGGGCAAAAGAACAAGAAATGGTTGTAGGAAACACCTGGTTTAAACAATATCCTAGAAGATTATGGACATGGAGGAGTCCAGACAGCAGGATTAAAAACCAGATAGATTACATCCTGATAAGCAAAAGGTTTCGAAATGCATTAACAGTTGTAAAAACAGTTCCAAATGCAGACTGTTACAGTGATCACAAATTAATTACAGGCACATTGAGGGTAAAGTTAAAGAAAGTCAAGTATACAGCAGGAAACCCTAAATATGACTTGTGCAAATTGAACACTGACAAAGAAATACAAGATAATTTTAACATAGAAGTAAAGAACAAATTTGATTTATTGTCTGATCTAGAGATCCTATTTCAAGATGTAGATGATCAATGGGAAATGCTGAAGAATTCAATCAGTTGTGCAGCAGAAAAAACTATTCCAAAAGTAAAGAAAGTAAGACATGGATGACTGAAGAAATTTTACAACTAATGGAATCAAGAAGACAGAACAAAAATAATCCTGCCAAATATGAAGAAATTCACAAAAAAGTCAGAACCTTATGTAAGTAGGCTAAAGAAACATGGCTTGAGAAAAATTGCAGAGAAATTGAAAAACAACACAACAGTAAAAATGCGAAACTAATGCACAAAAGAATTCAGGAGATTACTAATCAAAGAACACGTACATCAGCAGGCTGCCTAAAGACAAAAGATGGAAGAGTCATAATAGAAAAAGATCATATTTTACATGTATGGTCAGATTACGTGAAAAACCTTTATGACGATAACAGAGACGAACAATATATTGTTCAAAATAACAATGAAGGGCCAGCAATTTTGAAGATGGAGGTTCAGAATGCTCTTAATCATATGAAATCTGGCAAGACCCCTGGTCCAGACAGCGTCACAACAGAAATGATTAATGCTTTAGAAGAATATGGAATAGATAAAGTTACCAGTCTGCTTAATACAATATATGATACTGGAAATATACCTCATGAGTTATGTAATTCTGTATTTATTGCAATCCCAAAGAAATCAGGAGCCTTGGAATGTGATCAACATCGAACAATTAGTATAATGAGTCACATCACGAAGATTTTGCTAAGAATTATCATGCAAAGAGTTAGGAGGAAAATACAACCTGAAATAGGAGAAGAACAATGTGGGTTTGTAGTAGGCAAGGGTGCAGTAAATGCTGTGTATATACTGAGAACCGTAATCGAACGTTCTATAGAAGTAAACAAAGATCTACACCTTTGCTTTATTGACTACACAAAGGCTTTTGATAAAGTGAGACATGTCAACATGATAAGGATGCTTGAAGATCTACAAATTGATGGGAAAGACCTTAGACTTGTAAAAAACATATATTGGAAACAACAAGCTGCCATAAGAGTTGATAATGAAGCAAGCCAATATCAGCCTATTAAGAGAGGTGTGAGACAGGGATGTGTAATGTCTCCAGATCTGTTTTCCCTGTACAGTGAAAATATTTTCAGAAATATTGAAAATATGGAAGGAATCAACATTGGGGGACGATGCATCAATAACATTAGATATGCAGATGATACAGTCTTGATTGCAGACAATGAACAGGACCTGCAAAATTTAGTAGATGCGGTTGTTACACACAGTGAACAACAAGGGTTAGAATTAAATTGTAAAAAGACACAGATTATGGTCGTCACTAGGAAGAACGAAATACCACAGTGTAATATACAAGTAAATGGGAATATTCTTCAACAAGTGAATAGGTACAATGATCTCGGAACAGTAATAACATCTGATGGGAGATGCCTTGAAGAGATTAGAACAAGAATCGCCATGGCAAAAGTAGCCTTTAGCAAGATGAAAAACATACTGACCAATAAAAAGATGTCAATTGAAACGAGAAAAAGAGTGTTGAGATGCTACATAGAACCTGTACTTTTATATGGATGTGAAGCTTGGACAATGAGCAGCCAGGCTGAAAAACATCTGATGGCTGTAGAAATGTGGTTTCTGAGGAAAATGCAAAGAATACCATGGACAGCCAGAAAGACCAATGAAGAAGTCCTTCAAGAAACAAATGAAGATCGTAAACTGATCAGAAACATTAGACGTAGACAGTCACAATTTTTTGGGCATGTTATGAGAAGAAATGATTTGGAGAACTTGGTGACAACTGGTAAGATCGAGGGGAACAGACCAATGGGAAGACCTAGAAACAAGTATCTGGATGGCTTGGCCTTGTGGCATGGTCGAGTCAGAAACACGGAACTGATCCACGACTCTGTTGATCGAGTGAGATGGCAGAACATGTCCGCCCACGCTTACCGGCATGGCTCATGATGGATGGAGAATATATTTGTACGTCGGTTGAGACCTCTCGGGCCTTATGCTGGCCAGATGTGGACTTCTGACGATCAGAAATCCCCGCCATGTTTGCTCCGCGGCGGAGTTTTTGCAATTGCGTATATATATATATATATATATATATATATATATATATATATATATATATATATATATATATATATATATATATACTAGCTGACCCGGCCCGGCTTCGCCCAGGCCCTGGAGGGGATCTATCTATCTATCAGTCTGTCTGTCTGCTTGTTTGTCTGTCTGTCTGGCTGACCCGGCCCGGCTTCACCCAGTCCCTGGTGGGGAGCATCTCATTTAATTAATATAAGTAGTCATATAAGCTCTCCCGTTCCCGACTATCTGTCTGTCTGTCTGACCCTGCCCGGCATCGCCTGGCTCCTGGTGTGGAGCATCTCATTTAATTCATATAAGTAGTCATATAAACTCCCGTTCCCGTTACCGACTGTCTGTCTGTCTGTCTGTCCCGGCTTCACCCAGTCCCTGGTGGGGAGCATGTCATTTAATTCATTCATATAAGTAGTCAAATAAGCTTCCGTTCCAGACTATCTGTCTATCTATCTGACCCGGCGTGGTTTGGCCCAGCTCCTGGCGCACAGTAACTTAAAAGAATATCCTTCCACACACCATTCATTATTTTTAATGAAAACTGTTTTTAATCACCGACATGACACTTGATAAGTTTTGTAAGCAGAAAAAGATGGGTTAAAATGTTATGCATAATGCATTATTTTTATGCAAACTTTAAAAATACCTTAAAGATTATATCATTATTTAATATAACTCATATGCCTAAAAATAACTATAGACAAAGAGTTTAACAATAGTGCAGGTAAGTCCAACAATATGACTATAAAGTATATAGAAATATTATTAAATGTTATGCCCCTTGAAATAACTTTTCTAGAGTGAAGTGCCCCTGCTATATAGACATTATATAATGAAAATGGAAAAGTAAATGTTATTAAATAAGTCGAAGATGTTACATTAAGAAATTATTATAGTCGGTTGCACAGGAATGAAAGGAAGACGTGTAGAAGATTTCATCTCAATAGGATGTACCGTTATCGAACGCATCCAAATCCACAAACCCACAAACATACACTCTGTTTTATAGATATAGATAGTCGGGAACGGGAACGAGAACTTATATGACTACTTATATGAATTAAATTAGATGCTCCCCACCAGGGACTGGGCGAAGCCGGGCCGGGTCAGCTAGTCTTATATATAAAATAGAATGTATGTCTGTCTGTATGTCCTTTATGCGTTCGCGAACGGTCCATCCGATTGAGATAAAATTTTCTACACGTCTTCCTCTCATTCCCGCGCTGGCAACTGTCTTAGTTTTTTTTAGTGTACCAACAGTTATTTACTTAATATTAATTTACATTATAATTTATATATAGCGAGAGGACATAACTTTTAATAGCATTGCTATATATGTAAAATTGTTGCATATTTCTCAAATAGGTGGACCTTTTCGCTACAGTTATCTACAGGCATATGCATTATAATCCTCCTCCCCTGCCTCCTCCTCCTCCTCATCCCTCTTCCTTCCTTCTCCCCCTCATCCCTCCTCCTCCTCCCTTATCCCCTCCTCCTCCCTCTCCATCCTCCCTCCTCCTTCCTCTTCCTCCCCCTCCCTCTTCCTCCTCCTCCCTCCCTCCTGCTCCCTCCTCCTCCTCCTCTCTCCTCCTCATGCCTCCTCCTCCTCCCTCCACCAAATATGAATTAAATATGCTCCCCACTAGGGACTGGGCGAAGCCTGGCCGGGCCGTCTTTTTTGGGAACGGGAACGGGAGCAGGGGCTGAATATGAATTAAATGAGATGCTCCATTTACCCAAGTTAATTGTTGGGGGAAGATGTAAAGATCTTTCAAGTGCTCTTTCTAATAATAGACAGACACAGACAGACAGACAGTAGATAGTCGGGAACGAGAACGGGAGCTTATATGACTACTTATATGAATTAAATGAGATGCTCCCCACCAGGGACTGGGCGAAGCCGGGCCGAGTCAGACAGACAGACAGACAGATAGGTAGTCGGGAACGGGAACAGGAGTTTATATGACTACTTATATGAATTAAATTAGATGCTCCCCCGATGTGTCTCCACCTTGCCGCGGTGGGGGAGCTTGTGTGTCCCTCTGACCCCATGTGCTTGCCGATGGATGAAAACTACATATCGGACGGCATATGGGATAGGGGCCAGACTAAGAGAGAGACAACCTGCTGCTCTGCGGGTTAGACTGAGGTGAGGATAACAGTCAGAAGTTTAAATCAGGCGCACGAAGGCAGAAGTTCTTGGTCCGGACAAAACACTTAAGGCTCCCTGTCGAGGGCTGTGGCTGAACGCCTCTAAGCCACAAACCCTCGGATCTGAGAGCCGGGCAAATCCCCTCCTACCGAAAAATAGAGGCGTGATACTGAGCAAGCTACATGCTCAGGTCTGATACAAGTTCGAAGGCTCTCAGCTGGGGGATATGAGAGATCCCCGGATGAGAGGGCCAGGCCGTTTCTCGTTCACTGCTGCACGAAGGTAAGGTGCTGAGCCGGCAGCACATGTAGCCTACCTTGTGAGCGAGTACAAAAAGTCAGAAAAGTGCCCCAGTCGAAGGAAATGGTTACGAAAACTGTCTGTATCTAACTCATAGAGAGTGTAGACAAAAGTGGAAGAACGTCTCAATGACGCGAAATGGAACGCACGGCGAGCAAACCTATTGCGTTGTCCGAAGTCAAAGATAAAAGCTTACCGAGTGGATGTCGCTCGCAGTCTGACCGCTCCTGGTGTGTGCTTGAGCGATCAGTGGCAAGCGAGACTCCCAACACATGGAAGTGAGGAACTAAAGCAGCCATGAGCAGGACGTGGCAACTCCTCGGGTGTGCCCAGTCTCAGAGCAACATGTGCCGGCTCTGCAATTATGGAAGCCTCCTTGGATAGCGAGGGAATGCCCATGGTCTGCCCCTGCCTTCCCTTGAGGGCCGACCGCGATGTCGTTGATCGTTCTATCTTGACCAGCTGAGATGTTGGCGACATCACAACAGTCTAACGTGCCTCGAAACCAGAGGAAGGCTAACCTCATTAAAAAATGCCCGCCAGAAGTCGGAAGTGTCGTCCTACGGGTGGCAAACTAAAAATTGACACTATGCAATAACGTCAGAGTGAAATGTCTCGTCCGAATGTCTCTCGTGCTAGGAACAGCTCTGACTACCTAGTTTCCGAATGCCGCTCTTGTTCGGAACAGCTCTGACTAGGTAGTTTTCCGAATGTCTGTCGTGCCTGGAACAGCTCTGACGGGCGCAACGACAAGCACATGTCCGAAAACTCGCTGAGTGGATACCAGTCTGCAAACTTGTCTGGTTTGTGCAGGAATGGCCCGGGGCAAACGAAATGACCAATATATTGAAGTGAGGATTTAAAGCAGCCATGAGCAGGACGTGACGATTTCCCTCGGTGAGCCCAGATCCAGGGCGCTTATGTGTCGGCCCTGCAACTATGGAAGCAACCTTGGATGGCGGAAAATGCTATGGACTGTCCCTGCCTTCCTTTGAGGGATGACCGTTGTCTTCGACCGTTCTAACCTTGGCCAGCATGGTTGTAGATGGCACCACAAAAGTGAGAGTCTCCCTAGGAATGCTACCTGGTCAAAAAAGCACGCTATTGTCGGATGTGTTGGCCTACGGGTTTCGGCCCAAGGGCGCATAACAGACACACCGCAATCACATCTGAAAAAACACTCTGGATGAACGAAAAGAAGAAGAAGAAATTAGATGCTCCCCGCCAGGGACTGGGCGAAGCCGGGCCGGGTCAGCTAGTTCAGTTATCAGTTCAGTTATCAGTTATCAGTTGGGGTATCTTCGTTGCACTCCGGACATGTCCATAGGTGCTCAGATCCTCCCCCCAGCATATGCATCAGCGTCCGGTGGCTAATAGTGCCAGTTGTGTTGTGTTCTGTGTTGGTTGACGAGGCGCTTTGTTTTCCCGATGTACCTTCTCGCGTCTGGCTGTGCCGATTCTTACTCCCAGGTCTTTCATCCTGGAAAGCGATGTGGAATCACTGGCGTCAAAATCCTCTGTTCTCGCCATATCTTTAAGGGCGTTAATGACATCGGCACGATCCATGGGCTGGCCATCTACAGGGGGTGCAGAGCCAGCCAATTTATCAGCTCGTTCATTTCCCTCGACTCCCGCATGTCCCGGGACGAAGATGAAGGTGACTTTGCGGACAACAGACTTCCGCAGCGACTCAGTCCACTGTCTACGTACAGATCCAGCTTCGACCTTCTGAATCATGCTCATTGAATCACTTAGTACACACACGTTGGTATAATGCTGTGATTCCAGCCATATGAAAGCCTGTGTAACTGCCATCACCTCCATCGTCATGCTGCTCGTGGTCATAGAGTGGGCACCACTGGATTCTTGAACGGTTCGGCCCGCTGAACGGGCTGTAAATGCCCACGCACTTCTCTGCTGCTTTACAACAGATCCATCTGTATAGATGAGCACTTCGGGGCTATCTGAGTGATCATAGATGAGCGCGTTAACCTCTGCATTGACAGCGGCAGGGTTCTGCTCTCTGTACCGTCTGTCGAGTGTGATAATGCAGGAGAAGGTACACTTAAAAGCTGGAGGCACCGGCACCCATTCCTTGCCGGGGTTGATACTGGTAAGACTGCAGACCTGTCCGACGACATCTTCCGCCCGACCCATCCATGATTTGCCTCTCTTTAGCCTGTCACCCTTTTCTCTGAATACAGCGTCATGCAGAGGGTGCTGCTCATCTGCACTTATTTTTAAGTATGCACGAGCTCTCCAGATCTTGATCCTGTGTTCCATTGTCGGGAAGTCAAGGAGGTATCTCATTGCTACACAGCTGGTGTCTCTCGTGCAGCCCAAAATGATGCGCATGGCTTCGTTTTGTACCTTTTCAAGTCTTCCAATCTGTGTAGGGCTGACAGTGAGGATGGCCAGGGCATACTCGATGCGTGAAAGCACAAGTCCTTGGAACAGAAGTAATAGCAGTCTTTGCTCGATATTGGCAGTCGCCATGACTCTCATTGCTGCCAAACCTTTTCGAGCCTTCGTTATGACATAGTCGACATGATCTTTGAAGGACAGGCTACGATCAAGCCTCACGCCAAGATATGTCATTGACTGGGTTCTACTCAGAATGCTCCCATCCATTCTTACTGCCGGCAGGTCTGTTTTCACAATATGGTTGTTTAGTGAGAACCATGTAACCGTTGCCTTTGCAGGGTTGACAAGGGCATCGGCATCAGCACACCATGAGGAAATTCGATCTAGTTCGCCCTGCATATAGTTGGCAACCGCCTGTCTATCTCGACCCTGTCGATACACGAGGATGTCGTCAACGAATGATAGAGTCCTACCCCTCCCATCCAACTGTTGTTCAGTGATCGGCACCGTATACACGTTGAATAGTACTGGTGACAGTGGTGAACCCTGCGGCAATCCTGGACATATCGTTATCGGCTCAGAAGACCAACTCCCGCATCTTAGCACCACCTTCCTTTGGAGTAGAACTGCAGCTATCCATCGTACAAGGTGAGGGTGCACTTTCAGTCTGAGAAGGGTTTGCATCAAGTGCTCGAAAGATACTCTGTTATATGCGTCCTCTAAGTCTATGGCGGCCGCACATGTCTCTTCTCTGACCTGAAATCCTTCCTACACATCTTGAGCAAAGACCGCCACATTCAGCCATGACTCTTTGTTGCGTCTGTATCCTCCAAGTGTGGGCGGGAAGCAGCCGAGCTGTTCCAAGTCCCAAGCAAGTCTGTGTGCTACAATTTTCTCCAGTAGCTTGCCAACAGTATTCTGCATCGTAATGATTCTGTAGCCGCTTATCTTGGAGTGGTCTTTGTTCGGTTTTGGCAGCGGCAGCAAGTAGCTGTGTAGCCATTCTTCTTTGACCTGACCCCTCTGGATACTGGTGTTGAATTCTCTGGCCAGTTCTTCCATGTCATCATCTGATATCACCATTAGGTCACCATATCGGATGCCGTCTGGGCCTGGGGCGGTGTTAGGTGATTTCTTGAGTATCGCACGCAATATGTAGTGTGTGTTATGTAGTGCTAGTGTGTGTATATATATAAAATGATAGTTTGGCTAAGAAGATTGGTCACCAGCAATCGCGATAAGATTACAGATCATTAGCAGTCCGTAAAGGGCCCAAAAATGGACCTTAAAAGAATCGAAAACCAATAAATTTTAGCAGCATTCGTTTCTGTAGTAGCAATATCGTGTTTGCGGTGGTTTATGTAAACAGTAAAGTGTAAAAAAGAGTCACGATTGTAACGTTTGCACTGATTATTGGGTAGACATTGCAAGGCACAAGCACCGCAAGGTAAAAGATATATAATAATAATAATAACTAAAAGTGCAATCAACATAATACTAATTACTATAATACTCGTACGTCAAGGCTATCTGAAGCAGAATGTCCAAAAGCTAGCTAATGTAGGTTATGGGCCATTGATCAAGGACTAGTATTTTATTTAGTATTTACAACGGCGATCGGTTAGTGCCCCGGAAATTGTCGATTTCTTAAGGGAGAAGACTGGTCTAAAGTCCGACATCTAATTATTATTATACACTGTCTCACCGTGTATGTCAGTCAGCAAACGAAGTGGCAACAGTTTACAGGAAGGTACTGCTTTTGACTAAATACATTTTTTTTTAAAAATGAATATTACCTGATTTCTTACGTAATTCAAAATTTAAATTGTTGTCGGAATAATTTACTAGTAAATACTAGGTCCGAAAAATTGGCACTCGGTTTAGACCAGTTAGTTTACATAATAATAATAATATAGTGATTTAAATTATTATTACTGCGCTAACTAACGGAGTAATATTTTGCTAAGACATCATATCATACAAAGAGTTAGGAAGAAAATACAACCAGAAAATAGTATAGGATAGTACGTAATTAATACTAATACAATTAGCAATTTTGGTCAATATTTAAAAATTGGGTTTTTACTTATGAAATCATACCAGTTAGATACAGCTTGACAAGACGAACCCAACGGTATCTCAACGAAGAGTATACGTTAAATCTAAGTGGAGTTATGAATTTTTTGGTGAGGTAATTTAATACCAGGAAGTGCAATGGTAACCTAAGAGATAAGTAAGATTTTATCGCGGCCCTAAAATTGGAAGCTGAGAAATTCTGCCTTCTACTACTGTGGCTTGTTTATTTTTAAACAGACAACGTTGTGCCATATATCATTGTTTCCGGGACAATGAGGCCTAACTTGACGTATTTTTTACTTTTCGATAGGATGTGCCGTTACCTAATTAACAATTTAAAATGGCTGCCAATTGTTTATTATTTGCCTTCTATTACTGTGGCTTGTTTATTTTTTAAACGGACAAAGTAGTGCCATATATCATTGCGTCCGAGATGGCGAGGCCTAACTTGACGTATGTATTATTTATTTTTTGATAGGATGTGCCCCTGACCTAATTGACAATTTAAAATGGCTGCCAATTGTTTATTATTTGCCTTCTATTACTGTGGCTTGTTTATTTTTAAACGGACAACGTCACAACGTAGTGCCATATATCATTGCGTCCGGGGCGGCGAGGCCTAACTTGACGTATTTTTTATTTTTCGATAGGATGTGCCATGACCTAATTAACAATTTAAAATGGCCGCCAATTGTTTATTATTTGCCTTCTATTACTGTGGCTTGTTTATTTTTAAACGGACAACATAGTGCCTTATATCATTGTGTCCGGGGCAGCAAGGCCTAACTTAACGTATTATTTATTTTTCAATAGGATGTGCTGTGATCTAATTAACAATTAATGATCCTCCCTCAAAAATAAATGAAAATGTACTTACATTTCCTTGATATGTTCACTATACACTGCATTATCTTTCTATTGTTGATAACATTTCCTGCAATATATTAGTTAGTCTTTCCTCTTGAGCCCAAGGCGGCGCATAGGGCAGTAGTCCCATTTATATTAATTAAATGCCATGTGAAATGTTCGTCGTTAGTGAAAGAACAATTCATGAAAATGTACTCATATTGTCTTAATGTACCAACTGCATTGCAACAGCTTTCTTTTGTTGATTAAATATCATGCATTAATGTAAGTAAATAAGTTTTTAACTGCTGTATAAATTAAGCAGTAGTTAATTAATTATTAAAATATTTAAAAAAAATAAGTAAATAAAATATTCGCTAATAATGGATTTCTAATTCTGCTCAATAATTGCACTGTTCTGCATCTAGAATTGAGCAATTAATAATTAAATAGAACTTTAAAAAAACTCATAACTTATTTCACAGTATTTTATTTAAATTTAAATAATTAAGTACTGGTGCTCTGCTAAGAAATAAGTTAAGTACTCCAGGTTTACAGAGACGGGTCTGAAAACTGGGTTTCAAAATTATTTTCAGTCATGTCAAATGCTGAAATATTATACAAGTACACAGATACATTACTGCTACAAATGACACTTGTATTCTGTTTAAGTTTAGTAGTTAAATTACCAGTTCTAATTATAAATAAATATAGGTCCGCTAAAGTTTAGTACTATTGTATGGTATGGGCGCCGCCATCTTGAATTTTGTCTTATGAAGGCCATGTCACGAAATATTTTGTCCTGAACTCCAGCTAACACCAGCTGTGTTGAAACTCTTCACATTTATGTAAAATTGGACGAGGGATTCATAAATGGATTAAAAAGTTAAGTCTTCTGTTTACTTTCAGGAGTTATAAGACAGATTTGCTTACTATTCGTGAACAGACTGGAAAAAAATCCAGAAAAAACACTTTGTCGGCATAAAACTTTTGACGTATTAAAAGAAGGTCCAATACTGCAAAGATCAGAGTAGATTCCCCTGTCATCGTACCATGCTGCTTTCGAAGAATTAAATTCTTGTATGACATGCTAACAACCGGAAGTGATCGTTGGACGCAACTAATTGCGCGCAAAATCAAGATCGAGTCCCAAGACAAAGCCCGGAAAGTTCGATAATTCTGACATTGCTAATACAATCTGGGTTTATAGAAGAAAGGCGTACAACAAATGATGAATGATGCATGTTTGTAGGAAACATTGAATTATTAATTGACCACTCATTATTAAGTAAATTAAGATCCACATCCATGCATCATGGACTACACACAAAGACTTTTAGATATAGGAAGACAGCTAGACATGATAAATATTCTTGGAGATCTCCAGAATTGACAGGAAAAACATTAGACTTGTAAAACAACATACTAGTTTACTAGCATAAAAAATTAATGTTAAATAGTATTAATAACATAATTAATAAGGGATAGTTTGAGAGGATTATGAAATGCATTCATAACCACTTCAGTACAGACCCGGTGACTATTCATGTTTGTTTCAGAAGGTATACTTAGTTGGATGTATTTTACAGGACGTCACAATCAACCACGGCATTTATTTGTTATCTTGTCGCTTTCAGTTAAGTAATTTCTGAAAAATGAAAAAAAAAAAATTTCGCCAGCGGGGAATCGAACCATGGTAACCGCGGTTACAAACGGAGATACTCACCACTATGGTACTGGGGCCACAATCAAAGCTTAACACAAATGTATAATATAGTTAAACACATGTCCCGATGACGTCAAGTATGTCATGTGACTAGCCTTTGGTTGTGAATAGAGATTTCGTTTATTCATAACTTGGTTGAGAATAGACACTTCGAATTGATAATGTAGTAGGTTAATAACAGCCAATCAAGAGAGATGTGTGACAGGAATGTGTATCTCCAGATCTGTTTTCCCTGTATAGTGAAAACATGAGAAATTTAAAAGACATGTGAGGAATCGCCACAGGAAGATATAACAAACATCAACAAAATCAGATATGCAGATGATACAGTATTGATTGCAGACAGTCAACAAAATCTGACACATTTAGTGGATGTTCTTACTGTACACATTGTGCAACTAGGGTAAGAATTACATTGTAAGAAAACATGGATTATGGTCATCTCCAAGAACGAAAGAAATATTACAATGTAATATTCACGTAAACGGCAACATTCTTAAACTCGTCAAACAGCATTTTGACAACAAATTAATTGTAAGTGATTTATCTCAGTTAAAAATAGAAACACTGTTAAATGGAGGGCAGGAACAAATAGTCGCAGTTGATTAGCTAATCATCATCCAGTGCCTTGCCACAAATTGCGATCTCCAAAGCATGGATCAATTCTCCTGCTAATAGCATCATGAAATTAAACATATTATGTAGTCACAGTTCAGTTTAATTCTCTGTTTAGATTTCAGTGTTTCCCAACGTGGGGCCCACGCCCCACAGGGGGGCAATTTGACTGTTAAGGGGGGCAATTCGAAAATGGAAGAAATCGCTGGAATATAACAAAACGGGGAGACTTGAGACTGAAGTTAACTAAATTGGAACCTGACATAAGATCTCTTTGCAGCAAGCATCAAGCGCAAGGATCTCACTAAATTTAAATAATAAATAATTACTAATAATTAAAATAATATAGAAAAATCTTTCAGTAAAATTATTTTGTACTTGAATTTCAGTTCTCCATTATATGTTTTGAAAATTTACTTACTGTGTTTGCTCAATAATTACCTAGTGATTTCTTCCTAAAACCTATCATTCAAGTTTCTTTAGTGAACATTTCAATTTTTGAATATTAAAAATAATGTATATGTTGAGGGAGGGGGGGGGGGGGGGGGCATGGGGCGGGGGAGGGGGGCAATATGAATTTTAGAAAGGCTTAAGTGGGGCATGGTACAAAAAAGGTTGGGAAACACTGGTTTAGATCATGTTGAAAGAAAGGAGTCTAGCAGAAAGAAGATATAGGTATAACTGATAATCTTCAGGATTAATAACACGCTGCGACAGATGTAGCTTATTTACATTTTTAAACTTTGAGCCTTGGAATGTGATCAATATCGAACAATTAGTATAATGAGTCACATCACGAAGATTTTACTAAGAATTATCATGCAAAGAGTTAGGAGGAAAATACAACCTGAAATAGGAGAAGAACAATGTGGGTTTGTAGAAGGCAAGGGTACAGTAAATGCTGTGTATATACTCAGAACCGTAATCGAACGTTCTATAGTAGTAAAGAAAGATCTACACCGTTGCTTTATTGACTACATAAAGGCTTTTGATAAAGTGAGACATGTCGACATGATAAGGATGCTTGAAGATCTACAAATTGATGGAAAAGACCTTAGACTTGTAAAAAACATATATTGGAAACAACAAGCTGCCATAAGAGTTGATAATGAAGTAGGCCAATATCAGCCTATTAAGAGAGGTGTGAGACAGGGATGTGTAATGTCTCCAGATCTATTTTCCCTGTACAGTGAAAGTATTTTCAGAAATGTTGAAGATATGGAAGGAATCAACATTGGGGGTCGATGCATCAATAACATTAGATATGAAGATGATACAGTCTTGATTGCAGACAATGAACAAGACCTGCAACATTTAGTAGATGCGGTTGTTACACACAGTGAACTACTAGGGTTAGAATTAAATTGTAAAAAGACAGATTATGGTCGTCACTAGGAAGAACGAAATGCCTTAATGTAATATACAAGTAAATGGAATATTCTTCAACAAGTGAATAGGTACAATTATCTCAGAACAGTAATAACATCTGATGGGAGATGCCTTGAAGAGATTAGATCAAGAATAGCCATGGCAAAAGTAGCCTTTAGCAAGATGAAAAATATACTGTCCAATAGGACGCAGAGGTGTTTCCAAGGCACCAGGGCTGGGTTATATACTGGCCAAGACCTATTGATGCGTCCTCGTCGAACGTCCTAGGCAACAGGTTCCTTCGGGGTCCTGGCTAAAGTCAGTAGGATCGCCGATTCCTCCGAAGTCGGAGAGTGTCTGCCTGTACAGCGAGGAACCACCAGTCTGCACACCAATAAGCCAGACATGGGACAACGGATACTCATGCAAACCTCAGGTCCTGTATGACATCACACTGATGCTGGACAACAGGATGCCTTCATCCGACATACAGGACTTCGCATTGGAGCTCAAGCCAACGAACACAAGCAAGCAAGCATACTGACCAATAAAAAGATGTCAATTGAAACGAGAAAAAGAGTGTTGTGGTGCTACATAGAACCTGTACTTTTATATGGATGTGAAGCTTGGACAATGAGCTGTCAAGCTGAAAAACATCTGATGGCTGTAGAAATGTGGTTTCTGAGGAAAATACTAAGAATACCATGGATAGCCAGAAAGACCAATGAACAAGTCCTTCAAGAAACAAATGAAGATCATAAACTGATTAGAGACATTAGACGTAGACAGTCAAAATTATTTGGGCATGTTATGAGAAATTAATTGGAGAACCTGGTGACAACTGGTAAGTCGAAGGGAACAGACCTAGAAGCAATACCTGGATGGCTCGGCCTCGTGGCATGGTCGAGACAGAAACACAAAGCTGGTCCAAGAAGCTGGTGATCGAGTGAGATGGCAAAACATGACCGCCCACGCTTACCGACATGGCACATGATGGATGGATGGAGTCGCGTTTATAATTGAAATTGAAGCTTTTGTTTGTCACATGTTAAACACATTTGAACTTTGAAAAAGACACAAGGAAATTGTGGAAGCTAATAAAACAACTTAACTGATGAGGGCACAGGGAGAAACTCAAACATTGCACTACATAAAGATGGAAACATCTTAACAAGAAAGCAAGCAGCTGACCATTTTGCGGACTCATTCGCACAAGATAACAATATCAAAATTAGTCCAGAGAAAGAACAAGAGATTCGAGAGAAACGACAACATACAGGACAGAAGGAAATAGTACATGAGGTCCTGGAGGCACCCATCACAATCAGCGAACTGGAGCTAGCCATATCAAAACTGAAAATGAGAAAGTCACCAGGAGCTGATGGTATCTCCAATGAAATTATCAGGAACCTAGGAACAGAGGCCAAAGCAAAGCTGTTGCAGATCTTCAATAACAGCTGGACCTTAAGCAGTGTTCCACAAGCCTGGAGAGAAGCAATCATGATACCCCTCCTAACATCAGGGAAAGATGGTTCCATTGCCTCTAGCTACAGACCAATTAGCCTCACCAGCTGTCTCTGCAAAACACTGGAGCGCATCATCAATCACAGACTGCAGTGGTACATTGAAAGTAAAAACATCCTTGTGCCACAGCAGGCTGGCTTTAGGCAGTGCTACTCTACAGAAGATCAGACAACCTACCTCTCAAGAAATTGAGGATGCATTCCAAGAGAAGAAGCTGGTGCTTGCGGCATGGATAGATCTGAAGAAAGCCTTTGACAAAGTCTGGAAAGAAGGTCTGATGAAGAAACTGAGAAACTGCAAAGTCAATGGAAGAATGTACAAATGGGTGAAAGCATACTTGCACAACAGAAGAGCCCGAGTACAGATAGACGGACTCAAGAGCAAGAAAGTACTACTGCGTCATGGTGTTCCCCAGGGCGGAGTCTTGTCCCCCACACTTTTTCTAATCTTCATCAATGATCTTGTTGCTAATCTACCGCATGGAATTAAAGCGGCAATGTACGCTGATGCCCTGGTTTTATGGAGCACAAATGAACATGCATCAGTGGCCACCAAATTGCTACAAAGAGCTGTAGATACATTTGCTGCATGGGCAAATAGATGGTGTGTCAGCATAAACACTGACAAGTGCAGCACCACTCTATTTACCCTCTCTTCAAAGCAACAGGCAGGGATCATCCAGATAAATGGAACACCCCTAAGAGAAGATAAAGAACCAACATACCTTGGAGTAACATTTGATGGCAGGCTGACATGAAGAAAGCACATCAACAAAGCAGTAGCAAAAGCCAGAAGGAAAATAGCCATCCTGAGAAAGCTAAGTGGAACCACATGGGGAGCCAGTGGGAAAATACTTAGCAAAGTTTACCAACAGAGCGTATGACCACACCTGGAATATGGGTCAACTGCGTGGTGTTCAGCATAAAAAAACACACTACAAGAGCTGGACAAGGTGCAAAATCAAGCACTTAGAATCACCACAGGAGGGATGAGATCAACCCCTATTGTGGAAATGGAGAAGATGGGGAGGACACAAGCACTGAGTGAGCGCAGAGATACAAAAACGCTAATACAAGCAGAAAAGTTCCTCAGTTTGCCAGGCCACCCTATGAAGAACAGTTTTGAAAACCTAGCTATGGGGCGGTTGAAAAGAAGTAGTTTTATCCACCAAGCCAAACGACTCTGCAAAGAAACCATCGATCTGCCCACAGTTGGTATCCCCCTAACAATTATTCCAGAGCGAACTCCATGGAAAGATGAGTATAGACTATCATTACAAATCCAGACAAAAGTGAGAGGAATATATAACAAGGAAGAACAGAACAGTGTGCAGCGCAGAACAGCCACTTTTAGCTTCCTTGATGAAGAATACCCACAGGACCTCTGGATCCGAGTCTACACAGATGGGTCGGCACAAGATGCTGTTCGAAATGGAGGAGCGGGAGTGTACATAGAATACCCAAATAATACTAGGGACACAGCCAGAGTACCAACAGGAAAGTACTGCCATAACTATGATGCTGAAATTGAGGCAATCAAGATAGCAACAGAGAAATTACTAAATATCAGCAATGGTACTCAGCCTGTGGTGCTACTGACAGATGCAAAATCAGTACTCGAGGCGCTCCTGTCTGGGAAATTGCCAGTACTAAGGACACTACTTTCTGAACTTAGCAGTCAACATAAGGTCACCATACAGTGGATACCATCCCACTGTGGAGTACCCAGAAATGACAGAGCTGATCGATTGGCTAAGGAAGGAGCCAAAGAGCCTGATGTGCCCGTTACATACCACCAAAAGAAAAGAATGATCAAATCAGTCAGAAAGCCACCAAAACCTGCTCAAGACGACTACCACGTTATAGATAGACCAGAACAAGTCATTATTCTGCGCCTCAGAACAGGGACACAATAGATTATGCAACCACATGTATACAAAATTCAAGATTGGTGAAACAGCCATGTGCACATGTGGATTGGCGTTGCAGACAGCAGAGCACATACTCCAAGACTGCCCAAAATATAACATATCTAGGCAAACCTTCTGGCCTAAAGAGATGACAGTGGAAGATAAACTTTATGGACCACAGTGTGAACTTAAAAAGACAGTTATATTCATACAAGAGACAACATTGCAGATATAGACATATTTCAAGCGAAAGAAAGAAGAAGAAGAAACACATTTGTTCTGATTATATTTTCAAAATCTAGATGATTTATGGCTTCTTTCAAAATACTTCTACAGCCGCTAGAATGTTGGTGCTGTCAGTGTTGAATGTTAGTTATTGAGGTAAACTGAGGTTTCACAAACAAGAGCTAGAGGTTAGCTAAGTAAAAATCATAGGATAGCATTTTATATGATCTGAATTAGATGAGTGTTAAAGACTGGAATAATATTATCATTCAATTATAAAAAAAGGGAAAGATATGGTTGTTCTTACGAGTACTTGTAAAGATGTCATAAACAAGATTATAATCTAGGTTTATAATTCAATAAATACATTCACTTGTTTTTAGGAAGTTTGAGTAGTTAAAGCTAAATGACCCAGTTTTCATACTGTTGTGGTATATGGTAACTAGTCAAGGAGAACCAAGGAATTCCTCTAAGAAACCAAGGAGAAGTTTCCCTGAATAACAATATCATTTTGGTGGTTCCTTGCCTCTCCTCTCTCAGCTAAGTAATTAATATCTAGAGTGTTTTTATTTAAACAACTTAACAATGACAAGAAAAAATACCCTCAAGGGGGGAACTGACCTCCTTTTCATAATTTAATAAACATAAATTGGGTTATTGATCATTAAGTTCATAACACATCAAACCAATTCAAAAACAAGGCTCATATACATACATATCATTGATGCCCCAAACATACAGGTTCACTAACATCAAACTCTATTCCAGTTCCTCCTTGATAGGTACTTATTCATCTTCCATTGGAGTTGGTTAAGTCTGAAACTGGGTGTGCATTCAGGTTGATCTATTCCAGAGTACTTGGATCCCTGTGGCAAATTGTCTACCGAAATTATGTATATTACATTTCCCTAGAGTAGATATTTTCCAGGTGCTAATAGTAATAGGATAGTGGCTCTTGGTTCTCCACCCTCACGTACAAGAATAAGTTCTCTATGTTGTCTGTCCTAACTTTAGTGGAACTTCTTGCAGGGAGTTGCTTTCGGAATAGTTTTCTGCATCATTCTATCCAGGTGCTTCAATCAAAAGTCAGGTCTGGATCTAGATGGATCTAGACAGTACCTGAAATTCCAGCATCAAATATATATCTGCTGATATCATCAATATGAACATTAGAAATGGAAGACAGTCAAAATCCCAAGAAAATCAAGGAAAATAAATACAGGGGATTTTGATCCTAGGAAAATAAACAAGGGAGGAAGAGGGTATTGGTGTTCTTCAATAGTTATCACCCCCACAACTGGTTATTCTCCATCCAATCCTTCATTATAGGGCGCTCAAGGTTTAGACCCCCAGATAAACAGTGTCATCTTCACCCATGCCTGTCACCCATGGTCTCCAGGTTGAGTAATACCTTGATCGATTCAGAATTTGATAACTATGTTCACCATTCCCTTTTGTACATAATTATTTTCTCCAGATATCCTTCCATGTAAAAGAAAGGGGCTCATACATTAAGGGTTTTTAATTCATTCCCAAATGCAATGAGTATTTGCTTATAAACAATGTAAGTACATTATGGTATCATCTCATGTATAACATTCAGGAGAAGTCTTCCTAATCAAACGCTTTGAGGAGGAGTATCTTCCCTCCTCTTCACCATGTACGTAATATGCCTTTACCTCATTCATCGTCATCATCATCATCATCATCATCATCATCATCATCATCATCATCATTATCGTCAAACACAGTCCAGGACACCAAACCATATGATTGTTCATTCATTCATTCATTCATTCAGTTGCATGTCCTTTGCAGAACCTCGCTCCCATAACAACCTTCCAGAAAACCTCGTGATCATAAGCAAGATTTCCTGCATCCGATACACCCATCTGGAGATCATCCGCCACATCCTGCACCCATCTTCTCTTTGGCCTTCCTCCTCCTCTCTTCCCAGGCATATGCCCCTCCATTATTGTTCTCTCCAAACTTTTGTGACGTTTCAAGTGACCAAAATATTTCAATTTTCTTTGTTTTATCGTCTTTAATAGCCAACCTTCTTCAGTATTCAGCTCTTGAAGTATGGATGCATTTGTTCTTTTCTTTACCCAAAATATTCTTAGAACTCGTCTATAACATTTATATTCAAATATATATGATTGTAACATGAGTGATATGGAATACAGAGTGGTATCATGCTTATAAGTGCACTAAATTATTAATTAGTGTATGGGTTATCACTAACATCTTCTCCTCTGATAGGCAGGACATCATACATCAACTTGCCTATTATCCGGAGATTGATTGATTGCTTACACTCCTCACTCAATCCACAGTCATTCATAAGAAATCATAATCATACTTGCATGGATGATAATTAGGCATACTAATGTAACTTACAAATAATAAATTCACATATTTAACACCAATGAAATCACACTTGAATCTCCACATGAATGCTTCCACTGAATACACACAATTATACGATACACATAGCGAACTATTTAACATCCCATGTGCTCGTGTACCATTTCTATTACGAATTACATTAATTCCTCATACTAGTGATTGAACATTTAAAATAGTTCCCTACAACTGAATTAAGTATTCTAGCCTTCTAGATCCTAAGTTAAACACGAACTCCTAAATCACTGCTGATTTAGCTTAACTGCTTAATGAATAAAATATCAACCTAGGTCCAATGCTTATGAATTCATAGTAGCTAACTAACTAGAAGAAACAGCCTCACTATGGTTTAACCTTGTGTACAGTTTATCTATGAACATCTGAATATAGTGTTTAGTCTCTTTGGAATTAAGTTCTGTGAGACTAACCACATGGTTACACCACATAAATTTACTATCTTCTGGGAAGGCGCGTGACTAGTGTAATATGTATTAAAATGTGCTTACCTTCAACAAAATTGAATGTCTTCTTCAAACATAGGTCAGCAGATTTCAGGCACCAGACTTGGTTTTGCGTTTCCAAGTTCACTGGCTGCTTATAAGCTGGTACTTCTTACTTTTCCTCTCGTTGATTTTAACATCTTTAGAGGGTTGAGTTTGTAGATGCTACCATGCCGTCAGTCTCAGTGGACCGTCTTATGTTTTAATGCTTGTTGAAGGTTTTTTCACACACACTCCTCTTCTGCCGGTCTGCACGTTGTTTTTAAAGCCGCTCCTATCACGCTTGGGGCTATGAAGTCATGACCAATGGTGAAGCTCTGTTTAGACTATGTTTAGAATATTGTCATCCGCTTTAGGAATCTGCTCTGTTTCCAACTTGGGGTGATACACATTTCATCCTTTGTTTTTATTGTCGGCACTAATTCCTCCCTTCTTCAAATTTGAATTTGAGTATGATGGTGGTGGTTGTTGGCATTGTTGTAAACTGGAGGGGTAGTGTGGGGTATTTAAAAACAGCGCTGTGACAGTTTGCAAGAAATGAACCACAATCTTAGACAAAAGCTGGTGTAGTTGGTGGAATGGTTCAGGTACTTTGTCAGAATTTCGTGTCTTTATTCCACTGACAGATCTATTGCCCCCCCCCCCCCCCCACCCACCCACCCCAAAGAAATGAAGTGCTTATGAACCTCTCATGGCTGGTGGTTTATGTCTGATATTGTGAAGATTTACAGTTCATGAAATCATGCATTCAGCTTTGAAACTGGATGCTATCTTCCCATTTCGTACTGTTTCTGGATTATCTGTCCTTTGTTGTGTCTTATGAAGATACCAGCACCCCTGTTTTTATTTGCCTTGTCTGATAATTCATCTTGTCTAATCGGTCTCTGTGGCTAAGGGCTTGTGAATGCAGTTTGTGAGCCCATATACCCGGGTTCGAAACACAGCTGTGCTGGTTTTTTCGAAAAAGGTATAGGAGCCGGTCGTTCAGAAAGCAATGGCAAACTACTGAACGTAAAATTTGCCCAGGAATCATGAACAGCGAAAATGCTGGGGTTGACTGCTACGTCCTGTGAAGGACATGCAACTTAATTTTTTTCTACAGGTGTGCATTCTGTTGAGTTGTGAATCATCTGATCTAGAACTTTGAACTGTGGATTATGCCAGCTTTGCCTGTAACATCTGTGTATATAAGAATATACTGTGTGACTGTAACCAGGCACTTCAACATCATATTTGTTATTACATGTATTTATCCTTATATAGGCTAGTTGAGGGGATCTTTGTCCCCATAATGCAGATTGAGATGAGGATACAGCTGTTGACCTATTACTCACCTAGCTTTTAGTTTGGTAATCATTGGGTGATTGCTTGTCCCTATGAACGTCTTTGCCTTTCTGTCTTTTGTTGTGGACATTTGCTGGAATATTTCTTCATTATTTGGATTGGAGTATCTTCATATCTCCTATGGTAATTCTCAGAATTCTATTTTGTATTTGTGAGTTGGTACCACCCATCTGGAGATCATCCGCCACATCCTGCACCCATCTTCTCTTTGGCTTTCTTCTTCCTCTCTTCCCAGGCATATACCCCTCCATTATTGTTCTCTCCAAACTTTCATGACGTTTCAAGTCACCAAAATATTTCAACTTTTCTTTGTTTTATCGTCTTTAATAGCCAACCCTCTTCAATATTCAGCTCTTGAAGTATGGATGCATTTGTTCTTTTCTTTACCCAAGATATTCTTAGAACCCTTCTATAATATATTCAAAAGCATTTATGTGCTGTTCAGCTTGTTTAGTAAGTGTCCAGGTCTCACAGGCATATGTTGCAATGGGAAAGATGCATGCTCTTAAAAATCTAATTATTATAGCTCTATCTATCCCACTCCATAATTTATACAGTTGTTTTAGTCTTTGAAGAGCAATTGATAGTCGTCATTTAATTTCTTTCATTGTGTCACCTTTGTTGGTAATCAATGACTCAAGACATTCACAATTTTCCACCACCTCAAATCTTTCCTCATTAACATATATTTCTGTCTCCATAGTAGTTTTATCTGTATGCATTATCTTTGTTTTTGCTATGTTAAGATATAAGTTGTGATTTTCACTATTTCTTTGGGTTGAGGTTATTAAGTTTTCTATACCATTCTGTGATGTGGATAAAAAGCATCATCAGCATGTATTTTGAATCAATATCAATAAATGTATCATCAGCATATGAAATCTCTGGTATTTCATGACCACCGATATTTAGGACATTACATTGCTTCCTGGTTATATTATCTATGACATTTCTCATTAAATTTTTGGCATACAGGTTAAACAAATAGGCTGACAGCACACAGTCATGACGGACTCCTTGCTTGATGTCAAACCAATCTAATATCTTGCCATCTATTCTAACCGCTGCTTGTTGGTCTAGATAGAGCATTATTTATGAGTTGTATTGCATGTGATGGAAAGCCCATATTCCTCATGATTGCCCAAAGTTTCTGATGTTGTACACAGTCAAATGCCTTTGAATAATCCACAAAACATGAGAATAGGTTTACATTAAATTCTCTGCACGTCTCTATTATTAAACGCATGTTGAGTATGTGATCTCTTGTTCCTCTTCCTTGCCTAAATCCAGCTTGAACCACTGTAATCTCTTCTTCCATTTTCTTACAGTCTTCCCATTATGATTTTTAGTAGAATTTTACTTGTATGACTGATCAGGGCAACACTTCTATAGTTGGTGCATAATTTCAGGTTGCTCTTTTTTGGTATTGGAATGAAGACAGTTCTCTTCCAATCTTTTGGCCATATACCATAGTTCAAAATCTTTTTACATAATGCATGACAGATTTGTATGCTTTCTTCTCCTCCCGCTTTAATTAGTTCAGCTGGTATCTCATCACATCCAGGTGATTTACCATTCTTCAGGTTCTTTATTGTCCATGTAATTTCATCTAATGAGGGTACAGGTTCTGTCTCTGCTGTTATAGGTTCATGTATATCATTCATATCCCCACAGTCATTCATATCATACATTCCACTGCAGTATTCCTGCCATCTTTCTAGAATTTGTCTATATTCTGTTAAGGTATTTCCCAACTTGTCACAGATAACATTTAATTGAGGTTGAACATTTCTTGTCAATAACTTCATTTTTTTGAACATTTTGTAATCTCTTCCATTCTTATGATATTTCTGTATTTTAATACAGCATTCTTGTATATATTGGTTTTTGTCCTTTTTTTGTGTTCTTTCTTATTTCTCGAGTTAAAGATTTATACTTCATCCTACTGTTATCGTTTCTCCTTTCTTTTTCAGTTCCCTTCATTGTTTTATTAATTCTAACATGCATGGTGTAATCCATGGCTTATTTTGCTTAGTCCTGCTTGGAATTAAATCTTTGGCTGCTGTTATCAAGATATTTCTAGCTTGTACTGCTAGTTCATCCATTGTCACTTCCTCTTGTACAGACATCAAGACCCCAAAAACGATTCCTCACTTCTATGTTGTATACATCTGGTATTTTTGTGAGATCAAAACGAAGTGGCCTTGGTCTTCGGGTAAGCATTTTGAGTTTTAATTTCAGATTTGCTTCTAATAACTGATGATCTGTATCACAGTCTGCACTTCGTAGAGTTTTTGCAGATGTTATGCTTGATCTCTATCTTCTTTGTATTAAAATATAATCTATCTGATATTTGGTAATACTGTCCGGGGACTTCTATGTGAAGAGTCTTCTTTTGTGTTGTTTAAAAAGTGTGTTGGCTATCGTTAACTCAAGAGAATACAGCCAGCCAAAATGGCCTTTTTTATTTGCAATGCAGTTTTGACGTGTGGGATGGAGTTGTTGAGTTTATGTTTGTCAACAAGCAGACATCTAAATGTGGTGCAGACAGTATCATATTCTTGTTCACTTGGGATTAAGTTCTTTAAAAGTCATCAGTTGTTGTCACTAAATGTTCTATCAGACTCCCTACTGCTCTCTTTTATTCTCAGAGAGCATCTAAAACATCCACTGGGCATATGGAGAAGCAGGCTGTGCTGGGATTCAAAACAGGTGGAGATAACTATGATGCTAATCGTCCATGCTACACAGATGAATCTGTTGATCTCATTGTGTCTGAGATTGTTTCATCATCAGAAGCAGCTAAAGCAGCTGCTCTCAGATATGATGTGCTGGAACTTGGATCTGGGACAGGAAACATGACAGAACAACTCCGCAAGAAGCTGCCCAGTCACATGACATACTTGGCAACTGAACCATCTGAAAATTTCCTGAATGTATTGAAATCTCAAGGTCTGAATGTGGATGTTGCCCTTGCTACCGCTGACAGTATCCCTCTGACAGAAAACACTGTAGGCAGTGTTGTCTGTGCTCAGTGCTTCCATTTCTTTCCTGAGAAGAAGCATCTGGAATGTATTCACAGAGTTTTAGTGCATGGTGGGAAACTTATTCTGATTTGGAATATGAAACAATTTGAAGGTGGATGGATGTCGGCATTCAGTGAGCAGAGAAAAGAAATTATTAATAAAATTGGCGGATCTATGAAGTATTGGTTAAACAGTATGGAGTGGCGCAAGGATATAGATGTATCAGATGATTTCAAATTGCTCTGGCATAAATCTCTTCCAGGTATTGACTTTCGAGGTGATGTTGAGGCAATTCTTTCTAATCTGACAACTTTCTCGGCTTACAAAGTTCTTTCAGTAGCTGAACGTAATGCTTATGTGGATGAACTTCGTCAAGTTATGAAAAACTGGCCTGGTTTAGATTTAAACAACATTACCATGCCATTTAAAACAGAGCTGTTTGTTTACACTGCTGAATAGATAGATTAAAATGTCTGTCTGGCCAAAGTACACATTCATATTTAGGTTATTCCCCACATGTACAAAGTACACATTCATATTTAGGTTATTCCCCACATGTACAATGTTTGTACACAGTCATGCTCAGGTTATTCCCCACATGTACAAAGTAAGGGACACTATTCCACAATTTGGGACACATTGTGTATAATGTGTTAGCTTCATACTTTTATAAACAAATCGGCACTGGATGGGTGATGTAGTATAGACTTTTGTTCTAACTGGTTCTAAAGTAACATTTCCACAAGGATTGTTGCAGAACTTTTCTTGCTATCTCAAGCCCAGAAACTAGCAAGGTATTGGAATGGAATTTCAAATTTGCACAAAGGCATGTTAGAATGTAAGCAGGTCATCATTCAACACAGCACATTCAGGCTGGCTGGGATAGGCTTGGGTTGGTTTTCTCCACAGGTTTTGGGTATGTCATTGTCAACAGACTCCAACTGAATGCCCAAGGGGACAGGAAACTGTAAAGATAAGTCCATTTAGACTTACAAATGAGCTCTGTTTGTTAAGTCCCAAGACTGAAATGAAGTTTCTAAACATGGCACACCTCCATTCAAGGTTGGTGATATGCTCCATAATGTTTTCTTGAAATGATAGTGTGGTGGTTTCTTTTTACCCTCCACATCCACATTTTGCCTTTGGCGGTCATGATAATTGAGTGCCCCCTTCTGCTCATATGCAAAGTTGTCCCCTTATTTCAGTGGAAACTATCCTCTGAACTGCATTTGCCACACTCTTTAGTATTACCCATCCTCTACCACTAGGAAGTTCAGTCTGGAGGTTCCCTTTTTCAAGCAGAGCCTATGATGTCATTTCTAATAAGCTCCAGGACAAGGGTAAGTTAATAAGTAAGTCACAAATGGCTGTAGAAAAATAATTAAAGATGATAACAACTTGAAACCAATTTACTTTTATAGATACACTGTCCCTTTATTTCTCAACATAATTTCCACCAACATTGATGCACTTATCCCATCGTTTTATTAGTCCTCCCAAACCGGCTGCATAGAACTGCATGCTCTGTTTTCTAAACTTCACTTCACATTCAACTTCGGCATCATTCGCGAAATGTCTCCGGCCAAGGTGGGTTTCCTGTTTATGCTGACAAATGTTTGTCCCGAAAAGCGGTACATAGCGGGGTAGAAAACGTTACGAGGGTGAGTCAATAAGTAAGTCACACAGTTCTTTGGGATGGTAGGTCAATGAAAACAAAGCACGCAGTTCTATGCAGCTGGTTTGGGAGGATTGATAAAACGATGGGATAAGTGCATCAATGTTGGTGGAAATTATGTTGAGACATAAAGGGACAATGTATGTATAAAAATAAACTGGTTTAAAGTTGTTATCATCTTTAGTTATTTTTCTACAGCTGTTTGTGACTTACTTATTAACTTACCCTCGTACTTTAGGACTCAGTCAAATACCAGCATTGTATTAAATTCCTAGAATAGTTTATTTAAATTCAATTACCTGGGCTTAGTTTATGTTTTGTGTCAGGGTGTGACCTTCAAGGAGATACAAGATTGAAGTGTATTGAGCATGATTACAATGTACTTGTTATTATTAGCTCAGCAATACTTAAATCATGTAGCATCTGCAGTAATGTAACGCTAAAGGTAATTGTGTATTGTACAATTTTTCAGACACACTAAAATGGCAGGAATTCGCACTGTTCTTGTTCAGTGTTTATCAGCAAGCAGACATCTGAACATTAAGCAGACAGTATGCTATTCTTGTTCAGTTGGGATTAAATTCTCTAAAGGTCATCAGTTGGTGTCACTAAATGTGCCATCAATTAGACTCCCTGCTCTCTTTTATTCTCAGAAAGCATCTGAGCCATCCATTGGGCATATTAAGAAGCAGGCTGCACTGGGATTCAAAACAGGTGGGGAAAACTATGATGCTAATCGTCCAAGCTACACAGATGAATCTGTTGATCTCATTGTGTCTGAGATTGTTTCATCATCAGAAGCAGCTAAAGCAGCTGCTCTCAGATATGATGTGCTGGAACTTGGATCTGGGACAGGAAAGTTGACTGAAACCCTCAGCAAGAAGCTGCCCAGTCACATGAAGTACTTGGCCACTGAACCATCTGAAAATTTCCTGAATGTATTGCAGTCTAAAGGTTTGAATGTGGATGTTGCCATTGCTACCGCTGACAGCATCCCTCTGGCAGAAAACACTGTAGGTAGTGTTGTCTGTGCCCAGTGCTTTCACTGGTTTTCTGGCAAAGAACATCTGGAAAGAATTCACAAAGTTCTTATACCTGGAGGCAAACTTATATTGATTTGGAACATGAAAAAGTTTGGCCATGAATGGATGTCCGCATTCTACGAACAGCGAAAAGAGGTAGTTAAAAAGATTGAAGGATCTATGGGAGATTTGGTCAACACTATGGAGTGGCGCAAGGATATAGACGTATATAATGGTTTTAAATTGCTCTGGAACAAATCTCTTCCCGGTATCAACTTCCAAGGAGATGTTGAAGCAGTTCTATCAAATTTAACAACTGTGTCTGCTTACAATATGCTTCCAGCAGCAGAACGTGATGCTTATGTTGACCAGCTTCGACAGGTTTTAAGAAACTGGCCTGACCTGGATATGAACAACATTACCATACCTTATACAACAGAGCTTTATGTTTACACTGCTCAGTAGACACTGTACTGTAACGTAATCTAGAAACATATTTATAATCAGATTGTAACCTCCGGGAAGGTTAACCCGGTCAACAAATGATCGCAGAAGTCAGATGTGTCGACCTAACGGCACAAGAACGCAGCTCTGCTGTAAACAGGCACAACGCAATCACATCTGGGGAAAAAAAAAACCGGATGAACGCAGAAGAAGAAGAAGAAGATTGTAACCTTATTGTTATTGTATCTCTAGTGTATTTTCATACATAAATATACATATCATACTTGCTATCATTAGCTATTCTACAATGGGGCATTTATTTCTTTAAAATGACTAGTTTGGAAGGAGTAAAGTATGGTAATCTCGGATTGGGATTGTGCAGCAACAGGAAAGATCTGTTAATATGAAAACTGTCTGGAACAGAAGGAGTTAAGTCATAATTATACAGAGTGGGCTGAAATAATGACTGGCTGAGACTAAAGCTAATTTTGGACATGATATTACTAGACCAATTTAGACTTGACATATCGGTATTATCAGACCATTGTACACTCGATATCAGTGTCATCAGACTATGATAAACTGGTGATATCAATGTCATCAGGTCATGACAAACTTGTTATATTGGTGTTATCAAACCATGATAAACTTGTGATATCACAGTCATGAGGCCATGGTAAACTTGTGATACCAGTGTCATCAAATGATGATAAATTTATGATATCACTGTCATCAGAACATGTTAAACTAGTGATATCAGTATCATCAGATCATGTTAAACTGTGATATCAGCAGCAGCATACTATGGAAATCTTGTGATATCACTGTTATCAGACTGATAACCTTGTGATATCACTGTCATAGATCATGTTAAACCAGTGATATTAGCATCATCAGAACTCAATAAACTAGTGATATAAGTATCATCAGAACTCGATAAACTAGTGATATAAGTATCATTAGATCATCTGTGTGATTGAAATTGTAAAGATTTTCCCAGTTTTATGACATTGCCATTATGTATGTAGGATTGATTGTATATGCATGTTCTGTCTTTTGCTAATGCTCATTGTAACAGTTCTGAATTGCCATTTGTGTTGCTTATCAAATAGTAACAGATTCTGAAACCATCTAAACTTGAGCAGTGTTAACCAATCAGGCGTGCAAATGTCTTATAATGCTGCTCACATGATACACATGATGTCTTAGTGATGTTTATATGGATGAGCTTTGGCATGGTTACGAAAACTTATTTTGGCCTGAAGCTAATAACAAATGTGGACGTTTTTAAACATGGTCAAAAGACAATATTTTTATAGTCTAACAGGAGAGGATTAAACATCTATATAGAAAAGGTAATGAGAAACCAAGTGGACTGATCAAAATTAGTAAGAGGAATGTTCTCATCAACATTCAAGATCAAATAAACAGAAAAGGTGAATACTTGCTTAAAGAAGTGGAGCTGGAAATCAACTGTGAGAAAGCATCTAAAGAAGACATTCTTTCTGAGCGCAAATTTTATTTGTCTCTTTGCGCATTTCTCCGTTCTTATTTTGTTCCTCTTGATTGTAGAATGAGAGATCCATTCGGAAAGTGCCTAGGCCACTTTATGTTGTATTTGACAACATTGATAGGGAATCCTTTGAACATTGATGAGGCATTATGAAATACCACAGTGACCTCTTTGGGTTCATTGCAGGAGTCATTTTAGTTATGGACCTGTAGATGTGTAATTTACATTTACTGGTGCTAAGGAAGAATTGACAACTCTTAAAAGGCTTAATATAAAGGTCTAATATGGATCGCAGCTGATAAATAAAGGCTCAGAAATCTTACGATAATATTGATGTGAAGAAGTATGTGGTGAACATTTGGACCATTTAAACATTTGGATTAAATGGAATTGTCACAAGGATAGGTTGGAGAATTTGTACAGTATTTTCTTCCCTGTTATTTTAGTACTTGTGTTTATGATAAATATTTAGTGTTTCATGATATATCATTGCTTGTTGACTTTACATATTAATTCCCGAGTGATTAAACATTATTGGCAGACTATTGAGGGCCCTATATTTGCTAGGGTAATACTAATATTTGTATGTAAACGTAACATACTTATGTAATCAGACGTTGGATTAAGTTTAAGTACATTCCTGTTTGAAAATTGTTATAAATGTTACTAGTAAAAGTTGTCACTATATGCTTCCTTGTCATCTGTGTTGCTTATAGTAATTAGTAAACTACCAACTGATACTGAGACTTCCTGATTTGAAATCACGTCGACCGTATATCTTTTATGTAGTTAGTTATTTGATACACGCGGGTGGCTCTGTGCTAAAAGGTAAAAGAAGTGCCTGGGTGTTAGTGGCGTAGGTTTGTGGACGGTGTTTGGTGCAGGAGAGCCTGGCATATAATATCACAACTTCTAGTCTGAGAATGATGGTGGAGGAAGTCACTACGGCGTTCCGCTGGCGGGAAGAGAAATAGCTCGCGTATGTAACGGACTCACGAAGTATTGTGAGAAATATGAAGACAGGCATGATTCGGACAGAGTGGCACGCTTCCATTTAACACTCAAAAATAGCCAGCATCTGTTGGATTCTTCCCCCCCCCCCCCCCCCCCCCCCGCAAGAAATGTTGGTGTCGTGAGAAACAAGAAGATGGACAAATTGGCTGGATCAGCATCACTTGGTGGGGTATTGGTCTCCCGCCTAGGTGGGTTTCCTGTTTATGCTGACAAATGTTTGTCCCGAAAAGCGGTACATAGTGGGGTAGAAAACGTTACGAGGGGTGAGTCAATAAGTAAGTCACACAGTTCTTTGGGATGGTAGGTCAATGAAAACAAAGCACGCAGTTCTATGCAGCTGGTTTGGGAGGATTGATAAAACGATGGGATAAGTGCATCAATGTTGGTGGAAATTATGTTGAGACATAAAGGGACAATGTATGTATAAAAATAAACTGGTTTAAAGTTGTTATCATCTAGTTATTTTTCTACAGCTGTTTGTGACTTACTTATTAACTTACCCTCGTACTTTAGGACTCAGTCAAATACCAGCATTGTATTAAATTCCTAGAATAGTTTATTTAAATTCAATTACCTGGGCTTAGTTTATGTTTTGTGTCAGGGTGTGACCTTCAAGGAGATACAAGATTGAAGTGTATTGAGCATGATTACAATGTACTTGTTATTATCAGCTCAGCAATACTTAAATCATGTAGCATCTGCAGTAATGTAACGCTAAAGGTAATTGTGTATTGCACAATTTTTCAGACACTAAAATGGCAGGAATTCGCACTGTTCTGGTTCAGTGTTTATCAGCAAGCAGACATCTGAACATTAAGCAGACAGTATGCTATTCTTGTTCAGTTGGGATTAAATTCTCTAAAGGTCATCAGTTGATGTCACTAAATGTGCCATCAACTAGACTCCCTGCTCTCTTTTATTCTCGGAAAGCATCTGAGCCATCCATTGGGCATATTAAGAAGCAGGCTGCACTGGGATTCAAAACAGGTGGGGAAAACTATGATGCTAATCGTCCAAGCTACACAGATGAATCTGTTGATCTCATTGTGTCTGAGATTGTTTCATCATCAGAAGCAGCTAAAGCAGCTGCTCTCAGATATGATGTGCTGGAACTTGGATCTGGGACAGGAAAGTTGACTGAAACCCTCAGCAAGAAGCTGCCCAGTCACATGAAGTACTTGGCCACTGAACCATCTGAAAATTTCCTGAATGTATTGCAGTCTAAAGGTTTGAATGTGGATGTTGCCATTGCTACCGCTGACAGCATCCCTCTGGCAGAAAACACCGTAGGTAGTGTTGTCTGTGCCCAGTGCTTTCACTGGTTTTCTGGCAAAGAAAATCTGGAAAGAATTCACAAAGTTCTTATACCTGGAGGCAAACTTATATTGATTTGGAACATGATAAAGTTTGGCCATGAATGGATGTCCACATTCTACGAACAGCGAAAAGAGGTAGTTAAAAAGATTGAAGGATCTATGGGAGATTTGGTCAACACTATGGAGTGGCGCAAGGAGATAGATGCATATGATGGTTTTAAATTGCTCTGGAACAAGTCTCTTCCCGGTATCAACTTCCAAGGAGATGTTGAAGCAGTTCTATCAAATTTAACAACTGGGTCTGCTTACAATATGCTTCCAGCAGCAGAACGTGATGCTTATGCTGACCAGCTTCGACAGGTTTTAAGAAACTGGCCTGGTCTGGATATGAACAACATTACCATACCTTATACAACAGAGCTTTATGTTTACACCGCTCAGTAGACACTGTAACGTAATCTAGAAACATATTTATAATCAGATTGTAACCTTATTGTTATTGTATCTCTAGTGTATTTTCATACATAAATATACATATCATACTTGCTATCATTAGGTATTCTACAATGGGCCATTTATTTCTTTAAAATGACTAGTTTGGAAGGAGTAAAGTATGGTAATCTCGGATTGGGATTGTGCAGCAACAGGAAAGATCTGTTAATATGAAAACTGTCTGGAACAGAAGGAGTTAAGTCATAATTATACAGAGTGGGCTGAAATAATGACTGGCTGAGACTAAAGCTAATTTTGGACATGATATTACTAGACCAATTTAGACTTGACATATCGGTATTATCAGACCATTGTACACTTGATATCAGTGTCGTCAGACTATGATAAACTGGTGATATCAATGTCATCAGGTCATGACAAACTTGTTATATTGGTGTTATCAAACCATGATAAACTTGTGATATCACAGTCATGAGGCCATGGTAAACTTGTGATACCAGTGTCATCAAATGATGATAAATTTATATCACTGTCATCAGAACATGTTAAACTAGTGATATCAGTATCATCAGATCATGTTAAACTGTGATATCAGCAGCAGCATACTATGAAAATCTTGTGATATCACTGTTATCAGACTGTGATAACCTTGTGATATCACTGTCATAGATCATGTTAAACCAGTGATATTAGCATCATCAGAACTCGATAAACTAGTGATATAAGTATCATCAAAACTCGATAAACTAGTGATATAAGTATCATTAGATCATCTGTGTGATTAAATTGTAAAGATTTTCCCAGTTTTATGACATTGCCATTATGTATGTAGGATTGATTATATATGCATGTTCTGTCTTTTGCTAATGCTAATTGTAACAGTTCTGAATTGCCATTTGTGTTGCTTATCAAATAGTAACAGATTCTGAAACCATCTACACGTGAGCAGTGTTAACCAATCAGGCGTGCAAATGTCTTATAATGCTGCTCACTTGATACACATGATGTCTTAGTGATGTTTATATGGATGAACTTTGGCATGGTTAAGAAAACTTATTTTGGCCTGAAGCTAATAAAAAATTTGGAAGTTTTTAAACATGGTCAAAAGACAATATTTTTATAGTCTAACAGGAGAGGATTAAATATATATATAGAAAAGGTAATGAGAAACCAAGTGGACTGATCAAAATTAGTAAGAGGAATGTTCTCATCAACATTCAAGATCAAATAAACAGAAAAGGTGAATACTTCGAGGAACTTTAAGAAAAGATAATTCCCTAAAGACCCTCCACATATCATGCTTAAAGAAGTGGAGCTGGAAATCAACTGTGAGAAAGCATCTAAAGAAGACATTCTTTCTGAGCGCAAATTTTATTTGTTTCTTTGCGCATTCCTCTTTTAGTTCTTATTTTGTTCCTCTTGATTGTAGAATGAGAGATCCATTCGGAAAGTGCCTAGGCCACTTTATGTTGCATTTGACAACATTGATAGGGAATCCTTTGAACATTGATGAGGCATTATGAAATACCACAGTGACCTCTTTGGGTTCATTGCAGGAGTCATTTTAGTTATGGACCTGTAGATGTGTAATTTACATTTACTGGTGCTAAGGAAGAATTGACAACTCTTAAGGCTTAATATAAAGGTCTAATATGGATCGCAGCTGATAAATAAAGGCTCAGAAATCTTACGATAATTTTGATGTGAAGAAGTATGTGGTGAACATTTGGACCATTTAAACATTTGGATTAAATGGAATTGTCACAAGGATAGGTTGGAGAATTTGTACAGTATTTTCTTCCCTGTTATTTTAGTACTTGTGTTTATGATAAATATTTAGTGTTTCATGATATATCATTGCTTTTTGACTTTACATATTAATTCCCGAGTGATTAAACATTATTGGCAGACTATTGAGGGCCCTATATTTGCTAGGGTAGTATTTGTATGTAAACGTAACATACTTATGTAATCAGACGTTTGATTAAGTTTGTTTAAGTACATTCCTGTTTGAAAATTGTTATAAATGTTACTAGTAAAAGTTGTCACTATATGCTTCCTTTTCATCTGTGTTGCTTATAGTAATGAGTAAACTACCAACTGATACTGAGACTTCCTGATTTGAAATCACGTCGACCGTATATCTTTTATGTAGTTAGTTATTTGATGCACGCGGGTGGCTCTGTGCTAAAAGGTAAAAGAAGTGCCTGGGGGTTAGTGGCGTAGGTTTGTAGACGGTGTTTGGTGCAGGAGAGCCTGGCATATAATGCCACAACTTCTAGTCTGAGAATGATGGTGTGGGAAGTCACTACGGCGTTCCGCTGGCGGGAAGAGAAATAGCACGTGTATGTAACGGACTCACAAAGTATTGTGAGAAATATGAAGACAGGCATGATTCGGACAGAGTGGCACGCTTCCATTTAACACTCAAAAAAAGCCAGCATCTGTTGGATCCCCCTTCCCCAAGACATGTTGGTGTCGTGGGAAACAAGAAGATGGACAAATTGGCTGGATCAGCATCACTTGGTGGGGTATTGGTGCATGATAAGACAGTGTGGTCTGGTCCCTTTGGAAACGTGTGTAGATAGATCATCATGATCTGGCCAACACTGAAAACCCCTAGGAAAGCCAGACGGACACATAATCAGACTGCTACTGCTACCATTAGTATTGGGACTCTTCGCTGGATGTCGTAGACGAGGGCGAAGCACGTATGGGAATGTCGCAAGTGCTGTGATGTGGGTTCTTGTCTCAACTCAACTTAATTTGATTCACAATATTTTCAGCACTCATAAGTATGTACAATATTTGCTTGTTCACGTCTTAACTAGTCCCATTTAACTGTCCCATTGGAGATTTGCTAAACGAAAGACGCAACTGTGCATCTAAAACAAGACACGTATTTGCCCAATTTAAGATTGGTTAAAAAAAAATTCAAATAGCTGATCTTGTTGCTGCCTTTGAGGCTATCTAATACACAAATATGGTTTACGACTACAAAATTAAGTAGTCATGAAGATTCAGACACGTCTGACTTTTGACAGAAAAGTGATTTGTGAGAAGCACTTTATTTTAAAGAGAATACAGGCAAAATATGTACAGCGCCTCGAAACAGTATATATCTTTTCTCTAAAGACTATAAAAAGGCATTTGATAGAGTGATCCGCGATAAATTAACTATATGTTTGGATGAAATTGGTATCTGTGACAAGAACAAGATCAATAACATATACAAGGAGCCAAACGGAACAGTTAGATCAGGAAAGTGTATGTCACTCCTTATAGACAGATATAAAGAGAGATGTGAGGCTAGAGTGTATTATCCTTATGCGTGAACACTATTTATACATAAAATATATTCAAACAGATAGAAAGAAGACCGGGATTCAGCATTGGAAGAGAATTAATAATTATATTGTTCACACAAGGTACGCTGCGGATACAGTTTTTTCAAACTCCAGCACCAACTGTAATGCTGTGTTCAGAGACAGTGGAAAGAACGCAGGCAATGAATTACCTGGGGATACGGTTTGATCGAAGCCTTGATTATAATGAGCACATAGACCAGGTGATATCAAAGGCCAAGCGGGGTTTGGCTGCGATGCGGGTGATGGCGGCAGCAAACTGAGCAGCGCCATCTATGTCTTCTGTACGAGGGGCTGGTCATGTCTGTTTTGGAGTATGCAATGGCAATCCTGACTCTCAACCGTAAGCAGATAGAAAGGATGGAAAGGATACAGAATGAAGCTATGCGCATTATTCTTGGATGTACAAGAGATACAGCATGCAGGGCGATGCACTACCTTCTTGATTTTCCAACCATTGAAGAGAGAATACAAGTTTGCAGGGCACGCGCCTACCTCAGAGTTAACGCAAACACACAACATCCACTGCATAGTGAAATTATGAAGGTGAATGGCAGCAGGTTAAAAAGAGGACGGTCGTGGATGGGTCAAGCCGAAGACATTCTTCAACAGGTGTGTTCACTTGAGGACTTAGAACCTGGCGAGGAGTGGGTGCAAGTGCCAACAGATTTCTGCACATCCTTTTCAGTTTGCATCCAACTAGATAGAAAATTCATTCATTCATTCAGTAGGATGTCCTTTGCAGAACCTCGCTCCCATAACAACCTTACGGAAAACTTCTCGATCACAAGCAAGATGTCCCGCGTCTGATACACCCATCTGGAGATCATCCGCCACATCCTGCACCCATCTTCTCTTTGGCCTTCCCCTTCCTCTCTTCCCAGGCATATACCCTTCCATTATTGTTCTCTCCAAACTGTCGTGACGTTTCAAGTGACCAAAATACTTCAATTTTCTTTGTTTTATCGTCTTTAATAGCCATCCCTCCTCAATATTCAACTCTTGAAGTATGGATGCATTTGTTCTTTTCTTTACCCAAGATATTCTTAGAACTCGTCTATAACATTTATATTCAAAGGCATGTATGCGCTGTTCAGCTTGTTTAGTAAGTGTCCATGTCTCACAGGCGTATGTTGCAATGGGTAAGATGCATGCTCTTAAAAATCTAATTTTTGTAGTTCTGTCTGTCCCACTCCATAATTTATTCATCTGTTTTAGTCTTTGAAGAGCAATGGATAGTCGCCGTTTAATTTCTTTCATTGTGTCACCATTATTGGTAATCAATGACCCAAGATATTCAAAAAATGTTCCACCACCTCCAATTTTCTCCCATTAATGTATATTTCTTTCTCCATAGTAGTTTTATCTGTATGCATTATCTTAGTTTTTGCTATGTTAAGATATAAGTTGTGATTTTCACTATTTAATTGTGTTGAGGCTATTAGGTTTTCTATGCCATTCTGTGTTGTGGATAGTAATACTGTATCATCAGCATATCGAAACTCTGGTATGTCATGACCGCCGATATTTAGGGCATCATATGGCTCCCTGTTTATTTCATCTCTTACATTTCTCATTATATTTTCGGCGTACAGGTTAAACAAATCTCCCCCGATGGTGTTTCCACCTTGTCGTGGTGGGGGAGCTTGAGTTTCTCAATGACCCTGAGAGCTATGCCGGCGGTAGCGTAGCTACCAGCAGGGCCTCCCAAGCCGGACAGGTCAAAGGGTAGAGAACAGACAAAGAGAAACACCCTGGTCCTCCAGGTTGGGGGTTGAAGCGTGGGGTTAACATCCCCACCTTTGTAAAAGCCTTTCTTTGTTACGAAACAAATACATGAGCCTCGATATCGGACTGACTTATCTGGACAACGACCTTGGAACGTTAAAGGACTTTTGAGATTTGGAACATGGAATGTACGGACACTATGTCGAGATGGAGCGGCCGAAGAACTAACCCGGGAGCTGGTTGAATATCAAATGGATATAACAGCAATTCAAGAAATAAGGTGGCCAGGAGAGGGTACTTTAGAGCAAAATGGAATGATTATAATATATGGAGGAAACACCCAAAATAAACATGAATTAGGAACAGGATTTGCCATCAAAAAAGAGTTATGGGGGAACGTTTTAAACTTTAAAGCTTTTAATGACAGGATTAGTAAATTACGAATAAAAGGTAAATGGAAAAATATAACGATGATTAATGTACATGCACCTACTGAAGAGAAAGAAGATGATATTAAAGAAGACTTTTATAATGATCTGGAAGAAGTCATAGAAGAAACCCCCAAACAGGACATCCTAATTGTGCTGGGAGACTTCAATGCAAAAATAGGTAGAGAGCAAACTAATAAAAAAAAGTGGCCGGTATGGAAAGCCTACATACAACTTCAAATGATAATGGATGGAGAGTCATCAACCTGGCAGAAGCCAAAGGACTGCAGATTAGCAGTACCAGACTACAAAGAAAGGATATACACAAACAAACTTGGAAATCATGTGACAAGAGAACCTATAATCAAATAGATCACATTTCTCCGGGAAGGTTAACCCGGTCAACAAATGCCCGCAGAAGTCGGATGTGTCGGCCTAACGGCGCAAGAACGCAGCTCTGCTGTAAACAGGCACAACGCAATCACGTCCGAAAAAAAAACTCCAGGATGAAGGAAGAAGAAGAAGAAATAGATCACATTTTAATTAACAACAGAAATGCATCAAACATACAGCAAGTCAGAAGTTATAGAGGAGCTGAGTGCCACAGTGACCACTTCCTCGTTGGAGCAAAATTTAAAATAAAACTTAAGAGAGCTTTCTATACTAAATTACAAAGATTACACCCAACATATAACAGAGAAAAACTACAAGACATTACAGTCAAAGAGACATTTACAGATGAAATAAAATGTAAACTTGAAACTCTGCAAAACCCTTTGGAGGAAAGAGTTGACCAAACTTGGTTGAACATCAAGAATACAATTCAATCTACCGCAGAAGAATGTCTCGGTGTGTTAACCACGCATAGAAAGAACAGATGGTTCAATCAAAAATGTGAAGAAGCAGTCATTAGGAAGAAGAATGCCAGACATGTATGGTTATATGACATCAATAACATCCAAAAGGAAGAGCATTATAGAAATGAATGTAAAGAGGCTACAAAAATAGTCAGACAGCAGAAGCGAGAATATATGAGTAATATAATCAAAGATATGGAAACTAATCACCAGAAAAATGAATCCAGAAAATTTTTTAAAGAACTGAAGTCAATGAAACGAGGGCACCAACAAAACACATATGGTTTAAAAGACAAAAATGGGAATATGATAAATACCAATGAGGAAATGTGCAACACATGGAAAGAATATTTTATTGAATTACTAAATTGTGAAGCTCCAAGTAACATTTTCCCACAGGAAGAGGTTCTAACATGCGAACCACAAATTGAAGAACCTACATTTGAAGAAATCCTATATGTAATCACACGACTTAAAAACAATAAGGCAACTGGGACTGATGGAATTGCTGCTGAATTTATAAAGGCAGGTGGCCATGCATTACATCTAAAGCTATACGAACTAATAATAAAGATCTGGAGGACAGAAGAATTACCCTATGACTGGAAAGAGTCATTATTGATACCTATCTTTAAGAAAGGAGACAAGTTCCAATGTGGAAATTATAGAGGAATATCACTACTGTCCACAAGCTATAAGATACTATCCGCAGTATTACTAAATAGACTAAAACCATATTCAGAAGACATATTAGGTGACTACCAGGCGGGTTTTAGACAAAAGCAGATCAACAATAGATCAGATATTTATCTTACGACAAATAGCCGAGAAACATTGGGAATATAAAAGAGATCTCCATAACATTTTTGTGGATTTTAAAAAGGCTTATGATAGTGTCCATAGGAATAGTCTATGGAATGCTATGCAGGAATTTGGAATACCAAGGAAGTTAATCAACATGACCAGACTATGCATGGAAGATACTTATAATATAGTAACATATAAAGGCAGGAAATCAGACCCTTTCCAAATAACATCTGGCTTGAAACAGGGCGATGCACTATCGCCGCTACTCTTCAATCTGGCTCTAGAGAAAGTTGTAAGGAAGGTAAAGGAGGAATGTGATATTGGAGGAACATCCAAGCTGCTTGGTTATGCAGATGATATAGATATTATAGGGCAAAGTGAACAAAAGACATTGGAAATATTGACTCACTTAAAGGAAAAAGCCCAACAGATGGGGCTGGTTATCAACCAAGATAAGACAGAATATATGGTAATTTCAAGAGACGGAATGGCTAAAAACTCTGGCCACATACAAATAGATAATATGACCATTAAAAGAACGGAAACATACAAATACCTGGGTACAATCTTCAACTGCTCCAACATCATAAGGGAAGAAATACAAACTAGAATCAACTCTGGAAATAAGATATACTATGCACTACAACATCTACTAAAATCAAAGGCGCTATCTCGTAACACCAAAATCACAATATACAAAACACTGATCAGACCAGTTGTGCTGTATGGCTCTGAAACCTGGAGTACAACGAAAAGAGACGAAGCCTTGTTACAAACCTTTGAGAACAAAATTTTAAGACGCATCTTTGGACCCATTAGGGATACACAAAGTGGAGAGTGGAAAAGAAGAAGTAACAAAGACATTTATGATCTGTTTAAGTCCCCGCTAATCACTGGTATCATGAAGGCTAATAGACTACAATGGCTGGGGCATATAGAAAGAATGGAAGATAATAGGGAAACAAAACTCGCTTACACTCAGGAAATAAATGACCGCAGACCCCGAGGTAGACCAAGAAGGCGGCGGAGAGATAATACATGTATAGACCTACAAGCACTTGGAATCAACGACTGGCAAGAGAAGGTCCACCAGAGAGACGAATGGAGACGGATTGTATTTGCAGCAAAGAACCTCAATGGCTCGGAACGCTGAAGAAGAAGAAGAAGGTTAAACAAATAGGGTGACAGCACGCAGCCCTGACGGACTCCTTGCTTGATGTCAAACCAATCTGATGTCTCGCCATCTATTCTAACTGCTGCTTGTTGGTCTAGATATAGCATTTTTATGAGATGTACTACATGTGATGGAAAGCCCATATTCCTCATTATTTCCCAAAGTTTCTGATGCTGTACACAGTCAAATGCCTTTGAATAATCCACAAAACATGAGAATAGGTTTACATTAAATTCTCTGCACTTCTCTATTATTAAACGCCTGTTGAATATGTGATCTCTTGTTCCTCTTCCTTGTCTAAATCCAGCTTGAACCACGTTAATCTCTTCTTCCACTTTCATACTAAGTCTTCGCATTATGATTTTTAGTAGAATTTTACTTGCATGACTGATCAGGGCAACAGTTCTATAGTTGGTGCATAATTTCAGGTTGCTCTTTTTTGGTATTGGAATGAAGATAGTTCTCTTCCAATCTTTTGGCCATATACCATATTTCCAAATCTGTGTACATAATGCATGATATATGTGTATGCTTTCTTCTCCTCCTGCTTTAATTAGTTCAGCTGGTATCTCATCACATCCAGGTGATTTACCATTCTTCAGGTTCCTTAAAGCCCAAGCAATTTCATCTAATGAGGGTTCAGGTTCTGTCTCTGCTATCATTAGCTCATGTATCTCATTCATATCCTCACTGTCACTCATATCATACATTCCACTGCAGTACTCCTGCCATCTTTCTAGAATTTGTCTAGATTCTGTTGAGGTATTTCCCATCTTGTCACAGATAACATTCAATTGAGGTTGAACATTTCTTGTCAATAACTTCATTTCTTTGAACATTTCATAATCTCTTCCAGCCTTATGATATTGCTCTATTCTGGTACAGCAATCTTGTATATATTGATTTTTGTCCTTTCTTGTGTTCTTTCTTATTTCTCGAGTTAAAGATTTATACTTCATCCTGCTATCGGATTCATCTCCTTTCTGTTTCAGCTCCCTTCGTTGTTTTATTAATTCTAACGTGTCTGATGTAATCCATGGCTTAAGTTGCTTTTTCTTGGTCGGAATGAAATCTTTGGCTGCAGTTATCAAGATATCTCTAGCTTGTACTGCCAGTTCATCAGGTGTCATTTCTTCTTGTACAGACATCAAGACCCCAAAGCGATTCCTAACTTCTATGTTGTATGCATCTGGTATTTTTGTGAGATCAAAAGGAAGTGGCCTTGATCCTCGGGTAAGCTTTTTGAGTTTTAATTTCAGATCTGCTTCTAATAACTGATGATCTGTATCACAGTCTGCACTACGTTGGGTTTTTGCAGATGTTATGCTTGATCTCATCTCCATCTTCTTTGTATTAAAATGTAATCTGATTTTTGGTAAAACTGTCTGGAGACTTCCATGTGAAGAGTCTTCTTGGATGTTGTTTAAAAAGTGTGTTGGCTATCGTTAACTCATTTTCCGTGCAAAATTCAATTAATTTGTCACCTGCATCATTTCTATTTCCTAATCCAAATTTTCTTAAAACGTGTCTCTCATTTTCAGCTCTTCCTGCACCTACTTTTGCATTAAAATCTCCCATTATTATTGCCATATCATTATGACCAATCTTATTTAATGTATCTTGTAGTGTGTTGTAAAAATCTTCAATTTCGCCCTCCTCTGCTGTTGAAGTAGGTGCATATATCTGTATGAGAGTTGTGTTTTTTGGACGGCCTTTAAGTCTAATAGTGAGGATTCTATCACTAACTGGATTATATCCCATTAAAGCTTTTGCAGTTGTCTTATCTAAACAAAATGCCACTCCACTCTGGCCTCCGACATCTCTACCAGAATAAATTAAAATACTTCCATTTTCAGTTGTAAAATGTCCCTTGCCGCTCCAGCGATGTTCACTAATTCCTAAAATTTGAATGTTTAACCTCTCAATCTCATCACACACTACTTTAAGCTTTCCCTCATACAAACTTCTCACATTCCACGTTGCCATTCTCACTCTGTTTCTTAGTCTGACACAGGGGATTTCCTTGGTAACACAGTCAGGATTAACTCCGTCATCACGATTATTAGTACTGGTCCCTGCGTCACACTATTCCCCAGTGTTATCTGATCTGCCTGGCCTGGGGGTCTCGCCACCAAATCTCTTTCTTATTATGTTTTCTTTCATGGTTGTTATGGTTTCTTGGCAAGTTTTGCAGAAGGTAGTTTGCCGTTGCTCTCCTTCTGGGCAGTGACTGTACTAGTCGGTGGCCATAGCCATTGTCTCTACTGATGAGATCATCTGCCTATCGCCGCAGAGTGCAAGACCATAACCAACAACAATCTGTCGGCTGCTCTCACACTCCATCCACCACCTGCTTCCATGGCTTCACGTAACCCTGATCGGGGGGCTAAACGGGTACTCCACCTTGCCCAAGGGTGTCCCGTAGACTAACGAACGAAAGGAGGCATCTTACATCTCCTTTGATAGGGGATACCCCTACCCCGCTAACCGGAGATAGAAAATGCAGACAAGAAAATCCGGCTGCTGTGGAGGCTGAAGTACAAGCGTTGATTTTCGAGAATTAGCTAGACTGATGCGGTCATCTACACAGATGGGTCGGTCGTCCGACATGTGAGAAGCTCATGGGCCTTTACAGCTCGGGCCGGAGGGAGAATTGTGAAGGAGGACTCTGGTGCTTTCACTGAAACCACAAGTAGCCTGACTATGGAAGTCACGACAGTAAGTAAAGCAATAACATGGCTCGAGACACAGACATTCACTAGGGCATGTTTCCTTAGCGACTCAATGAACATGATCAAGAGGATAGAGGAGGGGTGGATCCGAAGAGAATGGTTGCTGCCTCTGGAGCGGTCTCGGCTGACAAAGATTAGTTTCATCTTCGTGCCAGGGCATGCGGGAGTCCAAGGAAATGAGCGGGCTGACAAGCTCGCAGGTGAGGCTACTGTGGAGGGCGGACGCGCCATGGACCAGGCTGACATCCTGAATGCTCTACGAGAAGTAAGACTTGAGTGAACCAAGTGATGACTGTGAATCTACAACCATGGCCAGACTGCGAAAACAGCAAATTAAAAGAGGGGTGGCCAAACAAGAACACTACGCAGGAAGCCAAAGAAGATTGATAAACCAACACAGAACTGGCGTCGTTAGCCGTTACACGCTGCGGGATTTGCTGAGGAGGGGATCCGAGCACTTATGGACTGAATGGTTCGATGTGAAATGAGGATGATCTGTCGACTAACTAACTAACTACAGTTTTTTTTTATTTATTTGATTTAGCTGAAAAAGAGACAGATTTCCGAGAATTAATAAACTAAACACAAATTCTAAACAATGTAATGCAAATGGCTCGGTCGTAAATATAAAGAAAACAGAAACTTTGATTGTCAACAAGCATAGGAAGCTAACTTTAAAAATTATAGCGAATAAAATCACATTTAAACAATTCAGTACTTGTTTAAAAACTTAGGACAGTTAGTTACGGCACATGATTAAAATATGATTAAAACAGATGATTCAATGTGTGAAGCTGAAATAACGAAGAGAAAAGGAAAGGTCAAAGCAGCATACTACAGTATGAAATAGCTTCGCCTAGAAGCGAAGTTACGAATTAAGACTAGGAGTGATCAAGTGCTACATGTACTCTACATTATTTTATTGTGCAGAAACATGGATAAGCTTATTTGGCTATACAGACCAATAGAAAAGTTATCACGACAAGAAATTTCAAACACGGGTATTGAAGCAAATATTACCGAATGAGATCAAGATCAGACAAGTAAGGTGCTTTGGTCATATAATCAGATTCAGACCTTTGTTACAAGCTATAGGGAGGAACACAACGTTGCATCAAGACACTGACTGGAAGGGGTCTTCCCGAATGCACCATGAAGACGCAGGATAGAGGTGGGTTGGGCAGTGGCGGACTGGTTCTAAAAATATTGACTAAAAGGTCACGAACATTTTAAATTGTTTAACATAATGTCTGAAGTTTCATGGGGCCCCTTCTTTAGGGCCCTGTTCACCATCGTTCATGCTGACACCCTGGCCAGCCCGCCAATGGTGTTGAGTACTCATTACAGCCGACCTTCACTGCAGAGACGGCACTTGATTATGGTGATAGCTGCAAAAGAATATATATTATAAGCTATGAAGCATGGGCCATTCTCAAGAATAACGGAAAACAAATCACTACACATAAATAACAATTTGAAATATTATCTCATTGACTTAAATAGTAATAACGACAGGAAGGTAACCATGGGGGTTGTATTGGACTATACCTCAGACTTACAGGATTACCTACCCGATAAAGTTATCTTTCTGTTGGACATGGTCTCAGACTTACGGGATTACCTACAAGTTACAGTTAGTTTTATGTTGAACCCGGCCTCTGACGTAGGGATTACCTACACGTTAAAGTTAGCTTTCTGGTGGACCCGGTCTCAGACTTCGGGTTTATCTACACGTTAAAGTTAGCTTTCTGGTGGACTAGGCCTCAGACTTCGGGATTATCTACACGTTAAAGTTAGCTTTCTGTTGGACCCGGTCTCAGACTTCGGGATTATCTACACGTTAAAGTTAGCTTTCTGTTGAACCAGGCCTCAGACTTCGGGTTTATCTACACGTTAAAGTTACCTTTCTGTTGGACCAGGCCTCAGACTTAGAGATTACCTACAAGTTACAGTTAGTTTTATGTTGGACTAGGCCTCAGACGTAGGGATTACCTACAAGTTACATTTAGGTTTCTGTTGGGCTAGGCCTCTGACTTCGGGATTATCTACACGTTAAAGTTAGCTTTCTGTTGGACCCGGTCTCAGACTTACAGGATTACCTACCAGATAAAGTTAGCTTTTTGTTGGACCAGGCCTCAGACTTCGGGATTATCTACACGTTAAAGTTAGCTTTCTGTTGGACCAGGCCTCAGACTTAGAGATTACCTACAAGTTACAGTTAGTTTTATGTTGGACTAGGCCTCAGACTTAGGGATTACCTACAAGTTACATTTAGGTTTCTGTTGGGCTAGGCCTCTGACTTCGGGATTATCTACACGTTAAAGTTAGCTTTCTGTTGGACCCGGTCTCAGACTTACAGGATTACCTACCAGATAAAGTTAGCTTTTTGTTGGACTAGACCTCAGACTTTGGGATTACCTACACGTTACAGTACGATTTCTTGTGGACATGGCCTCAGACTTACGGGATTACCTTCAAGGTGAAGTTAGCGTTTTGCCCAAGCCGATTCGAACATTAACACAATGGTCAGTCAGTCAGTAAGTCACAAAATGATAAAAGACAGTTGATTAGTGGTTGTCGGTGGTTTATAAAGTTGTCATTATGTGCCACCCATTTAGCTTGGTGTCTGTGTGGCAGACGATAATTGCCGCAAGTGTATGCGCTTACATAATTTCACTTGCGCGTGACGTTGCAAATGTCGACCTACTTGAAGACAACATCCACGAAGAACAGAGTGTTTTTGTGGGTGGGGGAGGGTGTGGGTGAGAGGGAAAGGGTGGGGGGGGGGGGGGGGTAGAGAACTTACTGACACAATTATTCACGATGAAATATTGTCTGTCTTAGGCGGCAAGTATTTGTCGCGTCCAGCGACACACAACTGGGTGGATAATTTCTCTCAAGCCGTTCACAAATTGTTGATGAAACCGACCTGGTCGTCCTGTACACATTGCGACAGACTCTAATTGAAGGTGGGAAAAGATGCATCCAGTGTATTAAAACATGTTTTCTTCTTCATCTACACACTGGATGAGATGCGACAATGAAAGCCCTATTTGGTTCATTTTATATTCTTAATTCGTTCATTGGGAAATGAACAGGCGGACAGATTGGCTGGCTCTGCAGAACTTGGTGGAGTATTGATACATGACAAGGCAGACGTGGTTGCGGCCTTGTGGGAGCACGTGCACACCTCGGAGGAGCAAATGGATTACCATGGTCTGGCAAGAATGAGACAACGAGGAGTGACGAAGGGATCTGGCCGACGCTCAACGCTCAAAGGAAAGGCGAGACGGACTTATAATCAGATTGCTACTGGTACTATTAGTGTTGGAACTCTTCGCTGGCTGCTGAGGATGGGTACGGAGCACTTATGGGAATGCCCCGAATGCTGTGATGTCGATTCCTAAATCAATCAATCAATCAATCAATCAATCAATCAATCAATTCGCCTCATTCGATTCGTTTTGTATTCTTAAGTCTACTGTCTGGGCACCCAACATTAGTACACGTTAAAAAAACAAATGCAACACAACATGCATTATGTTATAGACTAAGCCATGTCAACGTTCTGTTGCAGGAAATTCAAGGTGTCACTACCGGCAGGGAATGTTATGCTTTACATTGTGTTGGGATTCCAAGGAGTGCACTTATTCCATGACCAGAAGAAATATGACAACGTGAATGCTGCTTCATTTTGTGAATTTCTAATAATGCTTCGAATTACAATTCGAAAAACAAAATCGTCCAGGTCTACTGAAAATGATGGTACTACCCTTTCACGAATATACCAGAGCCTGTAAGGCTTAACATTGCTAAACTAGAGTGGACACTTCGTTAATATTCTGCTTACAGCCCCGACTTAGCCCGGAGCGATCTCCAATGTTTTTTAAAAATCAGTTATAAAATAACTGACTGGTTGCAAAATATCTGACGATAATGAAGGAGTTGATCATGAGATGCGAACGTGACTAAGGCAGAAACTCAAAGACGCCTAAAGTATAGGTATTGGGAGACTGATAAAACGATGAGGTTAATGCTTCAGTGCTCGGGTAGATTATGTTGAGAAATAAGGATAGATTAAAGTATGCCATGTCACTAGTTGGCGTGTTGTTATTAACTGTGGTGTCTAGAGGATATGTTGTGGCAGGTGCGGTGACTGTGACTACTATATCTCGTTCATGTGGTATGCTCGCAATGCCTTCTCATAGATGCTTAAATGCATTGGAAGTAACAGACGGCGGCAGCTTCATAACGTTTGTTTCACAATGTTGCACGAACAAGCAAACGTCTACAGCCACGGTTGGTGAACATCTTTCTCTACTGTTATTGTCACTGTAGCTCGTGTTATGCTGTCCTCACTACAATCGCTCTCTGTATGTCGAAACCCAGTGCAATGTCACTCTTAGTCCACTGCTGTCACTCACATATCGGTCTAAGTGGAAACTCACTATAATATATATGTTCCGTTATGATGGAGTATCTAGCGAAAATACTTCCGAGCTTGATGCTGAAACAACTACATGTCATATAACAACAGAAACGCCTTGTGTATAAAGGAATAAAACTGTGTGTGACCGCTAAGCTGTCTCGTACTTGAATGACTCAGTGCAGCTAGTTCCTCTTCAAGTATTGTGACCTCTGCGTTTCCCATGAACGCCGAGCTCAACTATAATTAATCGTTTCTCTATTCTACTGTTTTCACCAAACTAACACTGGTTAACTCTTTCTCTCTCATCGTATTTTGCTTGTAATGAGCCTGATTAACTCTTTCTGTGCATGGCAAAGTACAATAATACATTATTATTTTAGTTTTCAAGTTCGCATCTTATATAGTGTTTTTATTCATCATCATCATCATCTTCCACTTCTGCCGTCAAGCGTCGTGGGGAGGAATAATTTGCGTTCCAGCGCCCGGTGGGCGGCACTGGATAGTGTCATTCCGTGTGATTGTACAATGTCTTTGATGTCGTCAATCCATTTTCTTCATGGACGTTCTCTTGGTCTCGTCGCAGATGATCTTTGATGTAAGGCCAGTGATGGTAGTTGTTGGTGTTGCATTCTAACGACATGGCCAAACCACTTGATCTTCTGCCTTTCAAAAAATGTGGCACAAGGTGTTGATCCCACAGTCTGTCTGATAACAGCATTTCTTGCTCGGTCTCAGATTGTTAGGCTGGCAGCTCTCCTTAGGCATCTCATCTCGCAGGTGTTGATTTTGCGAAATTGTGATGATTTGGATAAAGTCCAGGTTTGAGATTGGTAGCATAGGGTTGGTGTGAATATGCTGTTTATTATCTATCGTTTTGCGGACATGGGTATATTTGGATGTTTAAGTAAGGGTGATAGTTGATATGTAAGTGCACTAGATTTTTGACATCTGATTTCGATTTCTCTGTCCAATCTGCCATCTTCTGTGATCATACTTCCAAGATATTTGAATTCTTTAACTTGTTAAAGTTGTGCTATTTATCTGTATAGTTAATAGACCCGGCGATCTGCTAACTTGCATTACTTCGGTTTTGGCTGTATTTATACTCATATTGTATCTGCTGCAGGTTGCACTCAGATTATTAATATGATGTTGTAGTCTGCCCTCATCGCTGTAAAACAGGCACTGATCGTCTGCAAATAGAAGTTCATTTATTTCCTGTGGATCAGTTGTTTCATCTGGAGTAAAGAGTTCTAAATTTTCTGAATCTGTTCTGTCAAGACTTGCTTCTTTGGATATTCTGTCCATGTAAGACATTAAATAGCAGATGAGAGAGCTCACATCCCTGTCTCACTCCTGTATTGACTGTGAACATATCTGATATTCCTTCTTGTGTTCTTACTGCACTTCGGCTCGAGTGGTACATGGCTATGATGTTTTTTTAGCAATTTCCCTTGTATCCCATAGTCTTCAAGGATGGTCCATAATTTGTATCTGTCTACTCTATCGAAAGCCTTTTCCTGATCTACAAGCACAATATTCTGCTGGTCACTATATTCGATAGTTTTTTCACATATTTGTCTAAGTGTAAATAGTGCATCAGTGCAACTTTACCTTTCCGAAAACCGAATTGCACTTTGCTTAACTGTTGTTCAACTATGGGTCTAGCTCTTTGTTCCAATAGTTTTGCGTACATTTTCCCTATATGGCTCAGGAGTGATATATCGCTGTATGTTTCACACTCTCTCATATTGCCTTTCTTTTTCCATATTGGTACTATTGCCTGTTGCCAATCATATGGGACTTTTCTTTCTTCCCATGCTATATTGAAAAGTCGTGTTAGCCATTTAACTCCTGTTTTCCCACAGGCCTGAATAGCTTCTGTGGTTATTCCATCTGGACCCGGCGATTTGTTTTTAGGACTTTTCTGTATAACTGCTTTGACTTCTGCAGGTATAAAATTTGGTTCTCGCTGTCCATGACTTTTAGGCACAAAAGTGAGATTTTCTATGTTATGTGTGGGGTTAAGTAGTTATTGAAAGTATTCTGCCCACCTTGCTAGTCTTTGTTGTGGATTAAATATTGGTATACCTCTTTTGCTGTTTATGATGGTGGTTGGGTTGTAGCATGCATCTCTGTTTCTCACTGTATTGACACGTTTATAAAATTCTCTTGGGTAGTCTTTGCTAAGGGTCGCCATCTGTTCACCGTAGATTCTCCAGGATTCGTCTTTAGATGTTCTAATTGTTCGTTTGGCATTACGTCGTGCTATTCTATGAGTAACATAGTCTTGTTCAGATTTGGTTGTGATCCATTTTTTGAACGCTGCCTTCTCTTTGAATATGCTATCTTTAACTTCGTTGTTCCACAAGCTGTTATTAATCTTTTGTCTTGCCCTACTTTCTTTGTTCCACATTTATTGTCCAGGGTGTTGAGCATGGCAGCCTTGAAAATTGCCCATTCCTTTTCTACGTTTGAGCAGTCATCAGGGATGTTCTTATGTATTTTTGATTTCTTGATTGAATTCGTCTTTAATCGTATATTCCTGAAGCCTCCTATAATTGATGGCATGTATTGTTAGCTTTTTGTTTCTTATTTTCCTGTATGTTGGAATCTTTTTTTATTTTGACTGGTTTGTGATCAGTATCAATGTCTGTATTTGGGAGTGCTCTTGAATCTAATAGTCCCCTCTGTCGTGCGTCCACCTTGACGAGGTAGAGGGGCTTGAGCGTTCCAATGACCCCAAGAGCTATGCCGACGGTAGCACAGCTACTGGTAGGGTCACCCATGTCGGACAGGTCAAGGGAGAGGGACCAGACGAAGTGACGCACAAACCTGCTGCCTTGTAGGTAGACTGGGGACAGTCAAAGGCTAGGGAAAGCATCCCGAACAAATGCTTGTCGAAATCGGATGTACTGAGCCACAGGCTTGACAAAGAAGTGCAACGTAACTTTATCATTTCATGATGCCACAGATGAAAGTTAATCGATATGGTGCTAATCTCGTGAAGTCCCATCAGGCGGTGATAGTGCCGGGCCCCCTGCCTCGAGGGGGTCCACCCATGACTACTGGTGGTCACCTTCCCCTGTGCTGTGGAGTCAAGGCACAGAGGAGTAGGTTAAGAGCTATTGACCAAACACCCCGGACACTCAACATACTACAATGGAATGCAGAAGGAGTTTATAACAAGAAAGCCTCCCTAACACAGCGTCTTCATAAAGATAGAATAGATGTGGCATGCATTCAAGAGACACACCTCAACGCCAATCGCACATTTTCAGTCGAGGGATATCAGGCCACACGTTTCGACCGCGAAGGACATAAAGGAGGAGTTGTAATACTTACACGAAATACAATACCTTGCAGCGAAGTATCTGTGATCTCTGACAACCAAACGGAAATTATAGGTGTTGATATAATGATAAAGGACGTGAAAATAAGAATTTACAATCTATATAGCCCGGCAGATAAGGATCTTACACTCTCAAACATGGAAATAACTGACACAAATTGCATTGTTGTCGGAGACTTTAATAGCCGTTCAGAAAGATGGGGATACCCAGATACTGACAAAAGAGGAGATGAAGTGGAGGACTGGGAAATAGACTCAAATCTCCATCTACTTAACAAAGCGGATGATACACCGAGCTTCTACTCCAGAAGATGGATTACCACTTCTACTCCAGACTTAGCTTTCTGCACAGGAGACATCCTCCACAAAATCGATCGCCATGTGCTGGACCAATTAGCAGGTAGTGACCACAGACCAATCAAGCTTGTAATAAATATGGAGTATGTTCCACAGGAGCAAAAGCCTTTGCCCCGTTGGAATTACAAACGAGCAGATTGGGACAGATTTGCCATACTAACAGACAAATATTGTGAAAACGTAAATACACGATATGGCAACATGAAGCAAATGGTGGAAAGTCTAAACAGAGCAATAATACAGGCAGCCACTGAGTCTATTCCAAGAGGAGCAAGGAAAAATTACAAACCATACTGGACTGAAGAACTACAATTTTTGGAGGACAAAGTTGAAGATGCTAGGAAGACCGCAGAGAGAGAACAAACAACTGAAGCGAACATCTCTTTCAAAGCCATCTCAGCAAAATATAAAAGAACAGTAAATCAAACAACAAGAGATTGTTGGAGGAAAAAAACAGAAAACCTGAATTTTGACAGGGATGGAAACAAACTATGGAAACTAGTGAAAGCCATGAACAATGAAGGACCTAGAAACAAACAAATAACAATTAAACAAGGAAATTCCTTGCTTACAGGAAAAAAGGCTGCAAATGCACTAATGGAACACTATGCCAGTGCAAACCACATTGATATTACAGCCGAACAGAAGAAAGCAATCAAAGATAAACAGATACATCATACATATACAGAGACAGCAGCAGAATATATGATGGCAAATCTAACAATGGAAGAAATGGAACAGGCAATGAATACCCTAAAAAAGAAGACATCACCAGGAAAGGATGGAATCACAAATGAAATGCTAATAGGACTAGGCACTAAGGCAAAAAAGAAACTACTAGCAGTCCTAAATTACAGCTGGAAGAGGGGAATAGTCCCACAGGCATGGAAGGAAGCTATACTAATACCATTCCCAAAGAAAGGAAAAGACCTGGAAGAACCAAATGGCTATCGACCTATCAGTCTTCTTAGCTGTGTAGGAAAATTAATGGAACGCATTATCAATGGCAGGCTAACATGGCATCTGGAAGAAAACCAACTCTTAACACCTCACCAAGCAGGATTCAGAAAGTACAGATCTACTGAAGATCAAATAACCTATATAGCTCAGGAAATAGAGGATGCCTTCCAAGAGAAAAAGCACACACTAGCAGTCTGGATAGATTTAGAAAAAGCATTTGATAAAGTATGGAAGGAAGGACTGAAAGTAAAACTGCAAAAAATGCATGTTTGCGGGAAAATGTACAAATGGATCAGCCACTACCTTGAGAACAGAACTGCCAGGACAAAAGTACAAGGACAAACCAGCAAAATGATGCTGTTGGAGCAAGGTGTCCCCCAAGGAGGAGTTCTTTCACCAACATTATTCCTAGCATATATAAACGACATCACGGAAAATTTTCCAGCCAGAGTACACACATCATCCTTTGCAGATGACCTAGCCATATGGACATCTGAAGAATATATTAGTACATCATTCATTCATTGGCACCTTGCCGTCTTGACAGACGATAGTTTGTGCTTTAAAAAGGCATAACTTTTAACTATGGCGGTAGCGAGTGTGACTGATAAGGCCAATTTGCGCTGTAAATGTTCGTTCACAGTGGGTGCATGTGAACACGTGGTCATTTCCACCATCATGCACCATCTTACGTCTCAAACGCTTGGTGTGTGACTTTTCTGCAATAATTTTCTCCTTTGACTTTATTCCATTTCTGATATTTGCCCTCCATGCAACACGTTCAGCGGCGACTTGCTCCCAATGTGCATTATCAATGCCTGTATCAATCATGTCCCGCTTACACACATCTTTGTATCGTAGTAGAGGCCGACCCTGAGATCTCTTACCCATCTGTAATTCACCAAAAAAGATATCCTTTGGTATTCTACCATCATCCATCCTCCTAAGATGTCCTATCCATCTAAGTCTACGAAGACTGAGCATGGAATAAACTGTCACACAACCTGATCTTTCCAATACTTCAGTATTTGTGATTTTGTCTTGCCACTTAATACCAAGAATTCTTCGCAGACACCGCATATGAAAGCTGTTTAAATTGTTCTCTTGGTGTGAGTAAGTTGTCCAGGTTTCACTGCCATAGAGAAGAGTACTAAGGACACAGGCTTGATAGACAAGGACTTTTGTTTTGGCAGTAAGCTTCCTGTTCTCCCAGACTCTTTTTCTTAACCTATATTAGTACAGCTAACAGCAGAATACAGCAAGCCCTATTAGCGCTAGAGGACTGGTCAAAATCATGGCTAGTGAAGATAAGTGAGGAGAAAACAACATGCACAGTGTTCTCCCTCTCAACTAAAACTCAGCAACCTAAGCTGGTATTGAATGGAAAAATATTGCGCCATGAAGAAAATCCAAACTATCTAGGAGTCACCTTTGATCGTCGCCTGACATGGAAGACACAGGTTGAGAAAAATCGAACAAGAGCAAGGCAAAGAATGGCAATCATGAAAAAGCTTGCTGGTACAACATGGGGAGCAGATGAGAAAGTTCTCAAGAAGTTATATACTGGGCGGGTGAGGCCAGTACTGGAATATGGCATTGCAGCTTGGGCAACAGCAGCTAAGTCAAACTTTAACAAAATAAGTAGAGTCCAAAATCAAGGAATGCGAATCATAACTGGAAGCCTGAAGACAACGCCTATTAATGAATTAGAAAAGATCACTTGTTTACAACCAATGCAGGATAGAAGAGATAGCAGAGCCCAGCAACAAGCAGAAAAATTTAGAAGATTGACAGACCACCCTATGTACAACAGATTTAATGGTTTTGGAAAGGGAAGACTGAAGCGTAGCAACTTTGTAGAAACTGCAAAACGAAGGATTAGGTCAGATCCTATTCTTAACATATCAACAGTCAAGCCCATACACAATGCACACAAGTTCCCAGCTTGGAGACAGCAGCAACTGCCTGAGATGATAGAAAACATTCCTGGTATTGAGAAAAAGAACACTCAGCATGAAACCGAAAGAAGAGAAATAACCCTAAACTACATAAAAGAACATTACCCAAGCAGGAATTGGACCCATGCATATACAGATGGATCAGCCAAAAATTCAATAGAGAATGGAGGAGGAGGAATTCTCCTAAATTTAAAAAATGGAGCGAAAAAAACACATTCAATGGCAACTGGAAAATTTTCAAGTAACTTCAAAGCGGAGGTAGAGGCTCTGAAAACTGCAGCAGAAATGCTCCTGATGGAGGAAAATAAAGAGAAGCAAATAGCTATCTTCACAGATGCAAAGTCAGCTGTCTCAATACTGAAGAGCAATAACAGCACAGAACTAACTGACCTAAGAGCAGCACTCCATGGTCTATGCCAGAAATCCAAAAAAGTTGTAATACAGTGGATCCCATCACATTGCAGTATACCTGGAAACGAAGAGGCTGACAGACTGGCAAAAGAGGGCGGACGACTACCACAGCCTGACATAGACATAACCTATAATGAGGCAAAGAGGTTGATAAAAAGCACTTATAGAACCAAATGGGAATCAGAGCATCCTGGCCATCAGAAGGATGATGCATATTACAAACTCGACAGAAGAGAACAAGTAGCAATCTTCAGACTCTGCACAGGACACAACAGGCTGAAATACCACTTGTTCAATAAACTAAAGATAGGAGATACCGATGAATGTAATTGTAGAACTGGAAAAATGACAGCAAAACATTTGCTGCAGGATTGCCCAACGTATGCAGAACAGAGAAAGATATTTTGGCCCACACCTGCTTCATTTGAGGACAAGCTCTATGGAGATATCAACAAGCTAAAGTTGACCGCAGATTACTTTAACTATATACAGGTTGACATTTAAAGGTGCATGAAGACCCAGAGGCATGAAATGGAATATTGCTTGGATAGCAAATCCATTACGTGGAAAGTCCAAATCAAAAGCCCATTGTGTGGGCTTCATAAAAGGTGGAAAAGTGTCCTAGTGGCACGAAATGGAATATTGCTTGGATAGCAAATCCATTACGTGGAAAGTCCGAATCAAAAGCCCACTGTGTGGGCTTCATAAAAGGTGGAAAAGTGTCCTAGTGGCACGAAATGGAATATTGCTTGGATAGCAAATCCATTACGTGGAAAGTCTGAATCAAAAGCCCACTGTGTGGGCTTCATAAAAGGTGGAAAAGTGTCCTAGTGGCACGAAATGGAATATTGCTTGGCTAGCAAATCCATTACATGGAAAGTCCGAATCGAAAGCTCACTGTGTGGATGTCATCTGCAGACTGCATACTTCTGGTTTCCGGAAGAACAGCCTATGGTGAACGGAAGGCCCAATATACGGAAGTGAGGCTAAGCAGCCATGTGCAGGACGTGACGATTCCTTGGGTGAGCCCAGTACCAGAGCGCTATGTATCGGCTCTGCAAGTATGGAAGCCTCCTTGGATGGCGGGGAATGCCCATGGTCTGCCCCTGCCTTCCCTTGAGGGCTGACCAGGATCTTTGGCTGTTCTATATGGACCAGCTGGGGTGGGGGATAACACCACAACAGTGAGAGTCAAACGTCCTAAGAAACCCCCGGGAAGGTTAACCCGGTCAACAAATGCCCGCAGAAGTCGGATGTGTCGGCCTAACGGCGCAAGAACGCAGCTCTGCTGTAAACAGGCACAACGCAATCACATCCGAAAAAAAACTCCGGATGAACGAAGAAGAAGAATCTAATAGTAGTCCTCTGTCTGATTTCCTAATTAGAATAAAGTCATTCTGAGATGCTTGGTCTATGTCATTCGTTTATACCAGGTCTTGGTGTGGCTACAACGATGTTGAAAAAAAAAACACTATTTGCATTATTAGTCCGTGTTCGGAGCATATGTTGAGTAGACGTTGACCATTGTTGTTACAATAAGTCTCTGTGTTGCCGAATGGACACATGCATTCATTCCACGGTGTTCTTCGTGTGCCTATTCTTCCGTTAAAATCACACATTACAATAAGTTCATCTGTCTCCCTGGCATTATTTAACGTGTCTGCAAGTTTATCAAAATACTCGTCTTTGTCTTCGTCGCTGTAAGTGTCATTACATGGGGCGTATGTTTGTATAAAAGTTGTTGTTCTATTTCCTTCTTTGATCTGTACTAGTATTATCCTTTCCGATATAAATTTAGTGTTGATAATGGCTGTCGCTTTTTTCTGGATGGAACAAAAGAAAACCCACTCCATGTTTAGCTGTAGCTTGCTGGTCGACGCCACTCCATATAAGAGTATTATTAGTGAAACTCCAAGGCCAACCTCTGAATATTAACATAAAACAAGTATATGCGCCAACAGCAGACTGTAAATAAGAAGATATAGATATATTTTATTACGAATTAAACATGGCCGTGGACCTGTGTAAAAATTTTGAAATGACTGTAGGATACAAAAAGGTGAATGGTGTGACTGGTGGGTATGGCCTAGGCGGTGATAGGAATGAGAGAGGTGACAGATTAATAGCATGGGCAGAATAACATGAAATGGTAATAGTAAACACCTGGTTCAAACACCATCCTCGACGATTATATACGTGGAAAAGACCTGGAGATAATATTCGCAATGAAATTGACTACATACTAATTCCAAAGAGATTCAAAAGCAGCTTAGTAGGAGCAAAAAATATGCCAGGAGCAGATGAACATAGTGACCATGCGCCAGTTATAGGAATGATGAGGTTAAGAATCCCCAAAAGAACATCAAGTAAGATCCAGCATTACTTAAATCTTCTTCTTCTTCTTCTTCTTCTTCTTCTTCTTCTTCTTCTTCTTCTTCTTCTTCTTCTTCTTCTTCTTCTTCTTCTTCTTCTTCTTCTTCTTCTTCTTCTCCTCTTCCTCCTCCTCCTCCTCTTCTTCTTCTTCTTCTTCTTCTTCTTCTTCTTCTTCTTCTTCTTCTTCTTCTTCTTCTTCTTCTTCTTCTTCTTCTTCTTCTTCTTCTTCTTCTTCTTCTTCTTCTTCTTCTTCTCCTCCTCCTCTTCCTCCTCCTCTTCTTCTTCTTCTTCTTATTCTTCTTCTTCTTCTTCTTCTTCTTCTTCTTCTTCTTCTTCTTCTTCTTCTTCTTCTTCTTCTTCTTCTTCTTCTTCTTCTTCTTCTTCTTCAAAGATGCGTCTTAAAGCTTTGTTCTCAAAGGTTTGTAACAAGGCTTCGTCTCCTTTCGTTGTACTCCAGGTTTCAGAGCCATACATCACAACTAGTCTGATTAGTGTTTTGTATATTGTGATTTTGGTGTTACGAGATAGCGCATTTGATTTTAGTAGATGTTGTAGGGCACAGTATATCTTATTTCCAGAATTGATTCTAGTTTGTATTTCTTCCCTTATGATGTTATAGCAGTTGAAGATTGTACCCAGGTATTTGTATGTTTCCGTTCTTTTAATGGTCATATTATCTATTTGCATGTGGCCAGAGTTTTTAGCCATCCCTTCTCTTGAAATTATCATATATTCTGTCTTATCTTGGTTGATAACCAGCCCCATCTGTTGGGCTTTTTCCTTTAAGTGAGTCAATATTTCCAATGTCTTTTGTTCATTTTCCCCTATAATATCTATATCATCTGCATAACCAAGCAGCTTAGATGTTCCTCCAATATCACATTCCTCCTTTACCTTCCTTACAACGTTTTAAAGAGCCAGATTGAAGAGAGCGGCGATAGTGCATCACCCTGTTTCAATCCAGATGTTATTTGGAAAGGGTCTGATTTCCTGCCTTTATATGTTACTATATTATAAGTATATTCCATGCATACTCTGGTAATGTTGATTAACTTCCTTGGTATTCCAAATTCCTGCATAGCATTCCATAGACTATTCCTATGGACACTATCATAAGCCTTTTTAAAAACCACAAAAATGTTATGGAGATCTCTTTCATATTCCCAATTTTTCTCGTCTATTTGTCGTAAGATAAATATCTTATCTATTGTTGATCTGTTTTATCTAAAACCCGCCTGGTAGTCACCTAATATGTCTTCTGAATATGGTTTTAGTCTATTTAGTAATACTGCGGATAGTATCTTATAGCTTGTGGACAGTAGTGATATCCCTCTATAATTTTCACATTGGAACTTGTCTCCTTTCTTAAAGAATGAGGCAGCGAGGTGTGACGAGGGGATCTGGCCGACGATCGACGCTCAGAGGAAAGGCGAGACGGACATATAATCAGGTTGCTACTGGAACTATTAGTGTTGGAACTCTTCGCTTGCTGCTGAGGATGGGGACGGAGCGCTTATGGGAATGTCCCGAATGCTGTGATGTCGGTTCCTAAATCAATCAATCAATCAATAAATCAATCAATCAATCCTTTCTTAAAGATAGGTATCAATAATGACTCTTTCCAGTCATGGGGTAATTCTTCTGTCCTCCAGATTTTTATTATTAGTTCGTATAGCTTTAGATGTAATGCATGGCCACCTGCCTTTATAAATTCAGCAGCAATTCCATCAGCCCCAGTTGCCTTATTGTTTTTAAGTCATGTGATTACATATAGGATTTCTTCAAATGCAGGTTCTTCAATTTGTGGTTCACACGTTAGAACCTCTTCCTGTGGGAAGGTGTTACTTGGAGCTTCACAATTTAGTAATTCAACAAAATATTCTTTCCATGTGTTGCACATTTCCTCATTGGTATTTATCATATTCCCATTTTTGTCTTTTAAACCATATGTGTTGTGCTGGTGCACTCGTTTCATTGACTTCAGTTCTTTAAAAAACTTTCTGGATTCATTTTTCTGGTGATTAATTTCCATATCTTTGATTATATTACTCATATATTCTTGCTTCTGCTGTCGGACTATTTTTGTAGCCTCTTTAAATTCATTTCTATAATGCTCTTCCTTTTGGATGTTGTTGATGTCATTTAACCATAAATGTCTGGCATTCTTTTTTCTAATGACTGATTCTTCACATTTTTGATTGAACCATCTGTTCTTTCTATGCGTGGTTAAATCAACGAGACATTTTTCTGCGGTTGATTGAATTGTATTCTTGATGTTCAACCAAGTTTGGTCAACGCTTTCCTCCAACGGGTTTTGCAGAATTTCAAGTTTACATTTTATTTCATCTGTACATTTCTCTTTGACTGTAATGTCTTGTAGTTTTTCTGTTATACGTTGGGTGTAATCTTTGTAATTTAGTATAGAATGCTCTCTGGAGTTTTATTTTAAATTTTGCTCCAACGAGGAAGTGGTGGCTGTGTCACTCAGCTCCTCTATAACTTCTAACTTGTTGTATGTTTGATGCATTTCTGTTGTTAATTAAAATGTGATCTATTTGATTATAGGTTCTCTTGTCACATGATTTCCAAGTTTGTTTGTGTATATTGGCTTCTGCCAGGTTGATGACTCTCCATCCATTATCATTTGAAGTTGTATGTAGGCTTTCCATACCGGCCACTTTTTTATGAGTTTGATCTCTACCTATTTTTGCATTGAAGTCTCCTAGCACAATCATGTTGTCCTGTTTGGGGGTTTCTTCTATGACAACTTCCAAGTCATTATAAAAGTCTTCTTTAACGTCAACTTCTTTCTCTTCAGTAGGTGCATGTACATTAATCATTGTTATATTTTTCCATTTACCATTTATTCGTAATTTACTAATTCTGTCATTAACAGCTTTAAAGTTTAGTACGTTCCCCCATAGCTCTCTTTTGATGACAAAACCTGTTCTTAATTCATGTTTATTTTGGGTGTTTCCTCCATATATTACAATCATTCCATTTTGCTCTAAAGTACCCTCTCCTGGCCACCTTATTTCTTGAATTACTGTTATATCCATTTGATATTCAACCAGCTCCCGGGTTAGTTCTTCAGCCGCTCCAGCTCGATATAGTGTCCGTACATTCCATGTTCCAAATCCAAATAAGTCAGTCCGAATTCGAGGCTTTTGTATCTGTTTCGTAACAAAATAGTTTTTACAAAGGTGGGGATGTTAACCCCACGCTTTAACTCCCAACCTGGAGGACCAGAGTGTTTCTCTTTGTCTGTTCTCTACCCTTTGACTTGTCCGGCTTGGGAGGCCCTGCTGGTAGCTACGCTACCGCCGGCATAGCTCTCAGGGTCATTGAGAAACTCAAGCTCCCCCAACACGACAAGGTGGAAACACCATACTTAAAACAGACAAAGAAATTATAGACAGATACAATGTAATTGTAAGGAACAGATATGATGACTTGGAGATAATACAGACTATTGATGAACAATGGGGAATGTTGTGGAAATCAAACCAATAGACATCAAAAGAAATCATTCCACCTAAACGTAATATTTCAAAACATAAATAGATGACTGATGAAATTTTGCAGGTGATGGACGAAAGAAGAAAGAAAAAAACAAGATAAATAAGAATATAATAGAACACATGCAGAAATAGTAAACGAATGTAAAGTGACAAAAGAAGTATGGCTGTTGATGTTTTTTTGATGTTGATGTGTCAACAAATAAATAAAACGACAGGAAAAGCATCACATTGTTTGGCAGTGCATGGACATTGGGACAAACTATGGAAAAGGCTCACATTCCATGTGTCAACAAATAAATAAAACAACAGGACAAAAAATACGAAATACCACAGGATGTTTAAAATCCAGGAACGTAGCAATAACAATGATATAGTCAATAGTTGGACGGAATACCCAGAAGAGATGCATGATGACAGGAGACCGGATATAAATATTCAAAACAATGATGAAGGTCCACCAATACTTGCAGCGGAAGTTGAAGATGCATTACATCGCAGGAGGAAAGGAAAGGCACCCGGCCCAGACAACATTGCATTGGATGAAGTTGAGGCTGTAGGTTAGTGTTTCCCAACCTTTTTTGTGCTATGCGCCACCTAAGCCTTTCTAAATACCCCCCCCCCCCCCACCCCCACAAAAAAACATATACATAATTTTTAATATTCAAAAATTGAAATGTTCACTAAAGAAACTTGAATGATATGTTTTAGGATGAAATCACTAGGAAATTATTGAGCAAACACAGTAAGTAAATTTTCAAAACATATACTGTAACTGAGAACTGAAATTCAAGTACAAAACAATTTTAATGAAAATGTTTCTATATTATTTTAATTATTAGTAATTATTTATTATTTAAATTTAGTGAGATCCTTGCGCGTGATGCTTGCTGCAAAGAGATTTTAAGTCAGGTTCCAATTTAGTTAACTTCAGTCTCAAGCCTCCCCGTTTTGTTATACCTAGCCGATTTCTTTTTTTTTTTTTTCAGTAGCAAATCATTTATGGTACTAAATCCGCATTCAGCTAAATATGAAGATGGAAACGGTAACGATAGTTCTCTTGCACATTTGGTTGTATTTTTAATATTTGTTTTCGGTTTCCTCACAAAGCCATTCCATTGCTCCTTTTATATTAAACTAGCTGACCTGGCCCGGCTTCGCCCAGACCCTGGTGGGGAGCATCTCATTTAATTCATATAAGTAGTCATATAAGTTCTCGTTCCCGTTACCGACTGTCTGTCTGTCTGTCTGTCTGTCTGTCTGTCTGTCTGTCTGTCTGTCTGTCTGTCTGTCTGTCTGTCTGTCTGTCTGTCTGTCTGACCCAGCCCGTCTTCGCCCAGACCCTGATGGGGAGCATGTCATTTAATTCATATAAGTAGTCATATAAGTTCCCGTTCCCGACTGTCTGTCTGTCTGTCTATCTATCTATCTGTCTGTCTGTCTGACCCAGCCCAGCCCATGGTGGAGAGCATCTCATTTAAATCATATAAGTAGTCATATAAGATCCCGTTCCCGACTATCTGTCTGACTGTCTGTCTGTCTTGGGTAAATGGAGGAGGGAGGAGGAAGAGGGAGATGGAGGAGGGAGGAGGAGGGCGGAGACAGGAGGAGTAGGGAGGAATAGGAGGGAGGAGGAGGGATTAGGAGGAGGAGGGGGAGGAGGAGGGAGGAGGAGGAGGGAGGAGAAGGAGGAGGAGGGAGCAGGAGGAGGAGAGGGAGGAGGAGAAAGAGGGAGGAGGAATGTGAAGGGAGGAGGAAGTAGAGGGAGGAGGAGGGAGGAGGAGGAGGGAGAAGGAGGGGGAGGAGTAGGAGGGAAGAGGAGGTAGAGGGAGGAGGAGGAGGAGGGAGGAGGAGAGAAGAAGAGGAGGGAGGAGGAGGAGGGAGGAGGAGGAGGGGGAGGAGGAGAGGGAGAAGGAGGGAGATAGAGGAGAAGGGAGGAGGAGGGAGGAGGAGGAGGGAGGAGGTAGAGGGAGGAGGAGGAGGGAGGAGGAGGAAGGAGGAGAGGGAGGAGGGAGGAGGAGGAGGGAGGAAGAGGGAGAAGGAAGAGGGAGGAGGGAGAGGGAGGAGGAAGAGGAGGAGGGTGGAGGGAGGAGGTAGAGGGAGGAGGTAGAGGGAGGAGGAAGAGGAGGGAGAGGGGGGAAGAGGGAGGAGGAGGAAGCGGGAGGAGGAGGATGGAGGAGGGAGAGGGAGGAGGAGGAAGGAGGAGGAGGGTAGAGGAGGAGGGAGGAGGCAGAGGGAGAAGGAGGAAGGAGGAGGAGGAAGGAGGGAGAGGAAGGAGGGAGGAGGAGGAGGGAGGAGGTAGAGGGAGGAGGAGGAGGGAGGAGGAAAGAGGTAGGGGGAGGAGGAGGTAGAGGGAGGAGGAGGAGGAGGAGGGTGGAGGGAGGAGGTAGAGGGAGGAGGAGGGAGGAGGAAGAGGAGGGAGAGGGAGGAAGAGGGAGGAGGAGGAAGCGGGAGGAGGAGGATGGAGGAGGGAGAGGGAGGAGGAGGGAGGAGGAGGGGAGAGGAGGAGGGAGGAGGCAGAGGGAGAAGAAGGAAGGAGGAGGAGGAAGGAGGGAGAGGAAGGAGGGAGAATGAGGAGGGGAGGAAGGAAAGGGAGGTGGAAGAGGAAGAGGAGGGAGGAGGAAAGAGGTAGGGGGAGGAGGAGGTAAAGGGAGGAGGAGGAGGAAGGAAAGGGAGGAGGAAGAGGAGGAGAAGGGAGGAGGAGGTAGAGGGAGGAGGAGGGAGGAGGTAGAAGGAGGAGGAAGAGGAGGAGAAGGGAGGAGGAGGGAGGAGGAGGTAGAGGGAGGAGGAGGTAGGAGGAGGAGGAAGAGGGAAGAGGGAGAAGAAGGGAGAAGGAGGAGGGAGGATGATGAGGGAGAAGGAGGCAGGAGGAGGAGGAGGGAGGCAGGAGGAGGAGGCAGGAGGAGGAGGAGGGAGGCAGGAGGAGGAGGGAGGAGGAGGGATGAGGAGGGAGATGAGAAGGAGGGAAGATGAGGGAGGAGGGGGAGGAGGCGGAGGGAGTAGGAGGGAGGAGGATGGAGGAGGAGGGGGAGGAAGAGGGAGAAGGAAGAGGGAGGAGGGAGAGGGAGGAGGAAGAGGAGGAGGGTGGAGGGAGGAGGAGGGAGAGGGAGGAAGAGGGAGGAGGAGGAAGCGGGAGGAGGAGGATGGAGGAGGGAGAGGGAGGAGGAGGAGGGGAGAGGAGGAGGGAGGAGGCAGAGGGAGAAGAAGGAAGGAGGAGGAGGAAGGAGGGAGAGGAAGGAGGGAGAATGAGGAGGGATGATGATTGCCGTGTGACGATTCTGTGTAGTCACGTCATTTTCTTCCCTTTCCCTAGCGTTTTGGTTCGGGGATTCTTATTTTGGGAGGGGGAGGAGGGAGGAGGAGGAAGAAGAAAAAAAAAATACGACAGTTGGCTGCTCTGGACTGAAAGGAAGGCGTGTAGAAAATTTCATCTCAATCGGATGGGCCGTTCGCGAACGTATAAAGGACATACATACATACATACAGAGATACATAAATACGGACGCACATCCTAATTTATATATAAGACTAGCTGACCCGGCCCGGCTTCGCCCAGACCCTGGTGGGGAGCATCTCATTTAATTCATATAAGTAGTCATATAAGTTCTCGTTCCCGTTACCGACTGTCTGTCTGTCTGTCTGTCTGTCTGTCTGTCTGTCTGTCTGTCTGTCTGTCTGTCTGTCTGTCTGTCTGACCCAGCCCGTCTTCGCCCAGACCCTGATGGGGAGCATGTCATTTAATTCATATAAGTAGTCATATAAGTTCCCGTTCCCGACTGTCTGTCTGTCTGTCTATCTATCTATCTGTCTGTCTGTCTGACCCAGCCCAGCCCATGGTGGAGAGCATCTCATTTAAATCATATAAGTAGTCATATAAGATCCCGTTCCCGACTATCTGTCTGACTGTCTGTCTGTCTTGGGTAAATGGAGGAGGGAGGAGGAAGAGGGAGATGGAGGAGGGAGGAGGAGGGCGGAGACAGGAGGAGTAGGGAGGAATAGGAGGGAGGAGGAGGGATTAGGAGGAGGATGGGGAGGAGGAGGGAGGAGAAGGAGGAGGAGGGAGCAGGAGGAGGAGAGGGAGGAGGAGAAAGAGGGAGGAGGAATGTGAAGGGAGGAAGAAGTAGAGGGAGGAGGAGGGAGGAGGAGGAGGGAGAAGGAGGGGGAGGAGTAGGAGGGAAGAGGAGGTAGAGGGAGGAGGAGAAGGGAGGAGGAGGGAGGAGGAGAGAAGAAGAGGAGGGAGGAGGAGGAGGGAGGAGGAGGAGGGGGAGGAGGAGAGGGAGAAGGAGGGAGATAGAGGAGAAGGGAGGAGGAGGGAGGAGGAGGAGGGAGGAGGTAGAGGGAGGAGGAGGAGGGAGGAGGAGGAAGGAGGAGAGGGAGGAGGGAGGAGGAGGAGGGAGGAAGAGGGAGAAGGAAGAGGGAGGAGGGAGAGGGAGGAGGAAGAGGAGGAGGGTGGAGGGAGGAGGTAGAGGGAGGAGGTAGAGGGAGGAGGAAGAGGAGGGAGAGGGAGGAAGAGGGAGGAGGAGGAAGCGGGAGGAGGATGGAGGAGGGAGAGGGAGGAGGAGGAAGGAGGAGGAGGGGAGAGGAGGAGGGAGGAGGCAGAGGGAGAAGGAGGAAGGAGGAGGAGGAAGGAGGGAGAGGAAGGAGGGAGGAGGAGGAGGGAGGAGGTAGAGGGAGGAGGAGGAGGGAGGAGGAAAGAGGTAGGGGGAGGAGGAGGTAGAGGGAGGAGGAGGAGGAAGGAAGAAAGAGGTAGGGGGAGGAGGAGGTAGAGGGAGGAGGAGGAGGAAGGAAGAGGGAGGAGGGAGAGGGAGGAGGAAGAGGAGGAGGGTGGAGGGAGGAGGTAGAGGGAGGAGGAGGGAGGAGGAAGAGGAGGGAGAGGGAGGAAGAGGGAGGAGGAGGAAGCGGGAGGAGGAGGATGGAGGAGGGAGAGGGAGGAGGAGGGAGGAGGAGGGGAGAGGAGGAGAGGGGAGGCAGAGGGAGAAGAAGGAAGGAGGAGGAGGAAGGAGGGAGAGGAAGGAGGGAGAATGAGGAGGGGAGGAAGGAAAGGGAGGTGGAAGAGGAAGAGGAGGGAGGAGGAAAGAGGTAGGGGGAGGAGGAGGTAAAGGGAGGAGGAGGAGGAAGGAAAGGGAGGAGGAAGAGGAGGAGAAGGGAGGAGGGAGGAGGAGGAGGTAGAGGGAGGAGGAGGGAGGAGGTAGAAGGAGGAGGAAGAGGAGGAGAAGGGAGGAGGAGGGAGGAGGAGGTAGAGGAGGAGGAGGTAGGAGGAGGAGGAAGATGGAAGAGGGAGAAGAAGGGAGAAGGAGGAGGGAGGATGATGAGGGAGAAGGAGGCAGGAGGAGGAGGAGGGAGGCAGGAGGAGGAGGCAGGAGGAGGAGGAGGGAGGCAGGAGGAGGAGGGAGGAGGGAGGAGGAGGGATGAGGAGGGAGATGAGAAGGAGGGAAGATGAGGGAGGAGGGGGAGGAGGCGGAGGGAGTAGGAGGGAGGAGGATGGAGGAGGAGGGGGAGGAAGAGGGAGAAGGAAGAGGGAGGAGGGAGAGGGAGGAGGAAGAGGAGGAGGGTGGAGGGAGGAGGAGGGAGAGGGAGGAAGAGGGAGGAGGAGGAAGCGGGAGGAGGAGGATGGAGGAGGGAGAGGGAGGAGGAGGAGGGAGGAGGAGGGGAGAGGAGGAGGGAGGAGGCAGAGGGAGAAGAAGGAAGGAGGAGGAGGAAGGAGGGAGAGGAAGGAGGGAGAATGAGGAGGGATGATGATTGCCGTGTGACGATTCTGTGTAGTCACGTCATTTTCTTCCCTTTCCCTAGCGTTTTGGTTCGGGGATTCTTATTTTGGGAGGGGGAGGAGGGAGGAGGAGGAAGAAGAAAAAAAAATACGACAGTTGGCTGCTCTGGACTGAAAGGAAGGCGTGTAGAAAATTTCATCTCAATCGGATGGGCCGTTCGCGAACGTATAAAGGACATACATACATACATACAGAGATACATAAATACGGACGCACATCCTAATTTATATATAAGACTAGCTGACCCGGCCCGGCTTCGCCCAGACCCTGGTGGGGAGCATCTCATTTAATTCATATAAGTAGTCATATAAGTTCTCGTTCCCGTTACCGACTATCTGTCTGTCTGTCTGTCTGTCTGTCTATCTGTCTGTCTGTCTGTCTGACCCGGCCCGTCTTCGCCCAGACCCTGATGGGGAGAATCTCATTTAATTCATATAAGTAGTCATATAAGTTCCCGTTCCGACTATCTATCTGTCTGTCTGTCTGACCCGGCCCGGCATCGCCCAACTCCTGGTGGGGAGAATCTCATTTAATTCATATAAGTAGTCATATAAGTTCCCGTTCCCGACTGTCTGTCTGTCTGTCTGTCTGTCTGTCTGTCTGTCTGTCTGTCTGTCTGTCTGTCTGTCTATCTATCTATCTGTCTGTCTGTCTGACCCGGCCCATTCCATGGTGGAGAGCATCTCATTTAAATTATATAAGTAGTCATATAAGATCCCGTTCCCGACTATCTGTCTGACTGTCTGTCTGTCTTGGGTAAATGGAGGAGGGAGGAGGAAGAGGGAGGTGGAGGAGGGAAGAGGAGGGAGGAGGGAGGAGACAGGAGGAGTAGGGAGGAATAGGAGGGAGGAGGAGGGATTAGGAGGAGGAGGGAGGAGTAGTGTAGAGGAGGAGGCGAGGAGGAAGAGGGAGGAGGAGGGAGAAGGAGGGAGGAGGAGAACGCAGGAGGAGAAGGGAGCAGGAGGAGGAGAGGGAGGAAAAGAGAGGAGGAGGGAGGAGGAGGAGAGAGTAGGAGGATGGAGGAGGCGGAGGGAGAAGGAAGAGGGAGGAGGAAGAGGGAGGAGGAAGAGGGAGAATGAGGAGGGAGAAGGAGGAGAAGGAGGGGAGGAGGAGGAGGAGGGAGGCGGAGAGAGGAGGAGGAGGGAGGAAGAGGGAGAAGGAGGAATGTGAAGGGAGGAGGAGGGAGGAGAGGAGGTAGAGGGAGGAGGAGGAGGGAGGAGGTGGAGAGAGAGGAGGGGGAGGAGGGAGGAGGAGGAGGAGGGAGGAGGAGTGATGAGGAGGAGGGAGGAGGAGAGAGGAGGAGGAGGGAGGAGGAGGAGGGAGGAGGAAGAGGGAGGAGGAGGAATGTGAAGGGAGGAGGAGGGAGGAGGTAGAGGGAGGAGGAGGGAGGAGTGAGGAGGAGGAGAGGGAGGAGGAGGGGGAGGAGGAGGAGGGGAGGAAGAAGGAGGAGGAGGGATGAGGAGGAGGAGGGAGGAGGAGGAAGGGAGGAGGAGGAATGTGAAGGGAGGAGGAGGTAGAGGGAGGAGGAGGAGGGAGGAGGAGAAGGGAGGAGGAGGATGAGGAGGAGAAGAGGAGGAGGAGGGAGGAGGTAGAGGGAGGAGGAGGAGGAGTGAGGAGGAGGAGGGGGAGGAGGGAGGAGGAGGGAGGAAGAAGGAGGAGGAGGGAGAAGGAGGGATGAGGAGGAGGAGGGAGGAGGAGGAGGATGAATGTGAAGGGAGGAGGATGGATAGGGAGGAGGGGAAGAGGAAGAGGGTAGGAGGAAGAGTGGAGAGGAGGAGGGAGGATGTAGAGGGAGGAGGAGGGAGGAAAAGGGAGGAGGGAGGAGGAGAGAGGAGGTAGGAGGAGGAGGAAGAGGGAGGAGGAGGGAGGAGAAGGAAGGAGGAGGAAGAAGGAGGAGGAAGATGGAGGAGGGAGAGGAGGAGGAGGAAGAGGGAGGAGGAGGATGGAGGAGGGAGAGGGAGGAGGGAAGAGGAAGAGGGTAGGAGGAGGAGGGGAGAAGGAGGAGAAGGAGGAGGAGGGAGGAGGAGGGATAGGAGGAGGGAGGAGGCAGAGGGAGAAGAAGGAAGGAGGAGGAGTAAGGAGGGAGAGGAAGGAGGGAGAATGAGGAGGGGAGGAAGGAAAGGGAGGTGGAAGAGGAAGAGGAGGGAGGAGGAAAGAGGTAGGGGGAGGAGGAGGTAGAGGGAGGAGGAGGAGGAAGGAAAGGGAGGAGGAAGAGGAGGAGAAGGGAGGGTGGAGGGAGGAGGAGGAGGTAGAGGGAGGAGGAGGTAGGAGGAGGAGGAAGAGGGAGAAGAAGGGAGAAGGAGGAGTGAGGATGATGAGGGAGAAGGAGGCTGGAGGAGGAGGAGGGAGGCAGGAGGAGGAGGAGGGATAATGAGGGAGAGGGAGGAGGAGGGAAGATGAGGGAGGAGGGGGAGGAGGCGGAGGGAGTAGGAGGGAGGAGGATGGAGAGGAAGAGGGAGAAGGAAGAGGGAGAGGATGAGAGGGAGGAAGAAGAGGAGGAGGGTGGAGGGAGGAGGTAGAGGGAGGAGAAGAGAGGAGGAGAGAGTTCGCCATTCCGAATTCATACTCGTCTAGTTCTTCCCTTCTACACGACTGTAGATAACTTCCTTACACATAAAAAGATGAATTGTTATTGATATTGCCGTGGCATGGAGGAATATCAGCAGCAGAGTTGATCCAAAAAACCAAAGACTGAGATCTACGGAGAGCCATGAACGCCTACGCCAGCCGGCACGGCACTTGATGATGATGATTGCCGTGTGACGATTCTGTGTAGTCACGTCATTTTCTTCCCTTTCCCTAGCGTTTTGGTTCGGGGATTCTTTCATCATCATCATCATATATTTACGTACGTATTTTGGGAGGGGGAGGAGGGAGGAGGAGGAAGAAGAAAAAAAAACTATGACAGTTGACAGCTCTGGAAAGAAAGGAAGGCGTGTAGAAAATTTCATCTCAATCGGATAGGCCGTTCGCGAACAAATAAAGGACATACATATTTACATACATACATATATATACACATACACTTTGTTTTATAGATATATAGATAAAGTTTTAATTGACTCATGATTTTGCATTTCTGCGAGTTCTTCTTGATACTGCATATTTGAAATATCAGACAAATCCTCTAACATTGGTTGCATCATCCAAGTTGGGAAATCAATTTGTTTCAAATCAGAAAAACTTTCTTTTAAATCAGCCGATACAATTTTCAGATGATCGACAATAACATATATAGCGGTATCAGTCACATCACATTTTTGGAGCCAATGAAACTTTACCAAATTTTTGTTGTAAATATATGTCTGACATAATTCAATAAAGGTAATGAAACCAAATATCTTCGCTTTTGCATCGACAATAGTTTTATTTGTTCCTTGAAGTTGTTTAATTAATATATTTAGTTTTTCAAAGATAAGTGCTAAATAACTCACAAATGCCTTACCATCGACCGTTAACAGATTTTTCATTTCAGGTTTGTCGCTTAAAAAATCACTAAGAGCATCTAATAGTTCCATAAATCTTTTCAAGCAGTTCCCTGTCGAGAGTCATTTTACTTCAGTCTGAAGTATGTCTCACATGGTCTTCATTTTGTTCTTCACAAAATAACGTGAAGCGTTGTTCACATTTGGCACTAGCTTTAACGGCATTGACGCACTTTATGACTAAATTTAGTACTTCATTTAGAACTGGCGAAATGTTTTTAGCTACCAGGATTTCCCTGTGAATAACACAATGCACAAGAAGCATTTCTGGATTCTCATCTTTCATCAATTTTAAGCAACCATTTTCTTCCACCTCATATTAGGAGCACCATCTGCAGCACAAGATGTTATATTTTTCTTTGGTACATTATTGGACGCCGGCTTCGTGGCTTAGAGGTTATGACTTTTCTCCGTAATCTCGTATACTCTCGTCGGTAACATGATGACGGTGAGAATCAGCAGTGGTTCGAACCGCATCGGTAACTTACGGGGTATGTGAGCCGGCCGCTCAGAAAGCAATGGCAAACTACTGAGCGTAATCTTGCCAAGAAATCAACATACAGCTGAAATATGCTGGTGTTGACAGCGATGTCCTGTAAAGGATATGCCAAAAAAAAAAATATTATTGGACAATGAGCAGTCATTGGTATATTATTGGACAATGAGCAGTCAAGCTGAAAAACACCTGATGGCTGTAGAAATGTGGTTTCTGAGGAGAATGCAATGAATACCATGGACAGATAGAAAAACCAAAGACCAAGTACTACAGGAAACAAATGAAAATCATAAATTGATTAGAGAAATTAGACGTAGGCAGTCAACATTTTTTGGACATGTTATGAGAAGAAATGGATTGGAGAACTTGGTGACAACTGGCAAGATCGAAGGGAACAGACCAAGGGGAAGACCGAGAAGTAAATACCTGGATAACTTGGCCACATGGCATGGTCGAGACAGGAACAATGAGCTGATCCACGACTCTGGTGATCGAGTGAAATGGTGAGTCATGACCGCCCACGCTTTCCGGCATGGCACATGATGGATGGATATTATTGACATCTAAGTAATTTTTTAGCTTTCTATATATATCTTTGGAGGTAGTGGTGCTTTCTAATGATTTACAGAACATCATTTCTTCAGCAAAATCACCTTTATCAATACATCTTATGTTAGTTATAAGTACGGCCTCACTGTCTCTCAAAGTTGATTCATCCATTTGTACCGAGAATTTTCTTGTTTTCAGCTTTTCAACAAGTTGTATTTCAATATCCTCACTCATTTCGTCTATTCTACTGCTAACAGTATTGTTACGTTGTGGCATAGCTTTAAAGTCTTTGTCATCTTTTTCCAGAACCGTTTCTTCTACATCTTTGCGTTCATCCGGAGTGTTTTTTTTTTTTCCACATGTGATTGCGATGTGTCTCGTTAGGCACCCTAGGGCCGAAACCCTTAGGCTAACACATCCGACTTTTAGCGTGCAATTTTGACCAGGTTAGCATTCCTGGGAGACTCTCACTTTTGTGGTACCGTCCACATGCCAGCTGGTCAAGTTGGAACAGTCGAAGTCTTCACGATCACCCTCAAGGGAAGGCAGGGACAGTCCATGGCATTTTCCGCCATCCAGGGCGGCTTCCATAGTTGCAGGGCCGACACATAGCGCCCTGGTGCTGGGCTCACCGAGGGAATCGTCACGTCCTGCTCATGGCTGCTTTAATTCCTCACTTCAATATATTGGGCGTTTCGTTCGCCCTGGTCCATTCCCGCACAAACCAGACCGGTCTGCAGACGGTATCCACTCAGCGAGTTTTCGATTCGGACATGTGCCTGTCGTTGTGCCCGGGGACAAAATAGTCAGAGCACGACTCTATAGTTCCGGGCACGACGGACATTCGGAAAACTATCTAGCCAGAGCTGTTCCGAACATGAGCGGCGTTCGGAAACTAGGTAGGCAGAGCTGTTCCTAGCATGAAAGACATTTCACTCGGACGTAATTGCGTAGTGCCAATTTTTATGTTGCCACCCGTAGGCCGGCACTTCCGACTTCGGCGGGCATTTTTTTTTTAGCCTTCCTCGGGTTTCGAGGCACGTTAGACATTTTGTTGTTGTCGCCCACATCTCAGCTGGTTAGGGTAGAACGGTCAAAGACATCACGGTCGACCCTCAAGGGAAGGCAGGGGCAGACCATAGACATTCCCCGCTATCCAAGGAGGCTTCCATAATTGCAGAACCGGAACATATTGCTCTGCGACTGGGCTCACCCGAGGAATTGCCACGTCCTGCTCATGGCTGCTCTGGTTCCTCACTTCCATGTATTGGGTATTTCGCTTGCCACTGGTCGCTCAAGAGCAAACCAGGAACGGAAAGACTAGGGCGACATCCACTAGGTAAGCTTTCGCTTCGGACTTCGGTCCCCGCAATGGATTCGCTAGCCAAGCGTTCCATTTCGTGTCATTGAGACGTTTTTCCACCTTTGACAACACTCTCTGTGAGTATAGATACAGACATTTTTCGTAACCATTTCGTGCGACTGGGGAACTTTTTTCCCCTTGGATTCTCGCTCATGAGGTATGCTACATGTGCCGCCGGCTCAGCACCTTACCTCCGTGTATCTGAGCGAGAAAACGGCCAGGCCCTCTCATCCGGGGATCCCTCATATCCCCCAGCTGAGAGCCTTCGTACACGTATCCGAACTAAGCATGTAGCGTGCTCAGCATCTCACTTCCGTTTTGCAGTACGTGAGTATCGGCCTGGCTCTTACATCCAAGGGTTAATGGCTTAGAGGCGTTCAGCCATATCCCTCAGGTGGAGCCTATGAGTATGTGTCTGGACCAAGCATCTGTGGCTTCGTGCGCGTTATTTGATATTTTGACTGCTATCCTCAGTCTACCTGCAGAGCAGAGGGTTGTGTCTCTCTTGGTCTGGTCCACAACACAAGGGCTGTCCGACATGTAGTTTTGCTTCCGTTGACAATGCTCTTGGGGTCACTGGGACACGCAAGCCTCCCCCCCCCCCCCCCAACCGCGACAAGGTGGAGACACATCTGGGGGGGGGGGGGGCAGAACCGTTTTAAGAAATGCTGATATTGATGGTTTGATTAAATTCTCCCCTATAGTATGACTTTTCCCAGATTTAGCGATGAGTAATGAAATTTGATAACTAGCCTCAAGATTACGATTGATAGTTGCATTATGAGCAGTAAATAGAGACTTTAATGTTACTATTTTTTCAAATTTTTCTTTAAAGTTTGAAAGTAATTCAAATCTGAATTAATATGAGCATTATGTTTCGCCTTCAAATGTGCCTCAAGATGACCTCGTTTCATTGATTTGTTGGTCAAGCATTGTTGGCATAAAAGGCAAAAAGGGGGCCGTTCATCGTGGACAGCGGGTATAAAACCAAATTTTAAATATTCTTCCGATTACTAACAAATTGTTTTCTTGCTTGTACCACTAATTTCACCATGGGCTGAAATAAATAAATATAAGATCAATTAAAAACTAAAAAAATATAATATGAACTGGAGTAAACGTAGACTAAAAATGCATATTTAAATATGTATGGCACATTACCCCACCACAAAAAAAGATACTTTTTAATTTGACACATTTTTCTGCAAAAATGATGCTTCTAAAACTGAAATTAATAAAAAAAAATTACAAATTGAATTTCAATCAATCAATCAATCATGTGCCATGCCGGAAAGCGTGGGCGGTCATGATTCGCCATTTCACTCGATCACCAGAGTCGTGGATCAGCTCAGTGTTCCTGTCTCGTCCATGCCATGTGGCCAAGCCATCCAGGTATTTTCCTCTCGGTCTTCCTCTTGGTCTGTTCCCCTCGATCTTGCCAGCCGTCACCAAGTTCTCCAGTCCATTTCTTCTCATAACATGTCCAAAAAATGTTGACTGTCTACGTCTAATTTCTCTAATCAATCTACGATTTTCATTTGTCTCTTGTAGTACTTGGTCATTGGTTTTTCTATCTGTCCATGGTATTCTTTGCATTTTCCTCAGTAAATTGAATTTACATACCATTTATATATCTCTTATATTTATACAATGTATATATGTTTTAAAACAACGAGACTTTTACAACAATTTAACGGACGCTTATTTCAAATTAACACCAACTGTGAATGTTGAGCGTTACTGCGAAACACTGCAGAAACTGAGATCCCGGCATTAAGCATTTCACACCATACAGAACAAATATCACAAAATACTTAGTGCCAGCCCAGTATAACCAGTAGTTCGCCTCTAACGTCTAACAGTGAAATCATGTCTACTAACATGGCGGACAGATCTGACTTATACTGGACGTTTACGCAGCTCGAGTAGCGACTGAGAGTCGCCATACGGTTAACTTAAACTCTGGACGAGTCCATTTTCGAATTGCTCCCCTTAACAATCGAATTGCCCCCCTAAACAATCGAATTGCCCCCCTGTGGAGCGTGAGCCCCACATTGGGAAACACTGCTGCAGGTGATTTTCGAAACAAAATATTGACAAAATTAAAAAATGATATCTACACTAGTAGGTACATTACTAGTGACCTATTAAAATTAATCTTCATAGCTCTGCTAAAGAAATCAGGCGCTTTAGAATGCGAAGATAATAGCACAATTAGTCTTATGAGTCACATGACAAAGCTGTTACTAAGAATAACTATGAAAAGAATAAGAAACAGGATAACTCAAAATTAGTGATGAACAGTGTGGATTTGTGGAGGGAAAGGACACAAACAACACTACATAGAACTAAAAACAGATATGTACTTATGCATCATAGACTACACAAAAGCATTTGATAATGTGAAACATGACGAAATAATAAAATTACTAAAGCAACTGAACAATGACGGCAAGATATGTGAATAATTAAGAACATATATTGGCAGCAAACAGCAGCCATAAGAATCAACAACCTGGTAGGAACATTTCAGTGTATAAAGAAGGGTGTCAGACAATGTTATGTAATGTCTCCCGATTTGCTCTCATTGTCCAGTGAACACACGAGCATAATGAGATCTACAGAAAATATGTCAGGGATCATGGTTGGTGGACATAGTATAAATAACTTACGTTATGTTGATGACACCGTCTTTATAGCAACAAATCAGAAGGATCTACAGGAAATGATAGATACAGTGGTTGTTGAAAGTGAAAGAATGGGCCTTTGTTTGAATAATAGAAAGACACAAGTCATGGTAATATCAAAGAAACAGATTGTGTCTACATGTGCAATTAAAGTAAATTGGCCGAGGGACTAGAACATCGGATTCTCCTTCGGAAGACCCGGGTTCGAATCCTCAGTAAGGTGTGGGATTATTTTTTATCGGGAGCAAAAAGAAAATCCTAACCTGCACAGTTCGCGGTGACTGCACTAGCCAGGCGGCCTTAATTCCTCAGGCTCAAAAACCCCTGTGCCATACACCCAAGGAACTATATTGTCAGTAAATGACAGTTTTTGGTGCAAGTGCAGAAATTCGGATATCTTGGCACATGGATAACATTAGAAGGAAGATGCATCACTGAGATAAGGAACAGAATAGGACAAGCAAAAACTGCATTTTATCAAATGAAGAATGTTTTGTGCAATAAGTCATTGTCCTTGAAAGTTAGAAAAAGAGTTCTTGCATGTTACATAGAACCAGTTTTAACATACGGCTCCGAATCCTGGATAGTAAACAGGCGAAAAAATCCATAGACGCGTTGGAGATGTGGTTTTATAGAAGAATGCTGAAAATTAATTGACAGCCAAAGTGTGCAATCTGGACGATTATAAGTGAAGCTGAGTCGCAACGACAACTCATCACAAACATCAGAAGGAAGGCAGTCATGTGTTTGGTAACATTATGAAAAGGCACACACTGAAACATGTTGTGACAAACGGACAAATTTGCGGAACGAAACATAAAGGAAGGCAGTGTGTGAAGTTTCTTGACAGTCTTGTATGATGGCACGGAACGGAGTCAACACATGAATTGATCCATGCCGTCGGAGATTGCAATTTGTGGAGAGGCATGATCCCAGACGCCAACCGGCAAGGCTCTGGATGATGATGATGATGATGATGATGATGATGATGGTGATGATGATGACGATGATGATGACCGCATCAAAGTGTACGCTCTGCTGTCTCAGCAACATTTGAATCTCAAGATCACTATCCATGTTTATCTATAAAGTGAGCTATTTGAGATTATCGAACAGTTATCAGTTATCAGTTGGGGCATCTTCATTGCACTCCGGACAGGTCCATAGGTGCTCAGATCCTCCCCCAGCATATGCATCAGCGTTCGGTGGCTAATAGTGCCAGTTCTGTGTTGGTTGACGAGGCACCTCGTTTTCCCGATGTACCTCTCGTGTCTGGCCATGCCGATTCTTACTCCAAAGTCTTTCATCCTGGACAGCGATGTGTATTCATTGACGTCAAGGTCTTCTGTTCTCGACATGTCTTTAAGGACGTTAATAACATCGGCACGATCCATGGGCTGGCCATCAGCAGGGGGTGCAGAACCAGCCAGTTTATCAGCTCGTTCATTTCCCTCGACTCCCGCATGTCCCGGGACGAAGATGAAGGTGACTTTACGGACAACAGACTTCCTCAGCGACTCAGTCCACTGTCTACGTACAGATCCAGCTTCGACCTTCCGAATCATGCTCATTGAATCACTTAGTACACACACGTTGGTATAATGCTGTGATTCTAGCCATAGGAAAGCCTGTGTTAACTGCCATCACCTCCATCGTCATGCTGCTCGTGGCATAAGTGTGGGCACCACTGGATTCTTGAACGGTTCGGCCCGCTGAACGGGCTGTAAATGCCCATGCACTTCTCTGCTTCTTTTCAACAGATCCATCTGCATAGGTGAGCACTTCGGGGTTGTCTGCGTGTTCATTGATGAGCGCGTTGACCTCTGCATTGACAGTGACAGGGTTCTGTTCTCTGCACCGTCTGTCAAGTGTGATAATGCAGGAGAAAGGTGCACTTAAAAGCTGGAAGGCAAGGCACCCATCCTTGCGGGTTGATACTGGTAGGACCTGCAGACCTGTCTGATGATATCCTTCCGCCCGACCCATCCATGATTTTCCCCTCTTTAGCCTGTTGCCCTATTCTCTGAATATATCTTCATGCAGAGGGTGCTGCTCATCCGCACTTATTTTTAAGTATGCACGAGCTCTCCAGATCTTGATCGAACAGGTTCAGTTTACTTCGAGAAATTTGAACTGTAAGATTGATGATAAGAAATGTGCTTCCCTATTTAATCAATTTGTTCTTGGGTTTGTCGCATTGTAAATTATCTGGCATTGCCATGATGAGACAGGCATTGGCGTTTTCCGTGGACTTGCATCCATACGCATAACAACAACATACAAGACATCATATGGTGGAGATTCACGTTTTCACCTTTATTCTTAGACTGGGCGAAAGAAATTTTCGTAGATTTCCGTAGCTTTGTAAGCATAAATTCTTAGCTGACATCTCCAAATTTTCGCGGAAGGTGAAGAATAACGATTCAACTGCACTGAAGGAGACCTTGATTCCGGATTTTAGTGATGTGCATATACACCGTGTCATTTGTCAGACAGGATGAGCTTTTCTAGTCCTCAAACGCTGTTTAAGAGGAGGTGCGTATCATCTGCATAACTTTGTCACCATGGCCCATTCTTTAAGAGCGCTTGTTCATAAACATCCAGTGTGCTGATGCTGAGGTAGCGTGTTCAACCCCTACACCGGTCAGTTGGACTAAAATGTTGACTTCTCGTCCTTGATGCGGGGACGTAAATTACAATTACTTTTGAAGTCGGAGTGAGTTCGCCTGATGGCGATTAACTTTAGTAATAGGGAAAGCTGATCCACACGCAAAAATCAGTCCGATGCACTATAAGCATTGGCACTTGAGTGTACTACGTTTGAGTTCAAAGTGAACGATCGGGAACGACAATCTGAGATGTTGAACCAGATGTCCATCAAATATTAATGGATCAAAATTATCACAAATTTAATCATTCTTGGCATCTCTCATTACAGGTTTTGCGAAGATGTTGAATAGGTAGTACGGGACAAGAATGCAGCGCTATGTTACTTTTTTTTTGCACCCAAACTAATGGTTTTTTTCCCCTGTCGGTTATTCTGACAGTTGCTTGTTATTCATTATACAATATTTTGCAATGATTGGATCAAATGTGGTTGAAATCACGTGTCTCTTATGATGTTCCATAATTATGTTGTTGAACAAAGAATAACAAGGAGGTCTGAAAACCACTGTCAATATTAGGAAGCATAAACAATTTGTTGTTGATGAATTTCAAACTGGAAAATGTATACCTATCGTTTTTTTTTGCAAACCGCAGTTCTTAGCATTCCAAAACTGTTAGGTTTAGAACCAACACTTCTTTCCACAACCCATAAAATATACCTTATCTTTTGTATATTCACAGTTTTAGGGGCCTCATTTCGATGTTCTATTCACTTGTTCAATAATTATGCGAGACGAATAACATAACAACTGGTCGGGGACTGTGTTCCAATCTCCAGATGCAATACTAGAGGTTTGACTGGCATGGGTGGAGTCGATGTATGCTGAAAGTCTGATACCTCTTGTAATTGTTTACAACTCAATGTCTCGAATTCAGAGCGAATGTTACTCGAGTAATGTCTTTTGAATGCATTACAGTGTACTTTTAATGCTTGGTCTGAGCATGTTACCAAATCGTGGTCGGGTTATTTTTGTATTTCTCACATGTATACATCAGCTGCCGGCTCTGTGGCAAAGAGGTTACGGAGGCAGTTCGTAATCCCACATACCACATTCCAAACACAACTGTGGGCGATTTGGCAGCAGACCGCCTTGCGATGGTTTTTATAAAATGACATGAGTGCCGGCCGTTCAGAAAGCAATGGCAAACTACTGACCGTAAACTTGCCAAGAAATAAGACATAGCCAAAACATGCTGGGGTTGACTGCGACATCATGTAAAGTATATGTGCCTAACTTTATACATCAAGTGAAGGGCTAGCAAGTTTTCTCTGCTACAGATAAACTGCGTATGAGTGATTGCAAGATATTCTCTGTCGAACAATTACAGCACATGTGTGTGAAATGTCTCTGTCAATGTGAATAAGACGAAGTTTACAGAAAGGTAAACTTAGAGAAAGGACAATTCCAGCATAAACCGACAAGCATATAAACATAATACTTCTATTCTAAGGCTAAACTACAGCACAATGGTTAGAAGCTAATATAGGACACGGGTCAACGATTATTCAGGAAGACGATTGGTTAGTGTTAGTACCAGAAACTGGCAATTTGTTAAGAGAGACACTTGTGTCTAAGGTCCCACATTTGATTATACACCAACGAAATGACATCAGTTTTCAGGTAGGTACTCCCATTGCCTGAATGTGTTCTTATTAATATTAACTGATTCCGTATGTCATTATTTAAACTGATTTTAGAATAATTTACTAGATCCGAAAAATTGGCGCTAGGTTATAATAGTTTTATATTGCATACTTTACTTATGATTGATTATATATTAATTATTATTAATATTGTATTAATTTATATTGTTGATATATTAGTATTAAATATGAAATATATTAGTATTAATATTGGCACTCTTCCGAATTCCGGTCCCAAATAGTTCCGCAGTGAATGTAGTGAATAAGAATCCCTTACATGACCTACTTCCTTAGCTACATATAAATAAATAAATACGGAGATACCGATACTGATACAGAGGCTTTCAATACACTTGTTTCTACTTGATGTAAAGAAATATTATAATGCCAGGCAGACCATCAGCTCGGGTAGAGTGTTACAACTGGATGCTGCGTAACAATCCACTGTTGGGAGGATTTGATGCTCAGGGACAGTCAGTGGTCATTGAAGTTGACGAGAGCTACTTTTTTCCACCGAAAGTACCACCGTGGCCACTTTCGTCGTGGTCAATGGGTAGTTGGCCTGGTTGAACGTGGTAGTGGTCGTTGCTGGTTGGAAGTTGTGGAAAGGCGAGATGCGACAACACTGGAATGCATTATAAGTGATCACGTCTTACAGGAACGACCATTGTCACCGATGCCTGGCGAGGCTACAACAACGTAGGTCAACTAAACCATGGCATCTACGATCATAGCAGTTGTGTTCATGCGCATAACTTTGTTGACCCTGTACACAGTGACATTCACACCCAAACAATTGAAGGGTTGTGGATGCAAGTAAAAGGAAACAAAGATACCAAGGTGGCACTAGTCGTACAGTGTTTAACACTTATTTAGCAGAATTTCAGTGGCGCCACAGTCACAAAGTACATGTTTTCGGACAATATTTACAACTTTTGTGCCACCATTTCGAGATATAATTTCATATATTGATGCAGGCTGCTGTAGGTTTGATTGATCATTAGCATTGTCACAGGCTGCTGTGGGTTGATTGAAATACATTAGCATTGTCAGCAGGCTGCTGTGGGTCTTGATTTGATCATTAGCATTGTCAGCAGGCTGCTGTGGGTTTGATTGACTCATTATCATTGTCAGCAGGCTGCTGTGGGTCTGATTGATCATTAGCATTGTCACCAGGCTGCTGTGGGTTGATTGAACATACATTAGCATTGTCAGCAGGCTGCTGTGGGTCTGATTGATCATTAGCATTGTCACCAGGCTGCTGTGGGTTGATTGAACATACATTAGCATTGTCAGCAGGCTGCAGTGGGTCTGATTGATCATTAGCATTGTCAGCAGGCTGCTGTGGGTCTAATTGATCATTAGCATTGTCAGCAGGCTGCTGTGGGTCTGATTGATCATTAGCATTGTCAGCAGGCTGCTGTAGGTATGATTGATCGTTATCATTGTCAGCAGGCTGCTGTGGGTCTGATTGATCATTAGCATTGTCAGCAGGCTGCTGTGGGTCTGATTGATCATTATCATTGTCACCAGGCTGCTGTGGGTTTGATTGATCATTATCATTGTCAGCAGGCTGCTGTGGGTTTGATTGATCATTATCATTGTCAGCAGGCTGCTGTGGGTCTGATTGATCATTATCATTGTCAGCAGGCTGCTGTGGGTTTGATTGATCATTATCATTGTCAGCAGGCTGCTGTGGGTTTGATTGATCATTATCATTGTCAGCAGGCTGCTGTGGGTCTGATTGATCATTATCATTGTCAGCAGGCTGCTGTGGGTCTGATTGATCATTATCATTGTCACCAGGCTGCTGTGGGTCTGATTGATCATTATCATTGTCAGCAGGCTGCTGTGAGTCTGATTGATCATTATCATTGTCACCAGGCTGCTGTGGGTTTGATTGATCATTATCAT
>JACEFZ010022899.1:0-25029 GCA_014155875.1 Cepaea nemoralis
TTCCTCAAAACCTGCAAGGCCTTTTAAAGCAAAATCCACAAAAATTTTAGGGAATCCTTTTATTTAATTTTTTGCTTTTTGGAAGATAAAAGATTTTTGGGCTAAAAGGGGGAGCCCCAACCTAATTTTTTCCCATTTAGAAAATGGGATAAACAAGTTGGGGGACTTAGTATATTCCAAATTTACAGGAACTTGATTTTTAAAATAATCCAAAAATTTGACCCCGTATGGGGAATTTTGCCCCAGTTTTTTAAATTTTTGTTCGAAAGCTTTAGGAACTTTTCCATGTTAAAAAAAGGGGGCAGCAAGGTTGGGGGAATTGTTTTTCTTTATTTGTTCCACCGTCTTAATATAAAATAAAGATCTACGGGAAAATTTTGGGGATCCTGGTTGTGGGAAAATGAAAAATTTCCTTAGTGTAATTAATAGAAAAGCAGAAGGGGTTTTTTAAAAAAAAACAGGGTTGAAAAGAGTAAAGAAGGGCCTTATTTTAATAAAAAACAGATGTCCGGGTTATTTTAAAAAAAAAAAAACGGGAGTTTTGGGTGCTAAATTCATTTAAAGTACAGGACGTTATTTTGGGGCAAGTGCAGAAATTCAGATATCTAGGCACATGGATAACATCAGAGGAAAGATGCATCACTGAGATAAAGAGCAGAATAGGACAAGCAAAACCTGCATTCTGTCAAGTTAAGGACGTTTTGTGCAATAAGTCACTGTACTTGAAAGTCAGAAAAAGAGTTCTTGCATGTTACATAGAACCAGTTTTAACATTTGGATGCGAGTCCTTGACAATTAGTAAACAGGCGAATAAAAATCTTTGGAAGCCTTGGAGATGTGGTTTTATAGAAGAATGCTGAAAATTAATTGGACAACCAAAAAGAACAATCAGGACGTTTTAAGGGAAGCTGAGTCGCAAAGACAACTTATCACAAACATCAGAAAGAGGCAGTCATCGTTTTTTTTTTAAAATTATGTTATGAGAAGACAAAAATTGAAATCTGTTGTGACAACCGGACAGATTTTAGGAGAGAGATATAGAGGAATACAACGTGAAAATATTATTGACAGTCGTGTGTCATGGCACGGAATGGAGTCAACACACGAAATGATCCAGACGTCGGAGATCGTAGTTTGTGGAGAAGCATGATCGCCCACGCCAGCCGACAAGGCATTGGATGATGATGTTGATGATGATGATGACGATGGTGAGATCATTGGGCGATCAGACGCTGCTGTTTAGAGGTGAGAGGGTGGTTGTATGTGCGAACGTAGCATTATAATGTCAGCTGTCCATGCGTGGAAGAGTGTACAGTAACACTCACAGAGTGGAGGAACAAGGATTTCAATATATTATTCTGTCACTCAGCTGTACAAAGTGTCTTCCAGTGGAAACATGGCGTCCAGGCTGGGAGCTAGGCAACCCGTCATAATACCCTGGCCTGGTATACACGAAGACCTACTTACGGCACTCTTGGAGACGGAATTCCCGTCACCTTTACCAACAGTGCATTTAAGACAAGCTGACACCAGGCATTGAGAAGAAGTGAATAATTCGGTAACGCACGCCCCGCCTAAACGGCACGTCTGCTCGTAATCCGTCAATATGCTACCGAATCCAGTGAAAGCTTTTAATCCACGCACGGGCACACACACAAACGTAGATATTTGAGCCTCGCTATCATAAGCCGTGCAGGCAGAAAGCTAATTAAATGGGCGCCAATAGAGAACATTTATCAACTCCTTCCAAGCGATGGGAGTCAGAAAATCAACCGTGGCCAGGCTTCTATGAGCCTAACAATCTCATTTGTTCCCGCTGCGAGTACTCAAGTGGCTCTAGGTAATTTTCCTTTCATGGAGGAACTGTGGTGTCTGGTTGGAATAAAGGAGGTCTGAAGCCCGAGTTTTCTGATGTCACCCTTGGAATGCCAATAGTGGATCAATACAAAACTGGTCATAATGGGACAAACAGGTTGGAATGTTTGCTGGCTAAGACTTGCGTGTTTATTTATATCTCTTCTTTTCTGTCAGTTAACTGCATTATGGTGTACCGACGGGCCATACACCCGGCCTATAATTAGATGGATATATTACAGTACTGATATTTCAGGCGGTACAGAGAGAGAGAGAGAGAGAGAGAGAGAGAGAGAGAGAGAGAGAGAGAGAGAGAGAGGGGGGGAGGAGGAGAATGAGAGAAAGAGTGAGGGAGAGGTAGAGGGAGATCGAGAGGGAGAGAAGTGTACATGTATGTGGTGCAAAGATGCCTCGCTGGGTGCATCGCCAAGCAGCTGGGAAGAGGGCGGTTCTATGCAGGCTCTAACTCCTGATATAGGCAACAGAAGACCGGGGAGTTAGTTGCCCAAGCACCACAAATCACGAGTGTCTTCTGTCATTGACTTGCGGTGTCACGTAAACCACGTCAATTCTCTAGAGGACGACGGTTGGGCAGCGTACTCACAGCGGTAAGTAAAGGTTCACAACCCTGCTATGTCATCGGATGTGTCTTTCAACGCACATGGGTCTCTCTCTCTCTCTCTCTCTCTCCTCTCTCTCTCTCTCTCTGTCTGTCTGTGTGTGTATGTGTGTGTGTGTGTGCGCGCGCGCGCACCAATCCAGTTGCCCAGTGATATTTGGTGTGTGGGGGATCGGCAGCAGGAAACCTGATTTTAGATACTATGCTAGTATAACATTGTGGATACTTCTATCTCCCCCCCCCCTTTTCTCTCTCTCTCTCTCTCTCTCCTTCCCCCTCTCTCTCTCTCTCTCTCTCTCTCTCTCTATCTATCTATCTCCCTCCCCCTCTCTTTCTCTCTCTCTCTCTCCGTTTCTCTCTCCCCCACCCTCTCAGGTGCCCCATCTCATGAACTGCCCAGAGGTGGGACACCAGCAGGCATCCAGTGTCTCGGACGTTCAACGATAACTCGTGTTCCATTTGTCTTGGCCGAGTCAGCTATCAAAACTGACCCCTGATGTCATCAAGTCCAGAACCCCTGATGTCACCAAGTCCAAGACCCCTGATGTCACCAAGTCCAGGAACCCTAATGTCACCAAGTCCAGGACCCCTGATGTCACCAAGTCCAGGAACCTTGATGTCACCAAGTCCAGGACCCCTGTCACGCTGTGGCGCTTATTGGGTGTACGCACTATATGTTAGACCGGGTCACCAAACTACGGCCCGTGGGCCGGATCCGGCCCGCGACGTCAGTTCATCAGGCCCACCGACTGTACTCGAATTTGCTTGATAAAACGTATGGAACACGAGACGTTGTGATACAATTTAAATTTAAATATTATGTTTAGAATACTAGATCTTCACGCGTGCGGAGACCTCCTGGCTGCTTTGTGCCTTACATTTATTATTTTCAATTTTCAATTATTGTATCTAGATTGTCTTGTTTATTGTAATGTTTGCTTAATTCGCGACATCCAAAGTCCCCCCCCCCCTCCTCTTGATAGCCCCGCTTACGCTCTGACGTTACCATGGTTTCCATGCCAACACACACAAACACGCATCTTTTCCTCCCCCAGATGCGTCCGGCTGTCAATACAGGTTCGACGCTCCAGAAATAGTTACTTCTTTTTGCCTGTCATCCATTTTATAGGTATGTAACAAGGATTTCTTTGTTTGACAATGATAGGTAAGTGAACTAAAAGTGTGAATAGAGGCACTAAAGAAGCAACATAGCATAAAAATGTCACAGAAGCCTCGTGTTATTACAAAAATATTATCCCCAGCTCAAAAAAAATCCTCGGTCATGGTGTTAATCGAGCTGGTCTCTATGCCAGTGATTTTTTTAACCTTTCTGCTGGAACAGATCCTTACGCAAATGTTTACGTTGCTCAAGGAACTCTGTGCGATGATCCAAGTATCTGTTCTACTTTATGTAATAAACCAGATTGACAGAAATGTTGCATTTAGACGATTTCGGTGGAACCCCTGGCTGCCACTCGCGGAACTGCTGAGGTAAAACACTGCTCTATGCTGTTTATTTAGGCCGGCCCTATTTATATATTTTGCAAACCTTATTATGTGATATATTCTTCTTCTTTTCGTTCATCCGGAGTGTTTTTTCAGATGTGATTGCGGTGTGTCTGTTATGCGCCCTTGGGCCGAAACCCGTAGGCCAACACATCCGACGACAGCGTGCTTTTTTGACCAGGTAGCATTCCTGGGAGACTCTCACTTTTGTGGTGCCATCTACAACCCAGCTGGCCAAGTTGGAACGGTCGAAGACAACGGTCATCCCTCAGAGGAAGGCAGGGACAGTCCATAGCATTTTCCGCCATCCAAGGCTGCTTCCATATTTGCAGGGCCGACACATAGCGCCCTGGTCCTGGGCTTACCGAGGGAATCGTCACGTCCTGCTCATGGCTGCTTTAAATCCTCACTTCAACATATTGGGCTTTCCTTCACCACGGGCCGCTTCCGCACAAACCAGGCCAGTCTGCAGACGGTATCCACTCAGCGAGTTTTCGGTTCGGACATGTGCTTGTCTCTGTGCCCTTCAGAGCTGTTCCAGGCACGAAGGACATTAGGAGAACTACCTAGTCAGAGCTGTTCCGAGCAAGAGCGGCATTCGGAAACAAGGTATATTTTCCTAGCACGAGGGAAGACTAGTTAGAGCTTTTCCGGTCACGAAAGACATTTCACTCGGACGTAGTTGCGTAGTGCCATTTTTATTTTGCCGCCCGTAGGCTGATACTTCCGGCTTCAGCGGGCATTTTTAATGAGGTTAGCCTTCCTCAGGTTCGAGACAAGTTAGACTCTTATTTCGACTTCCACACAGCAAGCTTTTCCTTTGGTCTGCCACGTAATGGATTCGCAAGCCAGGCGTTCCATTTCGTGTCATCGAGACAATTTTCCACCTTTGACTACACTCACTCCATGAGTACGGTTAAAGACTTTCATCGGAACGTGCGACCGAGGTGTTTTTCCACCTTTTAGTACTCGCTCACGAGGTAGGCTACATGTGCTGCCGGCTCAGCACCTTACCTCCGTACAGCAGTGAGCGAGAAACGGCCAGGCCCTCTCATCCGGGGATCCCTCATATCCCCCAGCTGAGAGCATTCGGACAAGTATCTGAACTGGGCATGTAGCGTGCCCAGTATCTCACCTCCATTATCGGTGGGGGAGTTTGTGTAAGTATCTGGACCAAGATTGTGGCTTCGTGCGCCGGAGCTTAAATTTTGACTGTTATCCTCAGTCTACCTGCAGAGCAGCAGGTTGTGTCTCTCTTAGTCTGGTCCCTATCCCATATGCTGTCCGATATGTAGTTTTTCATCCATCGGCAAGCACATAGGGTCGATGGGACACGCAAGCTCCCCCACCACGGCAAGGTGGAGACACATCGGGGGAGTGAGACAAGCATATGACTACTGGCAGGATCAACCAGATATCTATCGGACAGACGGACTATTCACGCACACGCAAGCCAAGAGTAGCATCGCTAAAGCGCGCCCTCCCGGTACAAGGTGATACATGCAAAACCACTGGACGCCTACCGACGAGCTTTCAAGCTACGCCGGCAGGACTGACCCTAAAATAAGCTATACCAGCTTACTGACTGCAGGCCCACTACTCATCGAGAGAGAGTGGGCGCTTATCGAGACTTTGTCGAACGGTCGTACAAATTTTGCTCTTTTGCCCGCTCAAACCACGACCCTGACTGCACGATGCGGTTACATTCTTGAAACGCCTGCCTCGCTAACTTACGTTGGCTGGGAAGATCCCATTTTGGTGCACCTCACACAGCCATCCGAGACAACGAACGCTAGACGCGGAACTGATCTAGCGAACCAGACCAGCCACACATGTGATATATTCTATTACCAAAGGTACCTATAAAGTTTATTTCACTAGTGACCACAAGTCCTCAGCTTTTCTTGTATTATAATAGGATTTTAATTATGTTTCTAATTCAATGTCTTTTTCATTTTCAGATCTCGTTTACTTCACCCTTCAGTATGGCTACTAAGAAAAGGAAAGTGGACGCCGAGTGTCGCCTTTTCACAATGAAGAATGGGGAGTTATTTGTAGAAACAAAGGATCAGAAAACCAGTTGTGTAATATGCAGCGAAAGTGTTGCCGTTTTGAAAGAGTGCAATCTTCTGCACACTATGAAACATATATCAACGTATTCAAAGTTTTCTGGAAAGTTACGCTCTGAGAAATATTAAGCGTGATTTAGACATACAAAGAAATCTCTTCACGAGAAAGTTTGCTGAAAATGAATCTATCACTCGTACAAGTTACAAAATAGTGCATAAGATGGCAGAATGAGGAAAACCGTTTACCGATGGCAAGTACATCAAAGAGTGTATGATGGAAGCAGCAAATGACTTGTGTCCTGAGAAAGCCGATTTGTTTGGAACTATCAGCCTGTCGGCAAGTTCAATTGTGTGGAGGGCAGAAGAACTTGGAGAGACCATTGTGGTACAGATACGCGAGAAAGCTGTGAACTTGTTTTGGTATTCTCTGGCGCTGGATGAGTCTACTGATCTCTCGAGTACGTCACAACTTCTCGTGTTCATTCGTGGTGTCAATTTGGACTTTCAGATAACGGAATATTTGGCATCCGTTTGCAGCTTGCAATGAACAACAACTGGAAATGACATTTTCGTGGAAGTGCCCAAAAAAAAAAAAAAAATTTGAAAGACTATAACCTTCAGTGGAATCAGCTTCGAGGTGTTACAGTTGATAGGGGGGGGGGGGGGGAAGGGCTGGAGTGAGGAAGGATCTGGTGTGGCAGATCAGGACTCAGTTGGAAGATTTGCAAATTCCGGGAGCCCTGTTCATACACTGCATCATACATCAGCAAGCACTCTGTGGAAAAGGCTTAGTTATTCCTCGTGTACTTAAACCAGTCGTTTCTGCTGTGAACCTCATTCGGGTACATGCACTCAATGAAGAAATTGATTCTGAATTATGTGACTTGCCTTATCAAACATCAGTGAGGTGGCTCAGCTGCGGTAAAGTCTTGTTTCGTTTTTACAAGCTCCGAAACGAAATATATGTTTTCCTTACTGAAAAGGATAGAGCTGATCTACAGCTGTCAGATTCTACCTGGCTGTCAAAGTGTCATTTTTGGTCGACATCACATCCCACATGAATGAACTGAACTTGAAACTTCAGGGAAAGGATAACCTCGTCTGTGATTTCTACAGAATCATCAAAGGATTTCGGAGAAAGCAGTTATTGTTTGAAGCAAAACTGGAAGGAGAAAACGTTTCTCATTTTCATTGTTTCAAAAGGTTTTGCGCTACAACTGCCGAAGATGTCAACCTCGATTTTCCGAAGAAAAAAAATTATTCGTGACTTGAAGAAGGATTTTTTGGAGAGTGGAGAGATTTTCAGATCTTGACAGAATTGAAAGTGACCTCCTTCTTTTCCAGAATCCGTTTGATTGTAACCTTGATGATGTGCCCGCTGAACTACAGTTGGAGCTCATTGATTTGCAAGCAAATGACTTGTTTAAAGAGAAGCAGAGAGTAGGAAAACTTGCTTAATATTACCGATACTTACCTGATGTTGAGTTTTCGAAACTGAAGAAATTTGCCGCTGGTATGGCCACAGTGTTTGGAACAACTTATGTCTGTGAGCAAACATTTTCAAAAATGAAGTATGTGAAGTGAACACATCAAATGAGATTGACTGATACTGGAAGTGGTCAGAGTGTGAGATAGTACTAATGGTAAAAAATAATAAATACCAGTCTAATCTCGTAACTTATTGTTTGTGCGAACATTTGAAAGCAATTCTCGTGATTGGATGCAGCAATTCCTAACCAAACATTTGTGAGATTCGGGTATGTGCACACTTGGTCTGACGTAACTATCTTTTTGCTAACGTCGCCTTCTTTGATTTTGTTTTTTGTTTGTTTGTTTGTTTATTTGTTTGTTTGTTTGTTGTTTGTTTTTGTTGTGTGCATTGCACGCCACTCACCCATGATTAACATGGAATGCTAAACTTAGCTTTTTCGTCTTTTTTCCCCAGAGCTTTCGTTCTGGCTTGCAAGTATTGTACAGAATGATTATGCGGCCCGCGCTCGTCATTTTGTCAGTTATCCGGCCCAATGTGAAAAAAAGTTTGGTGATCCCTGTATTAGACCAAAGGTTCTCGGTGGCATGGTGAGGTCTATATGTTAAACCAACGGTTCTCAGAGCATGGTGAGGTCTATATGTTAAACCAAACGGTTCTCGGTGCTTCATGGTGAGGTCTATATGATAGACCAACGGTTCTCAGTGCATGGCCAGGTCTATATCAGTAGGTCACCCTTTCTTCCAAGGAAATTCACTGGTACCCATTTTAGGCTGGGTCGACTGAGATGAGAGTTCAGTAGTCAATGGGACATGAACATTAACACCGCTCACTGTGTGCTTCAGTCACGCGGTACATAACGAGAGGAGGGTAACAGATATGACTTCTGCTCCTCCTCGTTCTCTCCTCTTCTTAGTCACCTCTTCCTGAACTCCACCTTCATTCTACCCATCCTTCTTTCTTCTTCTTCCTTCTTCTTCTTTTCTCTTCTTCTTCTTCTTCTTCTCTCTTCTCTCTTCTTCTTCTCCTTCTTCTTTCTTCTTCTTATTCTTCTTATTCTTCTTCTTTCTTTCTTTCTTCTTCTTCTCTTCTTCATCTTCTTCTTCTTCTTCTGTTAATGATCCCAGTAGCATGATATAAGTGTTTGTGTGAAGCGTCTTGATACCTTTCGTCAATGAGGAAGTAATCAGTCTGGTTTTTGATCTTACTGTCAGGACTCTTCGATGCCCACAACCTTCTTTGGTGTTGATGATGTCACGTGTTTCCAACAATTATTTAATGAGCATCGCCCACCGTACAGGTCTGTCTCTTCTTTCATATTCCTTTCTATCTTGTAGCTTTGACTACTGAAGTCAACCATTGTGATATTTAGTTCTGAGTATTTGCACTTCTTGAGGCATTCTCCGTGTTGCTATGAAATTCACCTATATCACTGTAACTAAATATAATTCAGGCAGAATTGAGACGTCCCTAAATGTAATACACTGAATTGAGACGCCCCTAAATGTAATACACTGAATTGAGGCGTCCCTAAATGTAATGCACAGAAATGAGGCGTCCCGAAATGTAATACATACAGAATTGAGGCGTCCGTACATGTAATACAACAGAAATGAGGCGTCCCTAAATATAGTATACAGAATTGAGGCGTCCCTAAATGCAATACATACAGAATGGAGACGCCCCTAAATGTAATACACATAATCGAGGCGTCCCTAAATGTAATACGTACAGACTTGAGGTGTCACTAAATGTAATACATACAGAATTGAGGCGCCCCTAAATGTAACAGATAAAATTCAAGTGTCTAAGAAAATTACAATAAATAAGCAACTACAAAAACCGAATGAGACATGGCTCAGACATAAATAGCATCAAGGTGGAGATAAAAGATACACTACAAACAGAACGCTGGCGTCGGCGAACACATCGCACCGCAGACACACAGAACATGAGCTGCAGACTGCGGTGTGAACAACAAGCAAACAGACAAGTCTCGTTAGAATTAGCAGTGAGTGACGAGAGACGAGGCTCACGCGAGTTCCTCTCTACGACATAAGTGCGGTTCTACCGTGACTTCCTGCCCGGACTAATGTGAACATTTGCAAGCGGAACTGGCGACCGTGCACACACCTCACGTCCGTCCTGGCCCAGGTGTGCAGTTCTCACCAGGTAACGGAAATGTGATAGGGGTTCAATCGAGAACGATCGACCGAAGCTTCTGGTTCCCAGACAAAGTGAGAACGAGGTAGGACAAGTCGTTGCTGTGGTAAATCGTGCGACTTAGACGCTTAAAGATAAAGCATACTTAGAATCACACACGGACCAGCCACACAAGACCACACACGGACCAGCCACACAAGACCACACACGGACCAGACAACAAGACCACACACGGACCAGCCACACAAGACCACACACGGACCAGCCACACAAGACCACACACGGACCAGCCACACAAGACCACAAACGGACCAGCCACACAAGACCACACAAGGACCAGCCACACAAGACCACACACGGACCAGCCACACAAGACCACACACGGACCAGACACACAAGACCACACACGGACCAGCCACACAAGACCACACACGGACCAGCCACACACGACCACACACGGACCAGCCACACAAGACCACACACGGACCAGCCACACAAGACCACACACGGACCAGCCACACAAGACCACACACGGACCAGCCACACAAGACCACACACGGGACCAGCCACACAAGACCACACACGGACCAGCCACACAAGACCACACAAGGACCAGCCACACAAGACCACCAAGGACCAGCCACACAAGACCACACACGGACCACACACACAAGACCACACACGGACCAGCCGCACAAGACCACACACGGACCAGCCACACAAGACCACACACGGACCAGCCACACAAGACCACACACGGACCAGCCACACAAGACCACACACGGACCAGCCACACAAGACCACACACGGACCAGACAAACAAGACCACACACGGACCAGCCACACAAGACCACACACGGACCAGCCACACCAAGACCACACACGACCAGACCACACAAGGAACCAGCACACCACAAGACCACACACGGACCAGCCACAGCAAGGACTTATCACACTGGACCAGCCACACAAGACATACACACGACCAGCAACACAAGACCACACACGGACAGCCACAAAGACACACACACTGACCAGCCACACAAGACCACACACACAAGATCATACCACGGAACCGCCACACAAGATCATATTACACGGACCAGCCACACAAGACCACACACGACCAGCTACACAAGACCACATACGGACCAGCCACACAAGATCACACACGGACCAGCACACAAGAACACGCACACAAGACCAAACACGGACTCGCCACACAAGACCACACACGACCAGCCACACAAGACCACACACGGACCAGCCACACAAGACCACACACGGACCAGCCACACAAGACCACACACGGACATGGTATCTATACACGGTGTCTAAACATGGTGTCTATCTATACATGGTCTCTATCTATACATGGTCTCTATCTATACATGGGTCCTATCTATACATGGTCTCTATCTATACATGGCTCTATCTATACATGGTGTCTATCTATACATGGTCCTCTATCTATACATGGTCTCTATCTATACTGGTCTCTATCTTAACATGGTCTCTATCTATACATGGTCTCTATCTATCATGGTGTCTATACATGGTCTCTATCTATACATGGTGTCTATCTATCATGGTGTCTATACATGGTCTCTATCTATACATGGTCTCTATCTATACATGGTCTCTATCTATCATGGTGTCTATACATGGTGTCTATCTATCATGGTGTCTATACATGGTCTCTATCTATACATGGTCTCTATCTATGCATGGTCTCTATCTATACATGGTCTCTATCTATACATGGTCTCTATCTATACATGGTCTCTATCTATACATGGTGTCTATCTATACATGGTCTCTATCTATCATGGTGTCTATACATGGTCTCTATCTATACATGGTCTCTATCTATACATGGTGTCTATACATGGTCTCTATCTATACATGGTCTCTATCTATACATGGTCTCTATCTATACATGGTGTCTATACATGGTCTCTATCTATACATGGTCTCTATCTATACATGGTCTCTATCTATACATGGTCTCTATCTATACATGGTCTCTATCTATCATGGTGTCTATACATGGTCTCTATCTATACATGGTCTCTATCTATACATGGTCTCTATCTATCATGGTGTCTATACATGGTCTCTATCTATCATGGTGTCTATACATGGTCTCTATATCATACTGGTCTCTATCTATCATGGTCTCTATCTATACATGGCTCTATCTATACATATGGTCTCTATCTATACATGGTGTCTAACATTGGCTCTATCTATACATGGTCTCTATCTATACATGTAGTCTCTATCTATACATGGTCTCTATCTATACATGGTGTCTATACATGGTGTCTATCTATACATGGTCTCTATCTATACATGGTCTCTATCTATACATGGTCTCTATCTATACATGGTCTCTATCTATACATGGTCTCTATCTATACATGGTCTCTATATATACATGGTGTCTATACATGGTCTCTATCTATACATGGTCTCTATCTATACATGGTCTCTATCTATACATGGTCTCTATCTATACATGGTCTCTATCTATACATGGTCTCTATCTATACATGGTCTCTATCTATACATGGTGTCTATCTATACATGGTCTCTATCTATACATGGTGTCTATCTATACATGGTCTCTATATACATGGTCTCTATCTATACATGGTCTCTATCTATACATGGTGTCTATACATGGTCTCTATCTATACATGGTCTCTATCTATACATGGTGTCTATACATGGTGTCTATACATGGTCTCTATCTATACATGGTCTCTATCTATACATGGTGTTATACATGGCGTCTATCTATACATGGTGTCTATACATGGTCTCTATCTATACATGGTGTCTATACATGGTCTCTATCTATACATGGTCTCTATTTATACATGGTGTCTATACATGGTCTCTATCTATACATGGTCTCTATCTATACATGGTGTCTATACATGGTCTCTATCTATACATGGTCTCTATCTATACATGGTCTCTATCTATACATGGTGTCTATACATGGTGTCTATACATGGTCTCTATCTATACATGGTGTCTATACATGGTCTCTATCTGTACATGGTGTCTATACATGGTCTCTATCTATACATGGTGTCTATACATGGTCTCTATCTATACATGGTCTCTATTTATACATGGTCTCTATCTATACATGGTCTCTATCTTACAGTGGGTCCTCTATCTATACATGGTATCTATATATACATGGGTCTATCATCTATCATGGTCTCTATCTATACATGGTCTCTATCTATACATGGTCTCTATCTATACATGGTCTCTATCTATACATGGTGTCTATACATGTCCTATCTATATATGGTCTCTATTCTATACATTGGTCTCTATCTATTTACATGGTGTCTATACATGGTCTCTATATACAGGTCTCTATTTATACATGGTCTCTATCTATACATGGTCTCTATCTATACATGGTCTCTATCTATACATGGTCTCTATCTATACATGGTGTCTATACATGGTCTCTATCTATACATGGTCTCTATCTATACATGGTCTCTATCTATACATGGTGTCTATACATGGTGTCTATACATGGTCTCTATCTATACATGGTGTCTATACATGGTCTCTATCTATACATGGTGTCTATACATGGTCTCTATCTATACATGGTGTCTATACAGGGTTTGTCTCTATCTATACATGGTCTCTATCTATACATGGTCTCTATCTATACATGTCTCTATCTATACATGGTCTGTCTATCTATACATGGTCTCTAATCTATAAGGGTATTCTATACATGGGTCTCTATCTATACATGGTCTCTATCTATACATGGTCTCCCTATCTATACATGGTGTCTATACATGGTCTCTATCTATACATTTCTCTACTTCTATACTGGTCTCTATCTTATCATGGTGTCTATACATGGTCTCTATCTATACATGGTCTCTATTATACATGGTCTCTATCTATACATGGTCTCTATCTATACATGGTATCTATACATGGTCTCTATCTATACATGGTCTCTATCTATACATGGTGTCTATACATGGTCTCTATCTATACATGGTCTCTATCTATACATGGGGTCAACATGGTTCTCTATCTATACATGGTCTCTATCTATACATGGTGTCTAACATGGTCTATATCATACATGGTTCTATCTATACATGGTGTCTTTATACATGGGTGATCTATCTATACATGGTCTCTATCTATACATGGTGTCTATACATGGTCTCTATCTATACATGGTGTCTATCTATACATGGTGTCTATACATGGTGTCTATCTATACATGGTCTCTATCTATACATGGTGTCTATACATGGTCTCTATCTATACTGGCTCATATCTATACAGGTGTCTATACATGGTGTATATACTGGTGTCTATACATGGGTCTCTATACTGTCTATACATGGTCTCTATCTATACATGGTGTCTATACATGGTCTCTATCTATACATGGTCTCTATCTATACATGGTGTCTATACATGGTCTCTATCTATACATGGTCTCTATCTATACATGGTGTCTATCTTACATGGTGTCTATACATGGTCTCTATCTATACATGGTCTCTATCTATACATGGTGTCTATACATGGTCTCTATCTATACATGGTCTCTATCTATAATGGTCTTATCTATACATGGTCTCTATCTATACATGGTGTCTAACATGGCTCTATCTCTACAGTGGTGTGTCTATACATGGTGTCTATTACATGGTGTCTATTATATATACATGGTGTCTATCTATACATGGTGTCTATTATACATGGTCTGTCTATACTGGTGTCTATACATTGGTCTGTCTATACATGGTGTCTATACATGGTGTCTATACTATGGTGTTCCTCTTATACATGGTGTCTATACATGGTGTCTATACATGGTGTCTATACATGGTGTCTATACATGGTGTCTATACATGGTGTCTATCTATACATGGTGTCTATTTACATGGTGGGCTACACATGTCTATGCATGGTGACTATACATGGTGTCTGCTACACATGGTGTCTATACATGGTGTCTATTACATGGTGTCTGTCTACCATGGGGTCTCCTTACATTGTGTCTATCATACTGGTGTCTTTCATGGTGTCTATCTATAATGGTGTCTATACATGGTGTCTATACATGGTTGTCTTCTATACATGGTTGTCTATACATGGGTGTCTAACTGTGTCCTATCATGGTGTCTATACATGGTGTCTATCTGGTGTTATACATGGTGTCTATACATGGTGTCTATACATGGTGTCTATTTTCATGGTGTCTATACAGGTGTTATCATGTGTCTATACATGGTTTTTCTAACATGGTTTTCTATACATGGTGTCTATTTTCATGGGTCTTACATGGTGTCTATACATGGTGTTTTATTCATGGTGTCTATCTATACATGGTGTTTATACTATACATGGTGTCCTATACATGGTGTCTATACATGTGTCTAATACATGGTGTCTATACATGGTGTCTATCTATACATGGTGTCTATACATGGTGTCTATACATGGTGTCTATACATGGTGTCTATACATGGTGTCTATACATGGTGTCTATACATGGTGTCTATACATGGTGTCTATACATGGTGTCTATCTATACATGGTGTCTATACATGTGTCTATCTATACATGTGTCTATACATGGTGTCTATCTATACATGGTGTCTATACATGGTGTCTATACATGGTGTCTATACATGGTGTCTATACATGGTGTCTATACATGGTGTCTATCATGGTGTCTATACATGGTGTCTATACACGGTGTCTATCTATACATGGTGTCTATCTATACATGGTGTCTATCTATACATGGTGTCTATCTATACATGGTGTCTATCTATACATGGTGTCTTTACATGGTGTCTGTCTACACATGGTGTCTATCTATATATGGTGTCTATACATGGTGTCTATACATGCACCCAGAGCACATTTGTTCTCCTGACGCAGGAAGCTTTTCTCAGACACGTACCTTCGACCTCCAGGGCGAATTATGACACCTTTCACATCCTACCTGTGGCTGGCCTCCACACCTGCAGCACCCAGAATGCATTTAGTGCGACCGAGCAAACACGGGCAGGGATGGGGTGGGGGTGGGGGGGGGGGGAGAGAACACAGCAGCAGATAAGGGTGCAAAAAATAGTTCAAGGGATAGGGGCGGAGATGCGTGGTTCTGCGATTACAGGTTAATTTATAAACATGGATTTACGGCTACACAAATCTTCACCTGGTCTGGTACACGTTAGAAATGATTCCCAATATTTGACTCTCTGTCTCTTTGTCTCTCTCTCTCTCTCTCTCTCTCTCTCTCTCTCTCTCTCTCTCTCTCTCTCTCTCTTGCTCTCTCTCTGCCCTCTCTGCTTCTGTCTCGCTCTTATCCCTGTCTCTAACTGTCTGTCTCCATATCTGTGTTTGTCTTTCTCTGTCTGTTTCTCTCTCTCAATGTCTCTCTCTCTCTCTATGTTTCCGTCTCTCTCTCTCTGTGAGTGAGTGAGTGAGTGAGTGAGTGAGTGAGTGAGTGAGTGAGTGAGTGAGTGAGTGAGTGAGTGAGAATATTCTTCCCCTCTTGCACTAAGAAATCGTTTGCTTACCCCGACTGGCAGAGATAACTTGCAGATAATATTCTTCACACTGTGAAACGCTGCCTGTCCCTGGACTATCTACCTGTAGCCGCCATCTTGTATTAATCCATCCATCCCTCTATGTATCCACACACAGATTCGTTGATTTACGTGTTATTATTTTTGTCTCTTACAAAGACGCCATTCCTTTTTCACGAAATCTGCGTCTTCGTCGACCATGCCAGGATGACAATGAAGATGATGTTCCCCGCACGGCCCATGACATGTTGGGTGTGCTCTGACCCCGTGGTTATACAGGCTACTGTCTGGTCATCTCACGAGCCGTGCAGATGCTTTCACCTTCCCACCTACACAAAACCTCACAGTCTTACTTTCACAGATTGCCATACCATCTTTTTTCGCTCGCTCGCTGTGAACTCAAGCGTAGACCATACACATACTTCTAGTAGTGTTGGATTGAATTTTGCATGTGGAGCCACACCATTTTCACAGATTGCTGCACATCGCAGCTAAAATCATTCTCTTTCTCTGCCAGTCCTTCATGCTGACCCCAGCACTAGCGAGGTTTTCCCAGAGACACCCCCACAGGTGCCCAGGAGGCACCACAACCTGAGGGATGTGCAAGGTCCACAGTAGGGTACAGGGATCCTTATCACCGCAGTCCCGCTGCAAGACTCGCCTCCGTGTGTTACAAACACCAGTGCTACTATTTCCCAAAGGCAGATTCGACATGAAGTAGGAGGAAAATCTGGCAGGAAGCTCTCAGCGGAGAGATTGTTGCGAAGTTCTTCTTCTTTCGTTCGCTTGAAATATGTCTATAACTGCAATGTTGTCTCTTGTATGAATTTAACTGTCTATTTTTAGTTCACTCAGCGGTCCATAGAGTTTATCTTCCACTGTTGTCTCTCTAGGCCAGAAGGTTGCCTGGATATGTTGTAGTTTGGGCAGTCTTGGAGTATGTACTTTGCTGTCTGAGACGCCAATCCACATGTGCACATGGCTGTTACACCAATCTTGAACTTTTTATACATGTGGTTGCGTGAACTGTTGTGTCCTGTTCTGAGGCGCAGAATAATGACTTATTCTGGTCTGTCCTTAACGTAGTAGTCGTCTTGAGCAGGTTTTGGTGGCTTTCTGACTGATTTGATCATTCTTTTCTTTTGGTGGTATGTAACAGGCACATCAGGCTGTTCTTATTTTGCTCCTTCCCTAGCCAATCGATCAGCTCTGTCGTTTCCGGGTACTCCACAGTGGGATGGTATCCACTATATGGTGACCTTATGCTGACTGCTAGGTTCAGAAAGTAGTGTCCTTAGTACTGGTAATTTCCCAGACAGGAGCGCCTCGAGTACTGATTTTGCATCTGTCAATAGCACCATAGGTTGTGTACCATGGCTGGTATTTAGTAATTTTTCTGTTGCTATCTTGATTGTCTGGCCTCCGTGGTCTAGAAGTTGACGTCTTTCTATGTAATCCCGTATATCCACGTGAGGAACGTAACCTGCGCGAGAATCGGAAGGCGGTTCTCGTCGCGTTGGTTACTTACTGGGGTATGTCAGCCGGTCGCTCAGAAAGCAATGGCAAACTACTGAGCGTAATCTTGTCTACTATATCAACAGCAGCTGGAAAAATTGCTGGTGTGGACTGCACCGTGTGCAAAACATTATATATATATATATATATATATATATATATATATATATATATATATATATATATATATATATAAGGATGTATGTGTGTGGGTGGGGATGTGTTTGATGCGTTCGATAACGGTCCATCCGATTGAGATGAAATTTTCTACATATATTCTTTTCATTCCCGTGCAGGCAACTGACATGGGTTTGTTTGTTTGTGTCAGCTATTTACTTACTAAAATTTAATATTTAAATTTACATTATCATTTCCATATAGCAAGGGGACTTAACAAAAGAAAAGTTATTTCAAGGGGCATAACTTTTAATAACATTGCTATTATTTTATATATAGATTGTTGCATTGTTTTCAAAGATTTATAAACTCTTTGTCTACAGTTATTTACAGGCATATGAGCTATAATAAATAATGATATAATCTTTAAGGCATTTTTATAGTTTTCATAAAAATAATGCACCTATTTAAATAGTGAAAATTTTCAACGCATCTTTTCGACTCAAGAAGTTATCTACAGTCATGTAGGTGATTGAAAACAGTTTTCATTAAAAATAGTGGATGGTGTGTGGAAGGACATTCTTAAGTTAATTTTTTTTTTTTTTGTTACATGAATTAAATGAGATGCTCCCCACCAGAGGTTGGGCAAAGCCAGCAGCCAGCCAGCCAGCCAGCCAGCCAGCCAGCCAGCCAGCCAGCCAGCCACCAGCCAGCCAGCCAGCCAGCCAGCCAGCCAGCCAGCCAGCCAGCAGCCAGCATCCAGCCAGCCACCAGCCAGCCAGCCAGCCAGCCAGCCAGCCAGCCAGCCAGCCAGCCAGCCAGCCAGCCAGCCAGCCAGCCAGCCAGCCAGCCAGCCAGCCAGCCAGCCAGCCAGCCAGCCAGCCAGCCAGCCAGCCAGCCAGCCAGCCAGCCAGCCAGCCAGCCAGCCAGCCAGCCAGCCAGCCACCAGCAGCCAGCCAGCCAGCCAGCCAGCCAGCCAGCCAGCCAGCCAGCCAGCCAGCCAGCCAGCCAGCCAGCCAGCCAGCCAGCCAGCCAGCAGCCAGCCAGCCAGCCAGCCAGCCAGCCAGCCAGCCAGCCAGCCAGCCAGCCAGCCAGCCAGCCAGCCAGCCAGCCAGCCAGCCAGCCAGCCAGCCAGCCAGCCAGCCAGCCAGCCAGCCAGCCAGCCAGCCAGCCATCCAGCCAGCCAGCCAGCCAGCCAGCCAGCCAGCCAGCCAGCCAGCCAGCCAGCCAGCCAGCCAGCCAGCCAGCCAGCCAGCCAGCCAGCCAGCCAGCCAGCCAGCCAGCCAGCCAGCCAGCCAGCCAGCAGCCAGCCAGCCAGCCAGCCAGCCAGCCAGCCAGCCAGCCAGCCAGCCAGCCAGCCAGCCAGCCAGCCAGCCAGCCAGCCAGCCAGCCAGCCAGCCAGCCAGCCAGCCAGCCAGCCAGCCAGCCAGCCAGCCAGCCAGCCAGCCAGCCAGCCAGCCAGCCAGCCAGCCAGCCAGCCAGCCAGCCAGCCAGCCAGCCAGCCAGCCAGCCAGCCAGCCAGCCAGCCAGCCAGCCAGCCAGCCAGCCAGCCAGCCAGCCAGCCAGCCAGCCAGCCAGCCAGCCAGCCAGCCAGCCAGCCAGCCAGCCAGCCAGCCAGCCAGCCAGCCAGCCAGCCAGCCAGCCAGCCAGCCAGCCAGCCAGCCAGCCAGCCAGCCAGCCAGCCAGCCAGCCAGCCAGCCAGCCAGCCAGCCAGCCAGCCAGCCAGCCAGCCAGCCAGCCAGCCAGCCAGCCAGCCAGCCAGCCAGCCAGCCAGCCAGCCAGCCAGCCAGCCAGCCAGCCAGCCAGCCAGCCAGCCAGCCAGCCAGCCAGCCAGCCAGCCAGCCAGCCAGCCAGCCAGCCAGCCAGCCAGCCAGCCAGCCAGCCAGCCAGCCAGCAGCCAGCCAGCCAGCCAGCCAGCCAGCCAGCCAGCCAGCCAGCCAGCCAGCCAGCCAGCCAGCCAGCCAGCCAGCCAGCCAGCCAGCCAGCCAGCCAGCCAGCCAGCCAGCCAGCCAGCCAGCCAGCCAGCCAGCCAGCCAGCCAGCCAGCCAGCCAGCCAGCCAGCCAGCCAGCCAGCCAGCCAGCCAGCCAGCCAGCCAGCCAGCCAGCCAGCCAGCCAGCCAGCCAGCCAGCCAGCCAGCCAGCCAGCCAGCCAGCCAGCCAGCCAGCCAGCCAGCCAGCCAGCCAGCCAGCCAGCCAGCCAGCCAGCCAGCCAGCCAGCCAGCCAGCCAGCCAGCCAGCCAGCCAGCCAGCCAGCCAGCCAGCCAGCCAGCCAGCCAGCCAGCCAGCCAGCCAGCCAGCCAGCCAGCCAGCCAGCCAGCCAGCCAGCCAGCCAGCCAGCCAGCCAGCCAGCCAGCCAGCCAGCCAGCCAGCCAGCCAGCCAGCCAGCCAGCCAGCCAGCCAGCCAGCCAGCCAGCCAGCCAGCCAGCCAGCCAGCCAGCCAGCCAGCCAGCCAGCCAGCCAGCCAGCCAGCCAGCCAGCCAGCCAGCCAGCCAGCCAGCCAGCCAGCCAGCCAGCCAGCCAGCCAGCCAGCCAGCCAGCCAGCCAGCCAGCCAGCCAGCCAGCCAGCCAGCCAGCCAGCCAGCCAGCCAGCCAGCCAGCCAGCCAGCCAGCCAGCCAGCCAGCCAGCCAGCCAGCCAGCCAGCCAGCCAGCCAGCCAGCCAGCCAGCCAGCCAGCCAGCCATCCAGCCAGCCAGCCAGCCAGCCAGCCAGCCAGCCAGCCAGCCAGCCAGCCAGCCAGCCAGCCAGCCAGCCAGCCAGCCAGCCAGCCAGCCAGCCAGCCAGCCAGCCAGCCAGCCAGCCAGCCAGCCAGCCAGCCAGCCAGCCAGCCAGCCAGCCAGCCAGCCAGCCAGCCAGCCAGCCAGCCAGCCAGCCAGCCAGCCAGCCAGCCAGCCAGCCAGCCAGCCAGCCAGCCAGCCAGCCAGCCAGCCAGCCAGCCAGCCAGCCAGCCAGCCAGCCAGCCAGCCAGCCAGCCAGCCAGCCAGCCAGCCAGCCAGCCAGCCAGCCAGCCAGCCAGCCAGCCAGCCAGCCAGCCAGCCAGCCAGCCAGCCAGCCAGCCAGCCAGCCAGCCAGCCAGCCAGCCAGCCAGCCAGCCAGCCAGCCAGCCAGCCAGCCAGCCAGCCAGCCAGCCAGCCAGCCAGCCAGCCAGCCAGCCAGCCAGCCAGCCAGCCAGCCAGCCAGCCAGCCAGCCAGCCAGCCAGCCAGCCAGCCAGCCAGCCAGCCAGCCAGCCAGCCAGCCAGCCAGCCAGCCAGCCAGCCAGCCAGCCAGCCAGCCAGCCAGCCAGCCAGCCAGCCAGCCAGCCAGCCAGCCAGCCAGCCAGCCAGCCAGCCAGCCAGCCAGCCAGCCAGCCAGCCAGCCAGCCAGCCAGCCAGCCAGCCAGCCAGCCAGCCAGCCAGCCAGCCAGCCAGCCAGCCAGCCAGCAGCCAGCCAGCCAGCCAGCCAGCCAGCCAGCCAGCCAGCCAGCCAGCCAGCCAGCCAGCCAGCCAGCCAGCCAGCCAGCCAGCCAGCCAGCCAGCCAGCCAGCCAGCCAGCCAGCCAGCCAGCCAGCCAGCCAGCCAGCCAGCCAGCCAGCCAGCCAGCCAGCCAGCCAGCCAGCCAGCCAGCCAGCCAGCCAGCCAGCCAGCCAGCCAGCCAGCCAGCCAGCCAGCCAGCCAGCCAGCCAGCCAGCCAGCCAGCCAGCCAGCCAGCCAGCCAGCCAGCCAGCAGCCAGCCAGCCAGCCAGCCAGCCAGCCAGCCAGCCAGCCAGCCAGCCAGCCAGCCAGCCAGCCAGCCAGCCAGCCAGCCAGCCAGCCAGCCAGCCAGCCAGCCAGCCAGCCAGCCAGCCAGCCAGCCAGCCAGCCAGCCAGCCAGCCAGCCAGCCAGCCAGCCAGCCAGCCAGCCAGCCAGCCAGCCAGCCAGCCAGCCAGCCAGCCAGCCAGCCAGCCAGCCAGCCAGCCAGCCAGCCAGCCAGCCAGCCAGCCAGCCAGCCAGCCAGCCAGCCAGCCAGCCAGCCAGCCAGCCAGCCAGCCAGCCAGCCAGCCAGCCAGCCAGCCAGCCAGCCAGCCAGCCAGCCAGCCAGCCAGCCAGCCAGCCAGCCAGCCAGCCAGCCAGCCAGCCAGCCAGCCAGCCAGCCAGCCAGCCAGCCAGCCAGCCAGCCAGCCAGCCAGCCAGCCAGCCAGCCAGCCAGCCAGCCAGCCAGCCAGCCAGCCAGCCAGCCAGCCAGCCAGCCAGCCAGCCAGCCAGCCAGCCAGCCAGCCAGCCAGCCAGCCAGCCAGCCAGCCAGCCAGCCAGCCAGCCAGCCAGCCAGCCAGCCAGCCAGCCAGCCAGCCAGCCAGCCAGCCAGCAGCCAGCCAGCCAGCCAGCCAGCCAGCCAGCCAGCCAGCCAGCCAGCCAGCCAGCCAGCCAGCCAGCCAGCCAGCCAGCCAGCCAGCCAGCCAGCCAGCCAGCCAGCCAGCCAGCCAGCCAGCCAGCCAGCCAGCCAGCCAGCCAGCCAGCCAGCCAGCCAGCCAGCCAGCCAGCCAGCCAGCCAGCCAGCCAGCCAGCCAGCCAGCCAGCCAGCCAGCCAGCCAGCCAGCCAGCCAGCCAGCCAGCCAGCCCAGCCAGCCAGCCAGCCAGCCAGCCAGCCAGCCAGCCAGCCAGCCAGCCAGCCAGCCAGCCAGCCCAGCCAGCCAGCCAGCCAGCCAGCCAGCCAGCCAGCCAGCCATCCAGCCAGCCAGCCAGCCAGCCAGGCAGCCAGCAGGCAGGCAGGCAGGCAGGCAGGCAGGCAGGCAGGCAGGCAGGCAGGCAGGCAGGCAGGCCAGGCAGGCAGGCAGGCAGGCAGGCAGTCAGGAGGCCCGAGCCGGCAGGCAGGCAGGACAGGCAGGCAGGCAGGCAGGCAGGCAGGCAGGCAGGCAGGGCAGCAGGCAGCAGGCAGGCATGCAGGCAGGGCACGGGCTAGGAAGGCAGGCAGGCAGGCAGGCAGGCAGGCAGGCAGGCAGTCAGGCAGGGCAGGCAGGAGCGCAGGCAGGCAGGCAGGCAGGCCAGGCAGGCGGCAGGCAGGCAGGCAGGCAGGCAGGCAGGCAGGGCAGGCAGGCAGGCAGGTAGGCAGGCAGGGCATGCAGGCAGGCAGGCAGGCAGGCAGGCAGGCAGGCAGGCAGGCAGGCAGGCAGGCAGGCAGGCAGGCAGGCAGGCAGGCAGGCAGGCAGGCAGGCAGGCAGGCAGGCAGGCAGGCAGGCAGGCAGGCAGGCAGGCAGGCAGGCAGGCAGGCAGGCAGGCAGGCAGGCAGGCAGGCAGGCAGGCAGGCAGGCAGGCAGGCAGGCAGGCAGGCAGGCAGGCAGGCAGGCAGGCAGGCAGGCAGGCAGGCAGGCAGGCAGGCAGGCAGGCAGGCAGGCAGGCAGGCAGGCAGGCAGGCAGGCAGGCAGGCAGGCAGGCAGGCAGGCAGGCAGGCAGGCAGGCAGGCAGGCAGGCAGGCAGGCAGGCAGGCAGGCAGGCAGGCAGGCAGGCAGGCAGGCAGGCAGGCAGGCAGGCAGGCAGGCAGGCAGGCAGGCAGGCAGGCAGGCAGGCAGGCAGGCAGGCAGGCAGGCAGGCAGGCAGGCAGGCAGGCAGGCAGGCAGGCAGGCAGGCAGGCAGGCAGGCAGGCAGGCAGGCAGGCAGGCAGGCAGGCAGGCAGGCAGGCAGGCAGGCAGGCAGGCAGGCAGGCAGGCAGGCAGGCAGGCAGGCAGGCAGGCAGGCAGGCAGGCAGGCAGGCAGGCAGGCAGGCAGGCAGGCAGGCAGGCAGGCAGGCAGGCAGGCAGGCAGGCAGGCAGGCAGGCAGGCAGGCAGGCAGGCAGGCAGGCAGGCAGGCAGGCAGGCAGGCAGGCAGGCAGGCAGGCAGGCAGGCAGGCAGGCAGGACAGGCAGGCAGGACAGGCAGGCAGGACAGGCAGGCAGGACAGACAGGCAGGACAGACAGGACAGACAGACAGACAGACAGGACAGACAGACAGACAGACAGACAGACAGACAGACAGGACAGACAGACAGACAGACAGACAGACAGACAGACAGACAGACAGACAGACAGACAGACAGACAGACAGACAGACAGACAGACAGACAGACAGACAGACAGACAGACAGACAGACAGACAGACAGACAGACAGACAGACAGACAGACAGACAGACAGACAGACAGACAGACAGACAGACAGACAGACAGACAGACAGACAGACAGACAGACAGACAGACAGACAGACAGACAGACAGACAGACAGACAGACAGACAGACAGACAGACAGACAGACAGACAGACAGACAGACAGACAGACAGACAGACAGACAGACAGACAGACAGACAGACAGACAGACAGACAGACAGACAGACAGACAGACAGACAGACAGACAGACAGACAGACAGACAGACAGACAGACAGACAGACAGACAGACAGACAGACAGACAGACAGACAGACAGACAGACAGACAGACAGACAGACAGACAGACAGACAGACAGACAGACAGACAGACAGACAGACAGACAGACAGACAGACAGACAGACAGACAGACAGACAGACAGACAGACAGACAGACAGACAGACAGACAGACAGACAGACAGACAGACAGACAGACAGACAGACAGACAGACAGACAGACAGACAGACAGACAGACAGACAGACAGACAGACAGACAGACAGACAGACAGACAGACAGACAGACAGACAGACAGACAGACAGACAGACAGACAGACAGACAGACAGACAGACAGACAGACAGACAGACAGACAGACAGACAGACAGACAGACAGACAGACAGACAGACAGACAGACAGACAGACAGACAAAAAAAAAAAAAAAAAAAAAAAAAAAAAAAAAAAAAAAAAAAAAAAAAAAAAAAAAAAAAAAAAAAAAAAAAAAAAAAAAAAAAAAAAAAAAAAAAAAAAAAAAAAAAAAAAAAAAAAAAAGGGGGGGGGGGGGGGGGGGGGGGGGGGGGGGGGGGGGGGGGGGGGGGGGGGGGGGGGGGGGGGAAAAAACAGACAGAAACGACAGACAGACAGAAACAAAAACAGACAGACAGAAAAAGACAAAGACAGACAGACAGACAAAAACAGACAGACCAGACAGACAGACAGACAACAGAC
>JACEFZ010022900.1:0-5000 GCA_014155875.1 Cepaea nemoralis
CTCTCCTCCCTCATCCTCCCTCCTTCTCCTTCCCCCTTCTCCTTCCTCTCCTCCCCCTCCTCCTCCCTCTCCCTTTTTCCCCCCCCTCCCCCTTTCTTCCTCCTTCCTCCTCCTTTCCTCCTCCTCAACCCCCCCTCCCTTGCTCTCCTCCTCCTTCCCTCCCCCCTTCCTCCTCTCTCTTCCTCCTCCTCCCCCTCCATCTACCATCCTCATCCTCCCCCTCCTTCTCCCTCTTCCTCCCTTCTCCCCTCCTCCCCCCTCTCATCCCCCCTATCCCCTCTTCCTCCTTCCTCTCTCCTCCTCTCTCTCCTCCTCCACTCTCCTCCTACCTCCTCCTCCTCCTCCTCCTCTCTTTCCTCCTCATAATCCCCCCTCCTCCCATACTCACTCCTCCCTCTCTCCCTCCTCCTCCTCTCTCGCCTATCTCTTCCTCCCTCATCCCCCTCCTCCTCACCCTCCTCCACCCCCATCTTCCTCCCCCAGCTTCTACTCCCCCTTTTTTTTCTTTGCTGCTGCGCTGCCGCCGCTCCATTTACCCACTTTAAATTTGTTGGGGAAGATGTAAAGATCTTCAAGTGCTCTTTCAAATGTTTTTGTAATTGGTCTTCGTTTTTTAAAGGTTGTTCAATTAGTTAGTTATTTGTTAGTCTTTCCTCTGAGCTAAGGGGGCGCATAGGGCAGAAGTCCTGTCTCTCCATGCTTGGCGGTTCGCTGCTACTGTTGTAGATCTTGGATATTTACTTGGCCATTGAATGAGCCTTCTCTAAGGATGGTTCTACGCAGGGTCTCTCTTGGTCTTCCCCGTTTTTTTCCCTATGGTGACCATATGGGGGCTTGGTAGGGGAGTCTTGACTTGCCCATTCTGAGTACAGGGCCGATGTTCTAACTTCTTCTTCTTCTTCTTCTTCAGCATTCCGAGCCATTGAGGTTCTTTGCTGCAAATACAATCTGTCTCCATTCGTCTCTCTGGTGGACCTTCTCTTGCCAGTCGTTGATTCCAAGTGCTTGTAGGTCTGTATGTATATTATCTCTCCACCGCCTTCTTGGTCTACCTCGGGGTCTACGGTCATTTATTTCCTGAGTGTAAGCGAGTTTTGTTTCCCTATTATCTTCCATTCTTTCTATATGCCCCAGCCATTGTAGTCTATTAGCCTTCATGATACCAGTGATTAGCGGGGACTTAAACAAATCATAAATGTCTTTGTTACTTCTTCTTTTCCACTCTCCACTTTGTGTATCCCTAATGGGTCCAAAGATGCGTCTTAAAATTTTGTTCTCAAAGGTTTGTAACAAGGCTTCGTCTCCTTTCGTTGTACTCCAGGTTTCAGAGCCATACAGCACAACTGGTCTGATCAGTGTTTTGTATATTGTGATTTTGGTGTTACGAGATAGCGCCTTTGATTTTAGTAGATGTTGTAGTGCATAGTATATCTTATTTCCAGAGTTGATTCTAGTTTGTATTTCTTCCCTTATGATGTTGGAGCAGTTGAAGATTGTACCCAGGTATTTGTATGTTTCCGTTCTTTTAATGGTCATATTATCTATTTGTATGTGGCCAGAGTTTTTAGCCATTCCGTCTCTTGAAATTACCATATATTCTGTCTTATCTTGGTTGATAACCAGCCCCATCTGTTGGGCTTTTTCCTTTAAGTGAGTCAATATTTCTAATGTCTTTTGTTCACTTTGCCCTATAATATCTATATCATCTGCATAACCAAGCAGCTTGGATGTTCCTCCAATATCACATTCCTCCTTTACCTTCCTTACAACTTTCTCTAGAGCCAGATTGAAGAGTAGCGGCGATAGTGCATCACCCTGTTTCAAGCCAGATGTTATTTGGAAGGGGTCTGATTTCCTGCCTTTATATGTTACTATATTATAAGTATCTTCCATGCATAGTTTGGTCATGTTAATTAACTTCCTTGGTATTCCAAATTCCTGCATAGCATTCCATAGACTATTCCTATGGACACTATCATAAGCCTTTTTAAAATCCACAAAAATGTTATGGAGATCTCTTTTATATTCCCAATGTTTCTCGGCTATTTGTCGTAAGATAAATATCTGATCTATTGTTGATCTGTTTTGTCTAAAACCCGCCTGGTAGTCACCTAATATGTCTTCTGAATATGGTTTTAGTCTATTTAGTAATACTGCGGATAGTATCTTATAGCTTGTGGACAGTAGTGATATTCCTCTATAATTTCCACATTGGAACTTGTCTCCTTTCTTAAAGATAGGTATCAATAATGACTCTTTCCAGTCATGGGGTAATTCTTCTGTCCTCCAGATTTTTATTATTAGTTCGTATAGCTTTAGATGTAATGCATGGCCACCTGCCTTTATAAATTCAGCAGCAATTCCATCAGTCCCAGTTGCCTTATTGTTTTTAAGTCGTGTGATTACATATAGGATTTCTTCAAATGTAGGTTCTTCAATTTGTGGTTCGCATGTTAGAACCTCTTCCTGTGGGAAAATGTTACTTGGAGCTTCACAATTTAGTAATTCAATAAAATATTCTTTCCATGTGTTGCACATTTCCTCATTGGTATTTATCATATTCCCATTTTTGTCTTTTAAACCATATGTGTTTTGTTGGTGCCCTCGTTTCATTGACTTCAGTACTTTAAAAAACTTTCTGGATTCATTTTTCTGGTGATTAGTTTCCATATCTTTGATTATATTACTCATATATTCTCGCTTCTGCTGTCTGACTATTTTTGTAGCCTCTTTACATTCATTTCTATAATGCTCTTCCTTTTGGATGTTATTGATGTCATTTAACCATACATGTCTGGCATTCTTCTTCCTAGTGACTGCTTCTTCACATTTTTGATTGAACCATGTGTTCTTTCTATGCGTGGTTGACACACCGAGACATTCTTCTGCGGTAGATTGAATTGTATTCTTGATGTTCAACCAAGTTTGGTCAACGCTTTCCTCCAAAGGGTTTTGCAAAGTTTCAAGTTTACATTTTATTTCATCTGTAAATTTCTCTTTGACTGTAATGTCTTGTAGTTTTTCTCTGTTATATGTTGGGTGTAATCTTTGTAATTTAGTATAGAAAGCTCTCTTAAGTTTTATTTTAAATTTTGCTCCAACGAGGAAATGGTCACTAGTGGCACTCAGCTCCTCTATAACTTCTGACTTGCTGTATGTTTGATGCATTTCTGTTGTTAATTAAAATGTGATCTATTTGATTATAGGTTCTCTTGTCACATGATTTCCAAGTTTGTTTGTGTATATCCTTTCTTTGTAGTCTGGTACTGCTAATCTGCAGTCCTTTGGCTTCTGCCAGGTTGATGACTCTCCATCCATTATCATTTGAAGTTGTATGTAGGCTTTCCATACCGGCCACTTTTTTATTAGTTTGCTCTCTACCTATTTTTGCATTGAAGTCTCCCAGCACAATCAGGATGTCCTGTTTGGGGTTTCTTCTATGACATCTTCCAGATCATTATAAAAGTCTTCTTTAATATCATCTTCTTTCTCTTCAGTAGGTGCATGTACATTAATCATCGTTTTATTTTCCATTTCCCTTTATTCGTAATTATAATCCTGTCTTTAAAAAGCTTTAAAGTTTAAAATGTTCCCCCATAATTTTTTGATGAAAAAACCCTGTTCCAAATTTCATTTTTATTTGGGTGTTTCCTCCATATATTATAATCTTTCCATTTTGCTCTAAAGTACCTCCCCGGCCACTTATTTTTAATGCTGTGATATCCATTTGAATTCAACCAGCTCCCGGGTTAGTTCTTCGGCCGCTCCAGCTCGATATAGTGTCAGTACATTCCATGTTCCAAATCTCAAAAGTCGATGTTCTAACTGCAAAAAAATAAATGATTACCAGACAGACAGACAGACAGACAGACGACAGACAGACAGACAGACGACAGACAGAGAGGAGGGGGGGACGACAGACAGCAGCAGACAGACAGACAGACAGTCGGGAAGGGGAACTTATTGATACGTATATAAATTTAAAATGAGATGCCCCCCCATCAGGGGCGGGGCGAAGCCGGGCGGATCGACAGACAGACGCAGATAGACAGAAGAGGGATAGATAGCGGTAACTAAACGAGAACTTATATGACTACTATAGAATTAAATGAGATGCTCCTCACCAGGGTCTGGGCGTAGCCGGGCCGTCAGCTAGTATATATATATTATAATTATTTTATATAATATATATATATTATATATATATATATATATAATATATATACGCATATCTATTGGTGACACATATAGACATATATACTTATGTATTTGCGCATTCACACTGAACAGGTTATTCCAGTATGGTTGTTTTCCGTTAGGGGTGTTTGTGGCCCGGATGGAATTATGATATCCCTTATGGGTGCACACTATATTGCTAACGAAAGGAGTGCGAGAGTAGCACTGCGAGATGCCACAGATAACTTCGTCTCAGAGTCGAGGCTGTACTTGCTACATAGCCGTGGGAGACTGTGGGATATATTGCCGAGGTAAGAGATGATACCAGGTTAGGGGGTGGTCATAGTTCAGTGACAGTCACAGGTAATGTGTGGGACGTATTACATGAAAATGAGGGGCAGGGAGGTGAGGCCGGAGGCTGGAAGCAATGAAGATGTGATAGATACGAGAGCGTTGTTTTTAAGTAAGTCCGTTTTGACCATACCGACAAACACCGATTGAAAAAGTAAATGTGAATATGCAGTATGCTATGAACGAACGGAACGAACGAACGAACAAACTTTATTTTCAAAGGGGTATTTATGTATGTATGTATGATGTATGTAAGTATGTATGTATGTATGTATGTATGTATGTATGTATGTATGTATGTATTTTTATGTATGTATGTATGTATGTATGTATGTATGTATTTTTGTATGATGTATGTATTTAGTATGTATGTATGTATGTATGTATGTATGTATGTATGTATGTATGTATGTATGTATGTGTGTAGTTATTTGTAGTATGTGAGTATGTATGTATGTAGTTTTATGTGATGT
>JACEFZ010022900.1:10000-52836 GCA_014155875.1 Cepaea nemoralis
GGAAGAGCATTATAGAAATGAATGTAAAGAGGCTACAAAAATAGTCAGACAGCAGAAGCGAGAATATATGAGTAATATAATCAAAGATATGGAAACTAATCACCAGAAAAATGAATCCAGAAAGTTTTTTAAAGTACTGAAGTCAATGAAACGAGGGCACCAACAAAACACATATGGTTTAAAAGACAAAAATGGGAATATGATAAATACCAATGAAGAAATGTGCAACACATGGAAAGAATATTTTATTGAATTACTAAATTGTGAAGCTCCAAGTAACATTTTCCCACAGGAAGAGGTTCTAACATGCGAACCACAAATTGAAGAACCTACATTTGAAGAAATCCTATATGTAATCACACGACTTAAAAACAATAAGGCAACTGGGACTGATGGAATTGCTGCTGAATTTATAAAGGCAGGTGGCCATGCATTACATCTAAAGCTATACGAACTAATAATAAAAATCTGGAGGACAGAAGAATTACCCCATGACTGGAAAGAGTCATTATTGATACCTATCTTTAAGAAAGGAGACAAGTTCCAATGTGGAAATTATAGAGGAATATCACTACTGTCCACAAGCTATAAGATACTATCCGCAGTATTACTAAATAGACTAAAACCATATTCAGAAGACATATTAGGTGACTACCAGGCGGGTTTTAGACAAAACAGATCAACAATAGATCAGATATTTATCTTACGACAAATAGCCGAGAAACATTGGGAATATAAAAGAGATCTCCATAACATTTTTGTGGATTTTAAAAAGGCTTATGATAGTGTCCATAGGAATAGTCTATGGAATGTTATGCAGGAATTTGGAATACCAAGGAAGTTAATTAACATGACCAAACTATGCATGGAAGATACTTATAATATAGTAACATATAAAGGCAGGAAATCAGACCCCTTCCAAATAACATCTGGCTTGAAACAGGGTGATGCACTATCGCCGCTACTCTTCAATCTGGCTCTAGAGAAAGTTGTAAGGAAGGTAAAGGAGGAATGTGATATTGGAGGAACATCCAAGCTGCTTGGTTATGCAGATGATATAGATATTATAGGGCAAAGTGAACAAAAGACATTAGAAATATTGACTCACTTAAAGGAAAAAGCCCAACAGATGGGGCTGGTTATCAACCAAGATAAGACAGAATATATGGTAATTTCAAGAGACGGAATGGCTAAAAACTCTGGCCACATACAAATAGATAATATGACCATTAAAAGAACGGAAACATACAAATACCTGGGTACAATCTTCAACTGCTCCAACATCATAAGGGAAGAAATACAAACTAGAATCAACTCTGGAAATAAGATATACTATGCACTACAACATCTACTAAAATCAAAGGCGCTATCTCGTAACACCAAAATCACAATATACAAAACACTGATCAGACCAGTTGTGCTGTATGGCTCTGAAACCTGGAGTACAACGAAAGGAGACGAAGCCTTGTTACAAACCTTTGAGAACAAAATTTTAAGACGCATCTTTGGACCCATTAGGGATACACAAAGTGGAGAGTGGAAAAGAAGAAGTAACAAAGACATTTATGATTTGTTTAAGTCCCCGCTAATCACTGGTATCATGAAGGCTAATAGACTACAATGGCTGGGGCATATAGAAAGAATGGAAGATAATAGGGAAACAAAACTCGCTTACACTCAGGAAATAAATGACCGTAGACCCCGAGGTAGACCAAGAAGGCGGTGGAGAGATAATATACATACAGACCTACAAGCACTTGGAATCAACGACTGGCAAGAGAAGGTCCACCAGAGAGACGAATGGAGACAGATTGTATTTGCAGCAAAGAACCTCAATGGCTCGGAATGCTGAAGAAGAAGAGAAGAGAAGAAGTTAGAACATCGGCCATGTACTCAGAATGGACAAGTCAAGACTCCCCTACCAAGCCCTCATATGGTCACCAGTAGGGAAAAGAAAACGGGGAAGACCAAGAGAGACCCTGCGTAGAACCATCATTAGAGAAGGCTCATTCAATGGCCAAGTAAATATCCAAGATCTACAACAGGTAGCAGCGAACCGCCAAGCATGGAGAGACAGGACTTCTGCCCTATGCGCCGCCTTAGGCTCAAGAGGAAAGACTAACTAACTAACTAACTAAGTTAGAACAACCTTAGATAAACGAAGACCAACTTACAAAAAGCATTTGAAAGAGCACTTGAAAGATCTTTACATCTTCCCCAACAATTAACGTGGGTAAATGGAGCGGCGGCAGCAGCAGCAGCAGAAGAAAAAAAAGGAGGAGTAGAAGCTGGGAGGAGGAAGATGGAGGTGGAGGAGGGTGGAGGAGGGAGGAGGATGAGGGAGGAAGAGATAGGCGGAGAGAGGAGGAGGAGGGAAGAGGAGGGAGGAGTAGGAGTAGGGAGGAAGGAGGAGGGATTAGGAGGAGGAAAGAAGAGGAGGAGGGAGGAGGAGGAGGTAGGAGGAGAGTGGAGGAGGAGAGAAGAGGAGGAGAGAGGAAGAGGAGGAAGGAGGGGGATAAGGGAGGATGAGGAGGGAGGAGGAGGGGGAGAAGGGAGGAAGAGGGAGAAGGAGGAGGGAGGATGAGGATGGTAGGATGGAGGAGGGAGGAGGAGGAAGAAGAGAGGAGGGGAAGGGAGGAGGAGAAGGGAGGAGGAGAGCAAGGAGGAGGGGGAGGATTGAGGAGGAGGAAGAAGGAGGAGGAAGGAGGAAGAAGGAGGAGGAGGGAGGAAAAGGTAGAGGGAGGAGGAGGGAGGAGGAAGAGGAAGGAGAAGGAGGAAGGAGAAGGAGGGAGGATGAGGGAGGAGAAGAACGCAGGAGGAGGAGGGGGAGGAGGAGGGGGAGGAGGAGGAGGGACGAGGAGAGGGAGAAGGAGGGAGATGGAGAAGGAGGAGGAGGAGAAGAGAGGAGGAGGAGGGAGGAGGCGGAGGAGGGAGGAGGAGGTACTGGGAGGAGGAGGAGGGAGGAGGAGGAGGGAGGAGGCTGAGGAGGGATAATAATAATAATAAGTCTTTATTTTCAAAGGGTTAAGAATTGGGCACGCAGGCCCGTCTGACATTCTGCCCTTCTTCTCTATTTCCTCTCATACATTCTTTCATTCAACATCACTTATGAAGCAACTTTTGACAACAAAAGAACATTTAAAACGCATGAAAAATAATCAATAACAAATGACTCACTGAGGCAGTGTTTAACATGGGCATTATAAATACCTAAGGAGGGTGTAACGTGCCATACATAAGGGAATGTTTTTGGCTAGTTGTCGTTTGAGATAAGTTACCATTATTGTCTTTTTTGTGTTATTTGTTATGGGGGCATGTAGTCTGTACTAAGGTAGTGTTCAAACAGGTTGCGAATGTATGTATCATGATTGGTGGTGTCTTTGATTTCTTGTGGAAGATTGTTCCACAACTGAGCGGCAGAGTATGCTAAGCTTGTTTTATATAAGTCTATCCTAGGTTTAGGGACATGAAGTATATTTAGTCGTTCGCTATGTCTAGCGTTATATTTAAATAATGGCCAAAGGTAGCTTGGAGCATTTTGAAATAGGATTTTGTGAATTAGTTCAAGGGGGTATACCCATACCCATACCAAATGAATTAATTTTGTGAATTAGTTTGGTCTTATTAAAAAGCAGGCGCTTGTGGAGTGGCAGTAACCGGAGACGTTTATATAGGTTAGAATTGTCGGTAAGCTTTTCACCATTGGTTAGACGGTGGAACATCCCAAGGGCCGTATTTTCCGAAGAATTAGATGAGTATATTTTCGAAATATTTTGATATTCACTATGTTAATCATGCATCTTTTTTTCCCAGTGAAAATGTAAATAACTAACATATAACTGCAAACCATTGTGTAAAACTACTGTTGTCAACAACCCATGTGTAAGGCATCATCAGATTACTTCTCCCACACCACACAAGAAACTTGCAAGTCGTGTGAGAGGAAATAAATGGTACATTTTATTGCCGTTGGCTCTTTACAAGTATATAACAGTCGCTATCAAACCACACACAAAGCCACAGAATTGCCTATCACTAGTTTTCTAAACTCTAATGCTATTTCTATCTATTTGGCTACACAAAACTCCTATCAACACTAAACGAGGTGCTTGCTACAAAGTCAGTCCCCAGTCTGACTTTCTTACTTGCGTGGCTACACAGCACGCGGAAGGACCTTGAAGTGTCCTTCGGCTTTTTGCGTGCCGTTACACCTGGCACGCTGACATTAGCTGTCTCTTGTTGAGTGGCAATCGTGGCTATTATGTAGGCGTGATTCTGTCGTGACCAGAGTGCTAACTATCTGGTCAACGTCTTCGTGTCTCATGAGAGAACTAGTTAATAGTCCCCCATTCTATCACCTACCCTGCCCTTATATCGGGGCACTGTGTCACCTCTATTCTATTTGAGGTTGACCACTCTTCCCGGTGGTGTTCTATCTTGAGGCAGACCTCCGGCCCTTATGTTCAGTCTTTGACACACACCCTCCCCTCCTGTGTTGCGTCATCAACTTTGAGTCATTGGTTGTGACGCAAGAGGTTTCTAAAAAATTAGTGTATCTAATTTTTGTCAAAGACTGTAGATAACCTGGCTTTGGGCAACTCCATAGACTTCTACTGACTATTGTCACAATGTAGTATCACTTTACTTGGCTACTGGCAATCGCCACAAACTTGTCTGGTTGGCGTGAGCCCTATTCTCAATCGCAATATTATATTAATTAGAGGTATGTCTGAACCGGACCGTTGTCTTATAAGACCTGCCCTCACATAGTAAATTAACTTACTACCCATACAAAGTTGACTTTCTTAGGGTCAACACATGAATTGCTTCATGTCCCCCATATAATATTAAACAACCATTACCCAAGCTGTGTGCGACAGGCTTTACCTATCTCGCTTCCGCGTGTAAAGTTATATTTCATTGTTAAGTTAGTGTTTCGTTGTCTATTATGTCCCCTGATCCGGAGTTATCTCCCTTTGATCTATAAAATATGTATGCAATTTATATGTTTGTTTTTCCGGTTGTTTGCGTGTTTGGATGTGATTAATACTATAATCTAACTTCTAACATGTGTATCTATCTATCATGTGTATGTAAGTTAGTTTTCAAGCGCCATAATTCGGTTGAATGTGGTCACAAACAAGTGTATAACACTAATTAGTGACTACATCTCCGTCTTATGAGACTTAAAATACTTTTTCTAAGATCTAAACTAAGCTACACACAACACATTCATCACAGCACATTTTCAACATTGAAAGCAAACATTTGACGCAGACAAAAAATAAAAAGTCGCGTTGAGCGGCAGAAAAATCCGCTGATCAATCTCACTCTCTCTCTTGTATAATTTACATTCGCTCTCACTTTCACACTTCTGTCACACATCTTTCACCCTCCCAATTCTTTAAAAACCTTGGAGTGACACTGTACAAGTTTGGCTCAGTTTGAGAACGTTGAGCTCAATGACTGTGCGTAAATCGCTTCACGAGTCATGTATATGCAACATATTTACAAGTAAGAGCAAGGGTTGAGGGTTTATACCCTGGTATTATGACCAACTATATTTTACTGTAATAATACTCTAACTACTGACATACTAATACTACTTCTATAAATGTGTATTTAATGTGTTAACTATTTTAATCTATTTTGCCACATTAATCCTAAGATATGCTTAAATTAATCCTAATATTTATCTAATTTAAGGGATGTAATCTAATTATTTACAATGGCATTGATGTGAGATGAGTTATGTACCTTTCTGAAATGGGTAATCTGAAATGTAAAATTATAACTAATGTTTTTAATGCAAAAAAAATATATGACTGATATTCTTATCTAAATGGTGTAAGTGACGTATGTTTAATTGTCTAATATTTTTATCCTATTATGGTGTAAATTAATCATAATAATACCTGAACACGTTTGTTAAATGGAATGGTTCATTAAGATGGAATGAACTCAATTGACATGAAACAAAGTGGAATGTAATAAACTAAATGGTACTATTCCTATCTAAACTACTATCTATTCTACTTTTAAGGTAAGTAAGTGGGTAAAATAATGATTTATGTAAACTACTAAAAAAATGAAAACTATTTTATTTCCTAACTCTAAATGTAAATTAAAGTTACCTAATCTACATATAATTTATCACACTATTAAAATATTATAATACATATCACAATAAGTATTTATATACATAGTATTCAAATACCCCAGGTTAGTTGTTGCCCCAATGTTCAGAAATTGCTTTCATTGGCATATTATATAATTACACTTGTCCTGGGTATATTAAATACATTACACAGTCATACTTGTGTCCTATGGGTATGACACCTGTAGAGTTCGCTTGTGTCGTAGACCAGTATTTTTCGTGTCTGTATTTATGGACTGTTCTGACACTGTTTTTCTCTGCTTAACACAAATGATTCACCGGAAACACGTATGGAGCTTAGTAAATAACGAGCTGTTCCAGTTCACACGGTGATATATTTGTTTTTCGGAGCACAGTTCTTCTTTTGATGTCTACGGACACATGGTAGATCACTGTTCTTAGTACATAGTTTAGCACATAATGTCTATGTATTCATACAATATTTTACATAGAATATTATACTGTACTACTTTAACAATTATTACTCTACACACTTATGTGGAATCTCTGGTTTTTCTACCTCAGATGGTCGACTAAGGGTATCAGCCAGAATGTTGTCCTTACCCTTAATATGCTCTATGCTAAAAGTATAGTTTTGTAGAATAAGCGACCACCTGTATATCCGGTCATTCCGATGCACACCACTTTGTATGACCGTGATTGGGGAGTTGTCAGTCTGGACAATGAAGTGAACACCCGCCAGAAATCGATGGAGCTTCCTCACCGCATAGATGACGCTTAGGGCTTCCAACTCTGATATGGAATATCTGGACTCAGCAGGTGTGATCTTACGGCTCACGTAGCAAATCGGGTGGAAGATGCCATCATAAAATTGGCCTAGTACTGCAGCGATGGAGATTCTGCTGGCATCTGTCCTAAGATAATAAACGAGCCTAGGATTAGGCAAGCGTAGGATTGGTACATTACTAAACAGGATTTTCAATTTTGACAATGCAGAAATTAATAATGCATCTTTGACATCTAATTTTACAGATGCTTTTAAAACATTGGAAAATACACTTGTAATTTCCGCTAAATTTGGTATGAATTTGCTATAGTAATTTACTAACCCCAAAAGGCTTCTGACCTGCTTCTTTGTGGTAGGCATGGTCAGGTTCATAATTTTTGTAATAATTCTATTGTCAGTCTTAAGTTGACCTTGTGAAATGACATGACCCAAAAAGTCAATTTCTTTTAGGCCCAATTCAACTTTGCTCGGTTTGACAGTGAGACCGAAGAGTCGCAACCTATCAAAGACATGTCTCAGTTTCAGTAAGTGTGTTGTCCAGTCATCAGTATGGACACATATATCATCTATATAAGTCACTGTATTCGTCACTCCATGCAGTAGATCTCTAGTTAAGCGTACGAAATTGGCAGGAGCATTTCGAAGTCCGAGAGGAAGAAAACGCCACTCGTAAAGTCCTAAAGGAGTTGAAAAAGCAGTAAGATGAATGGATTGAGTCTGCATAGGGACCTGCCAATATCCCTTAGTAAGATCTAATTTAGAAAAGATTTTGGAGGATACATGTCAAGGATAAGATCCTCGCAGGAAGGAATTGGTTCTGCTTCGATCTTAGTGACGTTGTTGAGCTTTCGATAATCCACACACAGACGAATTGTGGAGTCTTTTTTCTTAACTAGAACGATTGGAAACGAGTACTCAGATGTAGATTTCTGGATGATCCCACTAGCTTCTAAATTAAGAATTTCCTTATTTAGACTTTCTTTATAGCTGAGTGGGATAGAGTACGGCCTGCATTTAATAGGCTTAGAGTTCGAAAGAAGAATGGAGTGCTCGATCTGTCCGTCCTACCTGGAATGTCAGAAAATATGTCTTTGTACTCTGTCACTAATTGTACTACTTGTCGTCGTTGACTGTCTGTTAGTCCCTGTTCTATCTGTATGCTATCCATTGTCGCAGTCTTGTCTACAATGGGAACAGGTAGTTCCATTCCGTCGTCGTCTACCTGATTCAGTACGGTGGTGGTGCTAATTGCGTATTCTGTAAGCTCACTAGGTGTATGGATATCGTCGGATTTGCCAGTTTCGCTAACTAGTGTAGTTGCGTTGTGTACGTCTGTCGTCTGATCACTAGACATGGGTGCACTGTGTTCGTCTGTCTCTACTTCTGTCTCCTGTCGTGAAAAGTAAGGTTTCAGCATGTTGACATGGAATATCTTTAAGTGTCCGTTTATTGATATTTCATAGTCCACATCTGAAAGTTGTTGTATCACCTTGAAAGGCCCTTGCCATGAAGTTAACATTTTATTATGCTTGTCTGGTAGTAGCACCATTACGTATTGATCAATTTCAAGTGTTATGGGTCTAGCACCTTTGTTAGGACTGTGATGTCCGAGGATATCTGCACTGTTCACTGGAGTGAAACCATTCTTCTCCTCCCAGACAGATATTTCTTCATCTGTACAGTGCCTTAGCTGGGGTAGACACCCAAGAATTAACTCAGCACAAGGGTTGTCTAGTATTGCACAAGTAAAGGTACCAGAAAGGAACGGGGTGTTTATATGGGCTCTTGCCAGAGGATAGGTTTCTATATTACCAGACAAAGTCCGGCATTTTACAGAGTCACCAATATAATCCTTTGGATTAACAAGTTCCTTTTTCACACCAATAATGGAGCTCCCACTGTCAAGCAAACATCGGCATGGCTTATCATTGACCCTTGCAGAGTGAAACAATAGATTGCCTCTGGAGGCTATAACTGCATTTGCATTCTCTACGGAGGATGTTACAAAATGCCCACATTCTAATTTTCCGTCTGCATGAAATTGGTGACATTGGACACAATTGTCAAAGCTTAATACATCGTTCACACAACAGACATCTTCAGATTGCTTGAAAGGTAATACATTTTCAATCTCACATTCAGTCTCACTACCACTATCAGAAGATGTATCAATCAAAATAGCATTGTTGGCTTTCATACGTTGGCGGCCCAGGCACTTATTTGAATAATGGCCGTAGCTGGAACAAAAGAAGCATTTGATTGCACGCCTGTATGCAGATCTTTTGTTTTGTTGCTTCTTAATAACATTTTCAAGATGCGCCGGATAATTTGGCGATTTGTCACACATAGAATAAGTGTCATGCAAAAGTTGACAGTAAATACATTTTGACACGTTCCTATCTTTCTTGTCGACTTTCTGAAAGGGTTGTCTCTTACTCTGATAGTTGTTAGGTTGGTCTTTCACAAAAGAAACTACTTCAGAGTCATTTGAGGTCTTAAAAATATCTCTGTTTGAAGAAAAATATGCCGACCCTTTCTTTTCGAACTGCTCTATGTTCTCAATGTCTGACTGCTGTAGAAATTTAGCAAAAGCAGATGGTATAGTGGATATGACTTTATCCATGGCTATTAATTTTTTAAGTCTATCAAAGTCTTTTCCTATGTTAGCTGCTTTAAGCCACCTATTTAGTATACTCTGAACATTTGAGACGTAATCAATGAAAGTCTCACAAGGTTTAGGTTTTAAATTTGAGAACTGAACTTGATACCCAGGGGCATCAAGTAAAAAATGTTGCATTATCCTATCATGGATGTACTGATAGTTAGATCTAAGATCAGTTGGTATTGATTCTATCACTTTAAGGGGCTCACCACTCAGGTTCTTCATATAAATCATAGCCCACATTTCTATTGGAACTTGGTGATATTTAAATTGGTACTCGACATTTTCTGTCCAGGTTGATATGGAATCTTCTTTACAATATGGTTTGATAATATTTTTGTATTTGTTGAACTTATTTTCTTCTTGTTGACTTTTTAATTTAGTGGCAGAGATCTCTGCGTGTGAGTCTACATCCATACCTTTCATCTTTAATTGTGTCTCTGATTCAACTTGTATTTGTTTTTCCTTAACTCTAGCCATTTCATCTATCTCTTTTTGCTTTAGTTCTCTCTCTTGATCTAATGTCTTTTGTTTTAGTTCTTTCTCCTGATCTAGTTGCTTTTGCTTTAATTCTAGTTCTTTATGTTTAATCTCTATTTCTTTCTGTTTATTTTCCTTATCCTGTTCTAACTGTTGTTGCTTAATCTGCTTATCATGTTCTAACTGTTTTTGCTTTGTTATCTCAGCTAGTTGTGCCATCTCTTTTTGATGCTGTCTTTCTTGTTCTCTTTCTTGTGCGCGTTCATCTCTTTCTGCATCCTTTGCTTCTTTAAATTTCTTATCAGCATATTCTTCTAGCTCTTTACCTGTGTATTGCATTTCTTTGCCTGCTTTTACGAAATCAGCTAGAGTAGCCATGATGTTAGGTAGCTAGCGTTGACCTACACTGAATTGTTTATTCACTTATTTTTCTTTGATAGGTTATGTTTCTTAATATCCGAGCACTGCAAATTGTACTCTTTGTTTATAACCTGAAAAATTTAGACCTGAAAAAACAGAGCACAAAAGTATGCTAATGCATCACAAGCTGAAAAAGAGATGCACTGTTAATCACATTGCATGCCAAATATATTGAGTATACTCAACTTAATGTTCCCGAGAACAAGGAACACACTCCGGTAACACAGGTCACCTTGTTTGGCACTTCGGTATAGACACGAGTTATCTAAATAGGTCACCTTTTTGGCACTTCGGCATACACACCAATCTTCTAATCAGCTGTTGTTCACCCTGGTGTACAGAGCAGCAACAATTAACAAATAGCAAACGACATCTTATTCGACAATTTGGTACAATGACAAAGACATGCCCACGAACAAAATAGAATATAGTTTACTTAATATTAAATTGTCAATGTCCTGTCTTCGTTCTAACTTTTTATGCCTTTCGTCACTAGCCTAGTTTAATCTATGTAAGTGTTCTGCAGACCAAGTCTAATTTGCATGGCCGAAAGTAGTGCCATCGTGACGGTAAACACAAGAAAAAGTACGGAAAAAAAATTCAATATCTGCTTTGAAGTAAATAAAAATATATTAATATTGTTAAAATAAACAAATATATTCAATTATTAACTCAAATAAACAAATAATAGGTAATATAAAGCACCGATTCAAGCGGGCAGCAGCTTAACGATTTGTAAACATTCAGATGCTGAATGCCAATGGCGTGGAACAACCGCTTGTCAATCGTAACACGTCAGAGGCGCAGCGCTATTTTTAGCTTGCATAAATCGATAATGTTGCTGGCTGTGTATCGCTCCGCCATGAATCATTTTTGATAGTTATTCATAAATACACAAATAATTACATGAATAATTACATGAATAAATAAAGAAAATAATAATATCAATACTTACAACTTTAAAGAACACATGATTTAAGTATATAATATTTTACTAAACACAAATAAGCATTATGTCGTCACGATAGGCACAGTTTCGTTAGCAACTTGTCCTAGTTCTGCACACGTCAACCGTCACTGACACAAATTAAATTCACTATTTCACTATTTGTAACCTTAGTCTAGAGCCGTGGATGAGTGTATTAGCTTGGCTCTTTCGTCCAAGCCACACTTCTGACACCACATTAATCTTTGCCTGTCAACAACCCATGTGTAAGGCATCATCAGATTACTTCTCCCACACCACACAAGAAACTTGCAAGTCGTGTGAGAGGAAATAAATGGTACATTTTATTGCCGTTGGCTCTTTACAAGTATATAACAGTCGCTATCAAACCACACACAAAGCCACAGAATTGCCTATCACTAGTTTTCTAAACTCTAATGCTATTTCTATCTATTTGGCTACACAAAACTCCTATCAACACTAAACGAGGTGCTTGCTACAAAGTCAGTCCCCAGTCTGACTTTCTTACTTGCGTGGCTACACAGCACGCGGAAGGACCTTGAAGTGTCCTTCGGCTTTTTGCGTGTCGTTACACCTGGCACGCTGACATTAGCTGTCTCTTGTTGAGTGGCAATCGTGGCTATTATGTAGGCGTGATTCTGTCGTGACCAGAGTGCTAACTATCTGGTCAACGTCTTCGTGTCTCATGAGAGAACTAGTTAATAGTCCCCCATTCTATCACCTACCCTGCCCTTATATCGGGGCACTGTGTCACCTCTATTCTATTTGAGGTTGACCACTCTTCCCGGTGGTGTTCTATCTTGAGGCAGACCTCCGGCCCTTATGTTCCAGTCTTTGACAACTGTGATATCATTGTGAACTAACATAAAGCCACAAAATGGCATCATTAAATGATTGTATCCAAGCGGGCAAAGAAATGGGCCACACTGGAGACAAATTAGAGAAATGGGTAGATCAAAATTACAAAAAAGAATTAGCTCGACAGAAGGAAGAAACAGAGAGAAAAGCTGCTTTAGAGAGAGACGAAAGAGCATTGGAAAGACAACATCAAAAAGAGATGAAAGAAGTCGAGGAGGCCACCAAACAGAAACAGCTAGATTTAGATCATGCCACCAAACAGAAACAGTTAGATTTAGAGGAAGCCACCAAACAGAAGCAGATACAGGTAGACGCAGAAACCAAATTAAAGATGAAAGAAATGGAGGTAGATTCAAACATACAGATAGCCTCTAGTAAACAAAAGAGCCAGGAAGAACATAATAAACTTAGTAAATATAAAGGCCTTATCAAACCATATAGCGTAGGGGATTCAATCTCAGCATGGACTGAGAATATAGAATTTCAACTAAAGACACAGAAAATACCGTTGGAGGACTGGGCAATGATCTACATGAGAAATCTCAGTAGGGAGCCATTAAAGGTTATAGAATCAATACCTACAGAACTAAGGAACAATTATCAGTACATTCACGATAGGATCATGCAACACTTTCTTCTAGATGCAACCGGGTACCAAATTCAGTTTTCCCAAATAAAGCCAAAGGCAACTGAAACCCTCTTAGATTACATCTCTAACGTGCAAAGCACATTTAATAAATGGACTAGGGCGGCGAAAGTGGGCAACAACTATGATAAATTATAAGATCTTATGGTAATGGACAAGGTGATATCCACCGTCCCTACCCCTTTTGCGAAGTTTCTCCAACAATCAGGTATTGAATCCATTGAGCAACTAGAAAAACGGGGATCGGCATATTTTTCTTCCAATCGTGACATATTTAAATCCACAACACATGATACAGAGATCACTGCTTTTGCAAAGAATGTACCGAGTAGATCTTATAATCAGAAAGAGTATCATAAGAAAGACAAACCGTACCAGAAGCCACCTTAATGTGGATATTGTAGTTTGTTCCATCCTAGCTACTCTATGTGCGATAAGAACCCGGCATATCCCTCACACTTAGAAACAGTTTTAAAGAAGCAAGAAAGTAGAAGAACTTCATTTAAACGTGCTGTTAAATGTTACTTTTGTTACAGCTATGGCCACTATAGTAATAAATGTCTTGGTAGGCAACGAATGAAGGCAAATAATGCTGCTCTCATCGATACGCCATCAGACGATGATAGTGAAATTGACTCAGAACTTGTAAATGTATTACCAGCGAGTGAATGTGAAAGTGTGGCAGTAGTTACTGACATATTAGACTTTAAGAAATGTGACACATGTCACCAGTTTCATGCGGATGGTAAATTGAAATGTGGACACGTGATACCATTCTCCAATGAAGATGCTAATGCAGCAAGTGCCTCCAGAAGTAAACTGAAGTTCTACGATGCACTGGTCAATGATAAACCATGCCATTGTTTACTCGATACCGGCAGCACTTTACTTGGTTTAAGAAAAGAACTGGTCAGACCAGAAGATTACACGGGTGAATTTGTCAAATGCCGTACTTTCTCTGGAACTATTGAGAAATACCCACTGGCAAAAGCGCATATTAATACCCCGTTCCTTACCGGCACATTTACTTGCGCAATCCTGCAAGATCCCTGCACGGATCTGATTTTAGGCTCTTTAGCTTCATTGAAGTAATGTACTGACGACGACATAATAGCCTGGAAACATAAAAACATGGCTAATGTTTAACAAGGTCAGATACGCAAACACACTATACTGACTTACACAATGAGATGTTACAGCTGTTAACACCCAGCGGTGCCGATACCAAGAGTACTCGACAAAAATTTATCGAGGCACAAAGCACCGACCAAACTATCGCACCTTATTTGAAATTCTTAGGTGAGCGAGCGAAAGTGACTAAAAATGCATCTTGGTATTTTAGAAAACACAACGGAATTCTCATGCGTTATTACACAAATAATAACTATGAAATTCAGCAAACGGTGTTACCTGTAACATACCGACAAAATGTGCTAAAGATCGCACATGAGTCACCGTTTGCTGGACATTTGGCCTATGACAAAACCAGAGCCAGAATTTTGTCACACTTCTACTGGCCTAAATTCTGTACTGATATAAATTTTTTTCTGTCGTTCATGTACTTTTTGTCAACATCTTGTAAGAAAGGGAAAGCATGTGACGGCCGAAGTTCAACGGTCATTATTAGCATCCAGACCATTTGAGTGTGTAGCGGTCGATATTGTTGGACCCCTAAATCAGGTGTCGAGCAAAGGAAACCGTTTCATACTTACTCTCGTGGATCTATGCACCAGGTGGATCGAAGCTATTCCACTAAAATACATCACCTCCAAAGATGTGGCAAATGTATTTTTGCACCTATTTTGTCGTTTTGGCTTCCCACGGACCATTCTATCGGATCGGGGAACGCAGTTTATTTCGGCTGCTACGCAAGCCTTAACAAAATTGTTAGGAATAGAGCAGCATTTCTGTACCCCGTACCACCCAATGAGCAACGGGATCATAGAGAAAATTAACGGGGATCTCAAACACATGCTGGCTAAAGTAACAGCAAAAAACCCATCTGATTGGGACACGCTATTGCCAGCAGTGCTATTTGCCCATAGAGAAATTCCGCACTCGAGTACGGGTTTCTCACCTTTTGAATTAGTGTATGGGGCGAACCCTCGAGGACCCCTAACAATTTACCATCAGCTAATTACTAGCTTACCAGAAAATCCAACAGCAGTAACAACGTATGAGATGGTAACAGAGACACGCGATAGAATCATGAAAGCGTGTGTAATAGCCAAGGCATCTTTGGAGACGAAAGGACAGATGTACCGCGACTATGCAAATAAAGGTGCTAAAACGATACACCTTGAACCGAATCAGAAGGTTCTGCTTTTACTACAGGATAAACGTAATTTGTTATTAACATCGTGGCAAGGGCCATTCAATGTTGAACGTAAAATATCAGATGTCGATTATGCAATATCGATAAAGGGAAAATTAAAGATATTTCATATCAACATGCTGAAACCATACTTCTCAAGACAAGAACTACAGACAGACGAACAAGATGCACCCACACCAAGTAATCGGACGACAGACGTACACAACACAACTACACCAGGTAGGGCGACACAGGACAACGACATTGCAAACACACATAGCCAGGTAACAACACACGCAGCTAGTGCAACAACAGTACTGAACGAGACAGATGACGACGAAATAGAATTACCAGTCCCTACTGTAGACACGACTGGGACCTTCGACAGCATAAAGATAGAAACCAAACTGACAGACGAGCAACGACGACAGATGATAGAATTAGTGACGGAGTACAAAGACATTTTCTCCGACATCCCAGGAAAGACAGACAGAATAGAACACTCCATCATTCTGATTGATAACACCCCAATCAAGTGTCGACCTTATTCCATCCCTCTAAATTATAGGGCTAATCTCGACAAAGAAATACTATCTCTTGAGTCAAGTGGAATAATTCAGAAATCGCAGTCAGAATATTCTTTCCCTATCGTCCTTGTCGCCAAAAAGGACTCAACTATTCGACTCTGCGTCGTTTTTCGACGTTTGAACAAAGTAACCAAAATTGATGCTGAACCAATTCCAGCATGCGAGGATTTGATAATTGATATGTCTACATCTCGCATCTTTAGCAAACTCGACCTCACGAAAGGTTATTGGCAAGTCCCGATGCAAGAAAATTCGATTCCTTTAACAGCTTTCTCCACATCTTTAGGTCTCTATGAGTGGCGATTTCTTCCTTTTGGCCTTCGTAATGCTCCAGCGACTTTCGTCCGTCTAACTAGGGATCTCCGCGGGGTGACCAATACGTTTACATACATAGATGACATATGTATTCATACGGAAGACTGGACATCACACCTACAGAAACTACGACATGTCTTCGACAGGTTGCGAGTATTCGGGCTCACAGTCAAGCCCAGTAAATTAGAGTTGGGCATGGAAGAGATTGACTTCCTAGGCCATACCATCTGCAGGGGCCAACTCAGAACAGATGAAAGAATCGTGACCAAGATTATAAATTTGACAATGCCAACGACCAAGAAACAGGTCCGAAGTCTACTTGGTCTTGTGAATTATTATAGTAAATTTATTCCCAATCTGGCGGAAATCACCAGTGTTTTTTTTCAACAATTTGAAAGCTTCGGCTAAATTAATTGTGCAAGATGCAGGATTAATTAGTGCTCTATCAAAATTGAAATATTTATTCAGTGTTCCACCTATCCTGCGTTTGCCTAACCAAAATCTTACCTATTTCTTATGTACAGACGCAAGTGCTATCTCCATATCTGGAGTACTAGGACAGTTTTACGAAGGGAAGTTCCACCCAGTAATGTACGTAAGTCGTAAGATCACCCCAGCTGAATCGAGATACTCAGCATCAGAATTGGAGGGCCTCAGCTTAATCTATTGTGTTAGAAAACTTCATAGGTTTTTGGCAGGAGCTCAGTTTGTGATCGAAACCGACAATTCTCCGTTGTCTGTTATGCAGTCTGGCATTCCCCAGAACAATAGGGTCTACAGGTGGGCTTTGATACTGCAGAACTATGCATTTACCATCCAACATTTAAAGGGGAGATTGAACTCTTTGGCAGACACTTTGAGTCGACCGTCAACCATTGAAATACCTGATATATAGGAAGAGATCGACCAGAGATCACCAGAAACAGTGACACGGTAATTGCTAATTAGATCAGTGCCGTATGTGGTGAATACGTTACACTGTAAGTGCGTTATCATCGCCAAGCTGATAAAACTGTGTAAGAGTAATAGTGCCATTAAGAGTGAAACGAACAGACGCATAAGTAGTATGTCTGGAGCGCTAACACATATATAAGCCATATTTACATTGAAGTGTTAGCTGTGAACCTACATAAAGTGGTAGGGAACTATATATTTATACACTATCCAGGAAGGAGAGCATATAAGACTTTGACGAAATGAACTATGATATGAAAATAGTCTACAAAGAACAGTGCTCCATCTTCACACCTGAAAGGACGACATTAGTTAGTGTAATTATATATAGAAACGTAACTGTGATATATATATAACATTGTTTTATAAACAGTATCCATAACTTCATTTTTGTATTAATAATTGAATTGCAAAATGTTCAAGTACATATATAACTTTATTTATCTTATTTGATAGTTAGAAGTCACCATCATTTAGTTAATAACCCATTTAAGTTAACACCGATAATAGAAATGCAATTGTAAGATAGTACTTTACCTTATCACCGCATAATCATAATTATTTATAACTTCATTTATTTAAAATATCATTTCTAAACTAACCCAACCATTTAGGAATTAACATCATTTCATTTACCAATAACACCTTAAGGTAACTAACCCAAATCGCTTAAAAGTAATTAATTAGTTAGATTATTTCCCTTAGGATAATTTAGAACAGCACACCAAATTACATTAGTTAGTATTACAGGATCGGTAACAAGCCATCCTCACAAACGTGTATATTTTGTATAGGCATGACACGTGCAAACAAATCGCACAGTCATTGGGCGTGAAAACTTGTATAATTCACCCAATCATTTAATGTACATATGTAATGTTCATTTACTCGAACCATATTTTAATGACGATTGAATGATTGAGCAAGAATGGTATGAAATTGGATGAAAGATGTGTAAATGAGAGGAGAGAATGTATACAATACTAAACGTTGAAAGAGAGAGAGAGAGAAAGTTAGCGGCAAATTTTTTGTTCACCGCTTAAAACGTCTTATTATGACTTGTCTGTGTCACTCTGTGTAACCAATATGTTGTCAAGTTTTATGTGTGTTACTGCTATACTTTAGTAGATTATATAGGGAAAATACTTTAAGCATCTTGAAACGGAATTGTGGTCATAAATAAGAATAACAAACATTTGTAATCAAAATAAACCGATTTACGGCGCTCGAAGGGATACATACATGTACAATAGTAACGCATACACATGTTAGCAAAGTAAATACACTGTAGTTTATTAGAAAACACGCAAACAAACAGGAAAACAAACACATAAAAGTTGCATACACCATTTGTTGCAAAGAACAGTAACTCAAATCAGGGGACACAATAACTTCTTAAAAACCGTAATGTAACATTGAAAATATGTCTTCACAAGCGGAAGCGAGAAGGTGAAGAGTAGAACTTAATGTATACGAGTTGGAGTTGATATTATTGGGAACATGAACATTTAATGCTCATGGGTTGTACTCATAAAAGAGTCAACTTGTATTGGGTTGTCATTTTGGGCAATATGAGGACAGGTCAAAAGACATAAGTCAACGGACAGAAGTCAGAAGACAGAGGGTCATAAGACGGAAGTCAGGACATAAGTCATAAGACAACGGTTCCGGTTCAAAACAATTCCCAAGAAGATCTATAGCCAACTATACTGATACGATGGGCTACTCAATTAGCCGAGTGAAGATATAGAACAGTGTGAGTAAGGGAAGGAGAGAGTTTGTTCTATCCCCAGAAGAGAGATTTACAACTTATTGGATTTTTGACAAAATTGGACAGCCAATTTTTTCTGTGACTATACAACGTGTTACAAGCATCAGTTAAAGGGTTGTAACACTACACAGAGTGGAGAGGAGCCTGTCAAAAATCCCAATAAGTGTTTAGAGAGTTAAGAATATAAGTAATAGAGCTAAGACAGAGTCTAGTAGAGGACACCAGACAGGAGAGACACCAGCGCTATAAATAGCTTCACAACGGGACACACTTGTGTCAACCAAGGGAGCATTGAGTGCAGGTGAGCGAGGATTTCCCCAAGACATTGGGAAACTCGCCGCTACGAGTAACCGTGGAGTACCAGGTTACTCGAGTTAACAGGAAAGCGTACTGGGACACTATGCACGCAAGACTCGCCAGCGCACGGAGAATCCAATGTCCGTGTTTGAACACGCAATTAGAAGCGTGAGGACAGACCAGAACTGAGACGACTAGAGAGTAGACGTGTTCCTTGCAAATACTATAAGTTTATAGCCAATAGTGATTGTTAGGCTTTAGATTTCATTCAGTGATTAATAGTATCATTATCACCTCTTCATTGCATCTATGTAACGTACCATGTTGTTTAACGTCAATGAAGTATTCCGCTCGCAGAGCTTGTTTATCACCAGCTCTAAATAAATTGCATTCCTTTTGCAAATGACACGAGTTATTATTTCGTGTGGTGCAAAAGTAGGGCAGTCCTGAAAGACCTGTCGCAAGCAAGTTGCTGACACCTTCCTATTCACCATACCCCATATGACATATCGCAAGTACTATACCTCTCTCTCTCTCTCTCTCTCTCTCTCTCTCTCTCTCTCTCTCTCTCTCTCTCTCTCTCTCTCTCTCTCTCTCTCTCTCTCACTCTCTCACTCTCTACTTTCTACACCAAACTCTTGTAAGTAAACTATTGTATGAAAGTTTGTTGATGTGTGTAGATGTATGTATGTGCGCCCCTACAGATCAGTCCACCCAGACTTCAGGACTATCTTCGCACACACATAAAGCAGCACATATTATGATTTTGTAGTATTGCCATCATACTTAGGTGCGAATTTCATTGTTGTTTAATTTTCGTCCACTATGAACGACCCACTCACTGACACCCACTCATGCAATGTATATACATTCACTCGGACTCCTCAGCTCTCACTCTCGGATAACTATGACATCTTCATCACTTCCAGTCTCCCGAATCACCTCGCTGACCTTCTATTTTCACTTACTGCTTCGAACTCATTTACCTGGGACTGTCACTGAACAATGACCACCCACTGCTCAGATCTCATCATCTACCCATGACCCACAGACTCCCATGGCTATGTAGTAAAGAGGATAAAGAATACATTCGTGGTAACAGTACAGTCCTCAGACTCTGATATAAGTAGCAACATTGTTTTCATATTTTCATTTTCTCTTCATTGCTCTCATATTTTTCATCTTTTTATTCTTCTCATACTGTCCTTATGTCTTAATGTAGTCACCGGAGGATCTTCTCCTATACTATATGTTGTATTCCCTGCATGCATGATAATTCTTCACAAACTCTTTGTGATGTGGCTAATTATATTAATGGTTCGATGTTGATCACATTCCAAGGCTTCCTGATTTCTTCGGGATTGCAATAAATATTTAACACCGCAGAAAAGCATTGCAACTAGCACATGACATACGTTTATTCAACTAAGATCATTTTTGACGATAAATATCAATCGGCCATTCTCTGGTACAGTGTTCCAACATACTCCAGAGCTGCAAATTCACATGAGTATTCTTTTTTTCATATATACTTTTGTGTGTCAGTCCAGGCATAAGCTGTACTTTTGATAAATATTGTGCATATCTATTGTATCTACTAACACCAGTTAATTATTGTTTCTGTACATTCACTGTAACTAGTTTAAGTGATCATGTCTACATTGGACGATTTCATTGAATCTGGTTTAAAATTAAAGTTAACTGGTGAATAGTTAACAACGTGGAGTGAGGCAAAATATGCAGAGTATGTCCTATTACAGGAGAAAGCCAGGGAACGTAAAGATAGTGCAGCTGAGAGGGACGCTAAAACTAAACAGGCAGAACTAGAGGCTAGGAAGGCAGAATCAGAAGCTGCTATAAAACAGTCTGAGTTAGCGGCCAAAACCAAACAGGCAGAAACAGATGCCGAGATAAGAAAAGCTGAGATCTTAGCCCAGAGTAAGAAGTAAGAACTCGAAATGCAGCTGAAGATTAAACAGCTAGAGGCCGAAACATCAGCCACTAAAGACTCTAATAAGTTAGAAAGGCAAGAAAAAGAGAAACAGTATAAAAAGTACCAAGGGATCATCAAACATTTTACTACGGGCGATTGCATTGCAGCCTTCACCCAAAATTTTGAAACGATAATGGAGCATTATCATATCCCAGAGACAGAATGGAATATTATTTATATGAGAAGCCTTTCCGGGGAACCTCTCAAAGTTACTAGAGACCATTCCCAAAGATCTTAGGAAAGACTATCATTATATAATGTCCAAAATTATGGCACACTTCCTGTTAGATGAAGCAGGCTACAGAGAACAGTTTAGTAAACTAGCTCCAACACCTACACAAACTTTCTCTGACTAAGTTTCAGTAGTGCAGGATGTGTTCAGTAAATGGTTGTCATCAGCTAAGGTTAATAACAACTTTGACAAGTTAAAAGACTTGATTCTCAGAGATAAGTTCATCTCATCTATACCACCACCATTTTCTAAATTTCTGCAAGAATGTGAGTGCGAAAGTGTGCAACAAATAGAAAAACGTGGTTCGGCTTATTTTACAGCCAACAAGCATTGTTTCACTAGTGTATTACCTGACACAGAGTACGTAGCAGCCTATGATAGAACAAAGTCAGGTACCTACAACAAACAGAAACCCTTAAGCAACCTGTAAATAAGAACTATCAATGTAGATATTGCAATCTTCCACATAATGAAAGTGATATGTGTGATAGACACCCAGGTTACCTCACATACTTGCAAAACTATATAGATAAGCAAGATAAGGACATACAGAGCTACAAAAGATTAACAAATCGCTTCCTTTGTAAGGCATACGGCCACTGGCGTCATGCCTGTAAATGTAAACACATGACCAGAAAGGCTAATGCAGCCATGTTCGATAGCTCTTCCTCGGATGAGGAACAAGTAGAAAACCATCCAGTTAATGCAGCATAGGCCATTGATGTTTTCCATCTGGAAAAATGCACCACCTGCAATCATTTTCATGAAGATGGCTTACTAACATGCGGCCACTCAATACCTATTACCAATTAAGAAGCTAATTTGGTAATACATTCTAAAGGTAAACTTAACATCGATAAAGGTTTTGTAAATGGCAAATCAGCCACAGTTTTACGTGATAGCGGGTGCACTCTTATTGGTTTAAAGAGAGACTTTATCTTACCTTCAGACTATACAGGCAAACATTTTACATGCAGAACTTTCACAGGTAACATCGAGAAATACCCACTTGCATGGGCATATATTGACACCCCATTCCTCACAGGCAAGGTTAAATGCACAACATTATCTAACCCATGTTGTGACATAATTGTGGGTAACCTTGCTGAAGTAAATGATATGCCGCATGATTGTGTAACATCTTCTGCTAAATGTATTGTTGACAATATAGTATCATCTTCGAACGAATGTATGTTTGCAAATGTAGTAACATCATCTGATGAATGTATTGTTCCAAATGTAACATCATCTTGTCATGTTTCTAATATATCAAATGCAGTAACTAGATCTGCTGCAAAAGTGCAAGATTAAATTAACCAAACTGAGGCTTTAGAAATGGTAAGCCCAGTCATACTACCTCTCAATACCATGAGAGAAAATTTCATAAAAGCCCAAAAGGCTGATGTATCATTGCACAAATACTTTAATTTAATAGGCCAAAAGCCAAGAATTACAAAGAATGCAAGATGACACTTTGACCTCAAATGTGGTATCCTTACACGGTATTACACCAAAGATGCCAACACCACTGAGCAGACGGTGTTACCAATCGAACACCGCAGAAAAGCATTGCAACTAGCACATGACATACCCTTTGCAGGGCATATGGCTTATTCTAAGACACGAGCAAGATTACTTACCCAGTTCTACTTGCCTAGATTCTGCAGTGACACCAAACTATATTGCAGAACGTGTGGCATCTGCCAGAAGCTTGTAAAAAAGGGGAAACACCCGCAAGCCGAACTACAGATAACAGATCTAGCAAGCAGACCCTTTGAAAGGATATCGGTAGATATCGTAGGTCCTTTAAACCATATTACATCTAGAGGTAATAAGTATATTCTAAAGAACATTGATCTATGTAGTAGATGGCCTGAGGCAATTCCACTCAAGAATATAACATCTAAGGATGTAATCGAAGTTTTCTTCCACATTTTTTCAAGAACAGGGTTTCCTGATACCATTCTGTCAGATAGGGGTAGTCAGTTTATTGCTGCAGCCACTCAAGCCTTCACTAGAATGTTAGGGGTAAAGCAGTGCTTTAATAGCCCATATCACCCTCATTCAACTGGAATTGTAGAGAAAATGAACGGTGATCTCAAACATATGCTAGCTAAAGTTACCCAGGAACATCCAGAAGACTGGGACACTTATCTACCTGCCATAGCTTTCGCATATCGCGAAGCACCTCATTCCAGTACAGGTTTTTCACCATTTGAACTTGTTTATGGAGCCAAACCACGCGGCCCATTAGCTATTTATCACTCTATCTGGTGCTATTTACAGACAATATGAAAATAGAGGAAATAGGACAATAACACTTACACCTGGACAAGACTTACTATTACTGTTGCCAAGTGACATACACTTACTGACGGACTCATGGCAACGACCTTTAAAGTACTGAGACAAATCTCGACAGTGGTCTACGAGATCGCAATAAACAACAAACACAAAATATTCCACATTAACATGAGACAATGTTGGTGTAAATTATGATGAGAAATACAGAGACAATGCATGTATAAAAATAAACTGGTTTCAAGTTGTTATCATATTTAGTTATTTTTCTACAGCCATTTGTGACGTACGTATAACTTCCCCTCGTATATGACTCATAGTTTGGGTTTCTATCACACATTTCCAAAGTGCCGTGCTCTCTTTTACAATATTTACATTCACAAATCCCTTTCTCGGTGAATAGTGAAGTTTTGGTATGGTTGCTGATACTTTAATTGCTGAAAGTATTGTTGGTATCTATTTGCATTAGTGTTACACTTTTGATTCGAGAACCTGGTAGCTGCTCCTATGATTAAATCAGGTTGAGCCTCTCCCTAGAAAATGTCCCTATGGACATTGTAATATGCCTCGCGTTTGGACTCCATCTCTGCTAGTGTTCCTCAATTGTTCTCAATGAGGAACGTTGGCATAGCATCTGGTACCTTTCAGATCAATCTGTCCCTCAACAAGTGGTCTCTCAACTTGTGGAAGCCATTACGCACGTTCGCTGACTTTAACCACTTGTCATATAGTGATGTGCTCAATTGACACCCAGTGGGTTATGTGATCAATGAACACCCAGTGGAGTATGTGGTCAATTAGCACCTAGTGGACTATGTGGTCAATGGGCACCCACTGGGTGATGTGGTCAATGGGCACCCAGGGATTATGTGGTCAATGGGCACCCACTGGGTGATGTGGTCAATGGGCACCCAGTGGGTGATGTGGTCAATGGACACCCAGTGGGTGATGTGGTCTATGGGAACCCACTGAGTGATGTGGTCAATGGGCACCCAGTGGGTGATGTGGTCAATGGGAACCCACTAGGTGATGTGGTCAATAGACACCTAGTGGGTGATGTGGTCAATGGACACCCAGTGGTTGATGTGGTCAATGGGCACCCAGTGGGTGATGTGGTCAATGGGCACCTAGTGGGTGATGTGGTCAATGAACACCTAGTGGCTGATGTGGTCAATGCCACCCAGTGGATGATGATTTCAATGGGCACCCAGTGGGTTATGTCGTCAATGGGCACCCAGTGGGTGATGTGGTCAATGGGTACCCAGTGGGTGATGTGGTCAATGGGCACTCAGTGGGTGATGTGTTCAATGGGCACCCAGTAGGTGATGTGGTCAATGGAAATCCTGTAGTTGATGAGATCAATGGACACCCAGTGACAGATGTGATAAATGGGCACCCTGTGGGTGATGTGGTCAATGGGCACCCAGTGGGTGATGTGGTCAATGGGCACCCAGTGGAGTAAGTGGTCAATGGGCATCCAGTGGTTTATTTGGTCAATGGGCACCCACTTGGTGATGTGGTCAATGGGCACCCAGTGGGTGATATAGTCAGTGGGCACTCAATGGGTAATGTGGTCAATAGGCACGGACTGGGTGATGTAATAAATGGGCACCCATTGGATTATGTGGTCACTGGGCACCCACTGGGTGATGTGATCAATGGGCACCCACTGGGTGATATGGTAAATGGGCACCCAATGGGTGATGTAGTCAGGGGGCACTCAATGGGTGATGTGTTGAATGGGCACCCAGTGGGTGATGTGATCAATGGGCACCCAGTGGATTATGTGGTCAATGGACACCCTGTGGGTGATGAGATCAATGGACACCCTATGGTTGATGTGATGAATGGGCACCCTGTGGGTGATGATATCAATTGGCACCCAGTGGGTGATGTGATGAATGGGAACCCTCTGGGTGATGAGATAAATGGGCACCCAGTGGGTGATGTGGTCAATGGGCACCCAGTGGGTGATGTGGTCAATGGGCACCCGGTGGGTGATGTTTTCACTGGGCGCCCAGTAGTTAATGTGGTCGATGTTCAGACAAGTCCTGTCTTGAGGCAGAATTGAACACCCGCCCACTAAGGTCGTATGCAGACTTGCTAGTTACGTGACCCCCATTAGGTATGGTTGAAAAATATGTTGAGATGACCTCGTGCGGCTACAGATGTAAACCAAAACAAACCAAGTTTTAAATATACGCTGACATTGATTTAATCGTAGCCAACATCACAACGTATGACAATATTAGTGAGTATCCCTAATGCTGAGTCCTAACTGTGTAACAATCAAACGGTTATTGACACAGAAAATAAACCTACCATGCGGGTCTTTGCCATACGGTTACTGATAGATAACTATGCATATTATCTGCATCATTAACCATATGAACATAAGACAACACGTGGTGTTATAGCCTCCTTACAGCTGTGGCTAGCACGCTTGCCTGCAATACCGATAGGTATGAGTTCGAGTCCTCTCGTGGCGGGGTATTTCGTGATAATTGACCTGGGTTCTAAAGGCAATTGGTACAGGGCATGTTCTGCGATGTAAACGCGGCAGTTGTTTCACCACGTCATATTCCGAGTATCCATTGACCAGTACAAATACGAGCACCATGTATCATCGTTACTCCAATCGGAGGAAGATAGCCCACATACTTTGAGATGTCATGAGAGGGGGACAGTTGGAGTATGTTGCCACAACCGGAAAGTTGAAGGAGAAGAGAGGTGGGGGGACCAAGAGAGAAGATGCTGGACTATTTGACTCATGGTATGGAGCAACACCCGTATCTGATATTTTTGTCACAAGATACAGAAGGTTGTGAACAGACATGATCACCACCGCAACACGGCATGGACTATAAGAACAAGAAGTCATGTCTAAAGCTGGTCATCTCGCCTTGTATCCCAGATTCTCGTGTAGAACAAGAAGTCATGTCTAAGGGTGGTCATCTCGCCTTGTATCCCAGATTCTCGTGTAGAACAAGAAGTCATGTCTAAGGGTGGTCATCTCGCCTTGTATCCCAGATTCTCGTGTAGAACAAGAAGTCATGTCTAAGGGTGGTCATCTCGCCTTGTATCCCAGATTCTCGTGTAGAACAAGAAGCCATGTCTAAGGGTGGTCATCTCGCCTTGTATCCCAGATTCTCGTGTAGAACACTCTAGCCGCTGGCTGATCTTGTACCATTCTAGCGGCAATGTCTGAACCATTTCATTCTTTGGCTTTCCATACAATCAGTACTCGGTGTAATCCTTAAACTTGACCATAGTTCCTCATTTGCCTCTCTATCTCTTCTTGTCTTTCCATCGCATCTCCATGACGTGCTTGCATACCTGTGTTTGTCTAATACTGCGCAATGTCTAGCATTAGAAACACAGCGTTGCCACGACTACCAGATGGTGGGGCTGTTTTGTCCGCATGTTGATATTTGGATGTTTTCAGGATAGATGTTGTTTGTTATTTGACTGCGATTTGCCTTTTGTTTTATATTTTAACACTCCTGTATATTTATCCTTCTAGCCTTTCGTCTCAGTTATCATTCTAGTTCGATTCCTACAAGAGCCCAGCCATGACATCAAGCCATCTAACACAATAGCCAGGGAGGGTGTCGGGAAGGGGGTGGTGGCGATGTAATCTCACTGTCTGCCTCACACCACAGAGGTCGAGGATCGTGTTCCGATACAGTCATTAAGTTCACCAGCACACATCTTACATAGTTCTGAGGGATGCTCGGAGTTCGCTTTGGACAGTCCCGCATACCTCGTTGGTAACCAGCAGCCGGTATTTGGAAGCAGACCGCCGTGTGTTGATTGATAACAAGGGTGTGAGCATCGGTTATAGGAAACACCTGCTATCACCAACATTTAGCGAGATTACGGACATGGAGGAATCCTGACTATAAGACCAGAAACCAGATTGATTACACCTTAATCAACCAGAGATGTTGAAATGCTTCAAACTCGGACAAAAATATACCAAATGCAGACTGCTACAGAGACCATAGATTGGCTGGCACCTTACCTTCTTGAGAGACGACAGTTTGTAAAATGGGGCTATACCTCTCCATAACACAAAGCGTGGGCTGAATTTGGAGACCATCTGTTGCCCATGCAGCATGATCCCTCTCTCGACCTGCCTCCAGAGAAAAGGTAATAATACCAATGGGTCTGGAATAAAACATGCGGCAGACGCTGCCTGATCAGCAATGTTTAATATGTCGAAGCTTCCATCCTTGACCAGTTGCCAGCCCAGGCTTTTGGCCTGCTCTGCCCTGCATTTTGCTAATAGTTCGATGTGGATCACATCCCACGGCTTTTGATGTCTTCGGGATTGCAATAAATTGTGTGTGTGTGTTAAATTCGCATATCCTTTACAGGAATATACCAGGTCTCCAGACTGCTGAATGCAAAATGTGATACTGGAGATATACCTCCTGAATTATGGAATTCTATATTTATTGATCTGGTCTCTCTGGCCGAGGGGTTACATGACTTTCTCCGTAATCCAGTTTATCCACGCAGGGTAACGCAATGCTCGAGAATTGGAAGCGGTTCTACCCACGTTGGTGAATTGTGGGTAAGCGAGCCGGCCGCTCAGACAGCAAAGGCAAACTACCGAGCGTAATCTTGCCAAGAAATCAACAATCAGCTGGAAGATGCCGATGTTCAAAGCAATGTCCTGTAAAGGATATGCGAAGTGTAAAAAAAAATATTTATTGCAATGCCGAAGAAGTCAGAAGCCCTGGAATGTGATCCACATCAAACAATTAGCATAATGAACCACAAAAGGACAATTTTGATACGAATCAGAATGCAACGAGTTAGGAAGAAAATTGTAATCAAAAAAGAGAAAGGGCAATGTGGAATCGAAGAAGGCAAGGGTACAATCAATTGCTGAGAACATTAATTGAACATTGTATAGAAGTACACAAAGACCTACATCTTTGCTTTATTGAGTACGCACTGGCTTTCATTGAAGTAAGACATGTCAATATGATGAAGACGCTTGCACATCTACAAATTGATGAGAAAGACCTTAGACTTGTAAAAAGCAAATATTGGAAATAACAAGCTGCCATAAAGATTGATAATATCGTAGGTTAATATCAGCTAATTAAAATTGGTGTGCGACAGGGATGTGGAATGTCTCCGGATCTATTTTTCGTGTGTTTGTTTGTTTGTTTGTTTGTTTGTTTGTACAGTGAACATATTGTTTTCGAAATTTAGAGGATATGAGAGGAATAACCATTGAGGGACATATGATCAATAATATTAGATATGCGAATGGTACAGTATTGATAGTCGACAATGAACAGATTCTGTAACATTTAGTAAATGCAGAACAATGCAAAGAATACCATGGGCAGATACCAATCAACAAGTTCTACAAGAAGCAAATGAAAACCGTAAAAAAAACTGGCAACTGATGGAAACAGAACACGGGGAAGACAGATAATTACATACCTGGATGGCTTGGCCACGTGACATCGTTGAGACAAGAACACAGAGCTGATGCACGACTCTGGTGATTGAGTGAGATGGCGAAACCTGTCTGCCAAGGGTTACCGGCATGGCACAGGATGATGATAATGTGAGTGATAGTAGTTCTAAACGTAATGGCAAACTACTATAAGAAAAGCAGTCTACTAACTCACACATAGCCAATAATGTTGGGACTGAAAGCGACGTTATGTAAATGACTCGAAACTACTGTATTTTTTACTACTAATTATATGCAACTAGCTGACCGGCCCGGTTTCGCCCCGTCCCTGGCGGGGATCTATCTATCTATCTATCTATCTATCTATCTATATATCTATCTATCTATCTATCTATCTATCTATCTATCTATCTATCTATCTATCTATCCATCCATCTATCCATCCATCCATTCACCCATCCACTCACCCACTCATCTATCCATCCATCCATCCATCTATCTCTCCATCCATCTATCCATTCATCCACCTATCTACCTATCTATCTATCTATCTATCTATCTATCTATCTATCTATCTATGTATCTATGTATCTATCTATCTATCTATCTATCTATCTATCTATCTATCTATCTATCTATCTATCTATCTATCTATGTATCTATCTATCTATCTATCTATCTATCTATCTATCTATCTATCTATCTATGTATCTATCTATCTATGTATCTATCTATCTATCTATCTATCTATCTATCTATGTATCTATCTATCTATCTATGTATCTATCTATCTATCTATCTATCTATCTATCTATCTATCTATCTATCTATCTATCTATCTATTTATCTATCTATCTATCTATCTATCTATCTAGCTATCTATCTATCTATCTATCTATCTATCTATCTATCTATCTATCTATCTATCTATCTATCTATCTATCTATCTATGTATCTATCTATCTATCTATCTATCTATCTATCTATCTATCTATGTATCTATCTATCTATCTATCTATCTATGTATCTATGTATCTATCTATCTATCTATCTATCTATCTATCTATCTATCTATCCATCCATCTATCCATCCATCCATTCACCCATCCACCCACCCACCCATCTATCCATCCATCCATCCATCTATCCCTCTATCCATCTATCCATTCATCCACCTATCTACCTATGTATCTATCTATCTATGTATCTATCTATCTATCTATCTATCTATCTATGTATCTATCTATCTATGTATCTATCTACCTATCTATCTATCTATCCATCCGTCCGTCCGTCCGTCCTTCCGTCTGTCTATCTGTCTGTCTGTCTGTCTGACGACCCGGCCCGGCTGTCTATCTTTCCATTCATCCATCCATCCATCCATCCATCCATCCATCCATCCATCCATCCATCCATCCATACAAACCGGCCCGGCTTCGCCCAGACCCTGGCGGAAATCTATCTATCTATCTATCTATCTATCTATCTATCTATCTATCTATCTATCTATCTATCTATCTATCTATCTATCTATTCATCCATCCATCCATCCATCCATCTATCCATCCCTCCATCCATCTATCCATCCTCTCTACCTATCTATCTATCTATCTATCTATCTATCTATCTATCTATCTATCTATCTATCCATCTATCTCATCATCATCATCAAGTGCCGTGCCGGCTGGCGTAGGCGTTCATGGCTCTCCATAGATCTCGGTCTTTGGTTTTCTGGATCAACTCTGCTGCTGATATTCCTCCATGCCACCGTCTCAATCCATCCAGCATCACTTCTCTTGGTCTACCTCTGCCTCTCTTCCCCTCGATCTTTCCAGTTCTTACGATTTTCTCCAAAGCCTCTCTTCTCATCACATGACCGAGGAAAGCTGTTTGTCTCTGTCTTATTGTTGTATATAATGGTCTAGTTTCATTAGCCTGTTTCAGGCAGTCGTCGTTAGTTACTCTGGCAGTCCAAGGAATTCGCAACATTCGTCTCAGGAACCACATCTCTGTTGCTTCTAATTTCTTCTTAATTTGTTCATTTACATTCCAAGATTCACTGCCATACAGCAAAACTGGTTCTACATAGAATTTCAGCACTCTCTTTCTTACATTCAGTGATAGTGACTTATTGCATAAGATACTGTTCATTTTCTGAAATGCGGCTTTTGCCTGCCCTATTCTGCTCCTAATCTCTGTTGTACATCTTCCATCTGATGTTATAAATGCCCCTAGGTATCTAAAATTATCAACTTGGTTAAGGATTTTCCCATCTATTTCTATGTCACATTTTGGTGTCACCATTTTCTTTGATATTACCATTGTTACTGTTTTCTTGATATTCAAGGAGAGTCCTTTCCTTGCACTCTCTGTTACTACAGTGTCCAACAATTGTTGTAGGTCTGTTGAATTATCCGCCACCAATACTGTATCATCTGCATAGCGTATATTATTTATATTATAACCTCCAACTAGTTCTATCTATCTATATATCTATCATATCTATCTATCTATATGTCTGTCTGTCTGTCTGTCTGTCTGTCTGTTGTCTGTCTATCTATCTATTCACTCCAGAAAAGGGCAGTGCGTCTAACCAATGGTGATAAGCTTACAGTCAATTCTAACCTACATGAACGTCTTCAGTTACTGACACTCCACAAACGTCTACTTTTTAATAAGGCTAAACTAACTCACAAAATCCTATTTCAAAAAGCCCCAAGCTACCTTTGGCCATTGTTTAAATATAACGCAAGACATAGCGAACGACTTAAATATACTCCATGTCCCTAAACCTAGGATAGCTTATTTATAACAAGCTTAGCATACTCTGCCACTCAGATGTGGAACAATCTTCCACAAGAAATCAAAGACACCACCAATCACTATACATACAGTCGCAACCTATTTCAACACTACCTCAGGGACAGACTACATGCTCCCTTAAAAAAAAAAAAAAACACAGCAACAAAAACAATAATACTGGTAAATTATCTCAAACGACAACTAGCCAAAACACAAAACAAAACAACAATAACAACAACAACATTCCCATATGTATGGCACGTTACACTAAATTTGAGTATTCATGATGCCCATGTTAAACATTGCTCAACGAGTCATGTATTATCGATTATTTTTCATGCGTGTTAATGATTATTGTTCTTTTGTTGCAAAGAATTGCTTCATACGAGACGTTGAATGAAAGAAGGTATGAGAGGAAATAGAGAAGAATGGCAGAATGCCAGATGGGCTTGCGTGTCAAATTCTTACCCCTTGGAAAATAAAGATTTATTTACATACTTAATTACTTTATATCTATCTATCTATCTATCTATCTATCTATATGTCTGTCAGTCTATCTATCTATCTATCTATCTATCTATCTATCTATCTATCTATCTATCTATCTATCTATCTATCTATCTATCTATCTATCTATCTATCTATCTATCTATCTATCTATCTATCTATCTATCTATATTTGCCCTTGCCTTTATAATGCATATCTTTTATATTGTTGCTGTTCTCTGTTAGCCTTGAATGATGTGTGAATAAAATAATGTATGAAAGAGAGTGATAGAAGGGCCGAATTTTAGACGGGCCTGCGTGCCCAATTCTTAACCCTTTGAAAATAATGTTTGTTCGTTCTATCTATCTATCTATCTATCTATCTATCTATCTATCTATCTATCTATCTATCTATCTATCTATCTATCTATCTATCTATCTATCTATCTATCTATATCACCGAGTTATGGATTCCAGCGTCGTCTAGCTGACATAAATAACAACATATTGCAGAAGTTTTATTCTCACAACAACATACAGTTCATCAACAACACACCGGTGTTTACTTCACAGACTGGAGCACCTAAAAAGCGACTTTATAAGGATCAAGTACATTTGTCTACATTGGGCACCAGCTTGCTCGCCAAAATAAAAAATAAATACCCAGAACGTACACAACCTACATCCAATACTGGATCGCGTAGGACACTTATAGTCCACACGACCTCAAACTCAAGCCAGACGACATACTGCCACCACATCAAGTACAAATAATAGGCCAGAAGAGAGCAGACCACTCATAACCACGGCACCTGATATCCAAGCCAGACGGAACATTTCCACCACACCAATCCGTACAAAACACCCTCTTTCAAACAGTAGGGTGATAATTATGAAGATATGTTCCATCTTCTCCACAGCAAGGATCAATCCAGTAGTAATAACAACGTGCCTACCACAGCCTCCTGTTAACCACGAATCAGAGCCTGTAGTTGGAAGTCGTTACACACCCGTGAGAAATCAAAAGTATCCATTCCATTGTAACCCAGAGTTGTTATACCTCACGCGGTTTAGCCCAGCTTCACTTCGTCAGGCACTTATGATGTCGCTGTACCAAGGACCAACACAGCCTGGTATTTATTAGCAATTCAGCACAAAGCAACACCGGTTCTCGATACAAGAAAGAGCCTCTCCTAGAAAGTTTATGCGCATACTTGGTTATTGATTTATATAGCAACGCATTAGATTGTACGTGGCTGTAAACATTGACTTGTATTGAAGTCACAGAGATTGACACTTAGATATCTTTTATAATACTTTTTATCGCGTTAATACTCTGAGTAAGGGGGTCTTCACTCCCCGCTTTAAACAGAGATATTGACTTGTATAGTCATTTATTGATTCTTTTGGATAACAGTTGGTACTTAGCTTGTGAAGTAGTTTTTTTTTTCAGGTTAATTATTTGTTGTATGTTCTTTAAGTCGTTTTGTTCCTTGCTTGCATTATATTCGTTGGTCTAATTAGTTATATCGTTATAATATTGTCATTTACTTATCGATTTGTATTACTGATATTTTGTAAGTTAATGTAAGTGTGCTCTTTTTATGATCTTGTAGTTTTGCTTATAATTTGACTAATTTACACTTTCTTCATGGATTAAATGTCTGAGATTGGCAATACTGACTCAATAAGTCAGGAATACGCCTTGGACACTTAAACATTTGCAGCTTATTTAACAAGCTACCAGAGTTATCTTCTATTCTTAATCAAAATTTTCATTTATTCGGCTTCAGTGAAAGTAGGCTTAATGATAAAATTTCAGATGAGGACATCTCTATTAAAGGGTACAAAGTTTATAGAAGGGATCCCTGTAGGAAACAAGAGACAGGCACAGTAACCTATGTTTCTAATTTACTAAATGCTCACCGTATGCTAGACTTTGAAACTTGCGAAATAGAATGTATTTGGTTAGAGCTAAAACTTCAAAACCGCACACCCTTGATAATTGGCTACCTCAATTGAAATCTCAGTGCTGGACACGTCTGGTACGAAAACTTCACTACCATGATGGATGTGGTTTTCGCTTCTGGGGAGGAAATTATACTACTCGGAGACTTTAACATTGACAACAACAAATCCAACATAATATGGGGAAATATAATTGCATCATACAATTTCCAACAAATAGTACAACAATCTACTAGAGTAACAAAGTCATCTTCAACAGTCATAGATCACATTTATGTAACTTGCTCAGACAACATCATAGAATGCACCGTACCCAATTGTGCAATGAGTGATCACTACCCAATATGCTGCACGTGGTCTAAAAAAAGGAATTAAAACTCCTAAACATAAACACATAAGTGTAAAATACAGAAGTTACAAAAATTTCAACCAAAACGCATTTTTACAGGAATTGCTCAGTTCACCTCTAGACAATGTTTATCAGCTTCCTGACCCGGATGATGCTCTGGAATTCTGGATGAAAACCTTTATTGATGTTTTTGATTGACATGCGCCAGTCAAGGAAGTTCGAGTAAAACACCACGTCAAGCCACCTTGGATCACCCAGGAAATACTTGAAATTATGAGAGACAGAGATAAAGCACATAAAAAGCTGGATCTCAGTGCATACCGTACTCTTAGAAACAAAGTTCCAATTAACGTACGACGGGAAAAGAAAAATTACTTCAAGAACTTAGTAATGGATAAAACAAATAGTAAGCATATATGGAAGGCAATTAACACCTTGACAAACAAGTATAACTTCCGAAATTCTTTACCATCAAATCATATTACATGCGACCAATTCAGTAAATTTTTCAAACTGACATAGACCAGTTGAAGGCTTCAATACCTTATTCTCCTTGCAACTTATCTTTATTATCATCGTTTTGCGAGAATAGATGCTCCCGCGATATTCTTTCCGACATACCGCTAATGACAATCACTGAAGTATTTACTTACCTCAGTAACCTAAAAAACACAACCTCATCTGGGTTGGATGGAATCAGCAACCGGATTCTCCGTTGTGTTGCGCCAGTGATCTGTACATCACTTACCTATGTATATAACCAGTGTCTCAACTAAGGCCACTTTCCATCAGCTTTCAAAATCGCTAAGTGTACCCTCTTCTTAAATCTGGTTCACTGGATAATGGTCTCCCGAACAATTACAGACCCATTTCCTTACTATCATCACTATCTAAGCCACTAGAAAAACACATCCATAAAGTAACATTACAGTATTTAGTTCGCAACAAGCTTATTGTTGACAGCCAATCAGGATTTCGACCAAAATATTCTTGCCATACGGCCCTAACAAACATGATAGAAAATTGGCACCAGAATATAAACAACAACAGTCTATGTGGAACTGTGTTTATTGATTTCAAGAAAGCATTTGATATGATAGACCATGTTATTTTAATTAAAAAACATGAGACAATGAAAACTGGCCCTAATGTAGTCACTCTAATATCATCTTTTCTATCAAACAGAAAGCAAGTAGTATCACATAATAAATCTCTGTCTCAAACCACTACCTTCAATATTGGAGTACCGCAAGGCTCTATTCTTGGCCCTCTGTTATTTGCCATATATATTAACGATCTACCTTTGCATCTTTCGTCGTCCTGCGATCTATTTGCAGATGATTGTACAGGGTACACAAATGTTGAAAACTGTATTTTACTGGAGTCGTCTTTACAACAAGAATTAAACAATGTAGTTAGGTGGAGCTATTCAAACCGTATGTAAATTAACAACAAAAGCAATCAATGTTATTAACAACCAGACAAAGACTTCAAACTCTAAGCTCACACACATCACTTCAACTCCACATCGATAACATGCCAGTAGAAAGTGTAATTGAGCACAAAACATTAGGCCTAATCATTGATAGAAACCTAACCTTTAATTCCCACGTTCAAGCGCTCATTAAACAAACAGCGAAAAAAGTCTACCAACTCGCCAACATTAAAAACTTCCTTGATGAAGACACAAGGAAACTATTATATACTTATATACAGACACACTTTGACTACTGTTCTACAATCTGGGACGGTTGTTCCAATTCAAACACCAAGCGACTTTACTCACTCCAGAAACGGGCCATGAGTCTAATTTATAGCAAACATTTATCTGACAATCCTAGCCTGTATAAACGCCTTCAGTTACTACCATTCCGCAAACGCCTGCTTTTCAATAAAGCTAAACTAATTCACAAAATCCTGCATCGGAATGCTCCAAATTACCTTTGGCCATTGTTTAAATATAATGTTAGACACAGTAAACGTTTAACGTACTCTGCAGTTCAGCTGTGGAACAATCTTTCACAAGAAATCAAAGACATCACCAATCCCTATTCATATAATCGCAAATTATTCGAACACTGTCTCAATACCTTCCCCCTTAATAATAGAGATAATAATAATAATAACAAAACCCTAGTATAACAGCCAGTCCCCTTTTTGTAGGCCAGTATATTCCACATCGCTAATAACAAGTGTCAGACCATTATCTAATATTACTGTGTCGTGTAGTTTTGATGTTCGCATTTTGCCCATGCCTTTATGTATTGTTGCTGTTCTTTGTTAGCCTTGAATGATGTGTGAATGAAATAATGTATGAAAGAGAGTGATAGAAGGGCAGAATGTTAGACGGGCCTGCGTGCCCAATTCTTAACCCTTTGAAAATAAAGTTTGTTCTATCTATCTATCTATCTATCTATCTATCTATCTATCTATCTATCTATCTATCTATCTATCTATCTATCTATCTATCTATCTATCTATCTATCTATCTATCTATCTATCTATCTATCTATCTGTCTGTCAGATCCTGTTCATTGTCTGCAATCAAGACTGTATCATCTGCATATCTAATGTTATTGATGCATTGTCTCTCAATGTTGATTCCTACCATATCTTCAATATTTCTGAAAATACTTTCACTGTACAGGGAAAACAGATCTGGAGACATTACACATCCCTGTCTCACACCTCTCTTAATAGGCTGATATTGGCCGACTTTATTATCAACTCTTATGGCAGCTTGTTGTTTCCAATATATGTTTTTTACAAGTCTAAGGCCTTTTCCATCAATTTGTAGATCTTCAAGCATCCTTATCGTGTGGACATGTCTCACTTTATCGAAAGCTTTTGTGTAGTCAATAAAGCAAAGGTGTAGATCTTTGTTTACTTCTATAGATCGTTCGATTACGGTTCTCAGTAAATACACAGCATGTACTGTACTCTTTCCTTCTACAAACCCACATTGTTCTTCTCCTATTTCAGGTTGTATTTTCCTCCTAATTCTTTGCATGATAATTCTTAGCAAAATCTTCGTGATGTGACTCATTATACTAATTGTTCGATGTTGATCACATTCCAAGGCTCCTGATTTCTTTGGGATTGCAATAAATACAGGATTACATAATTCATGAGGTATATTTCCAATATCATATATTGTATTAAGCAGACTGGTAACTTTATCTATTCCATATTCTTCTAAAGCATTAATCATTTCTGTTGTGACGCTGTCTGAACCGGGGGTCTTGCCAGATTTCATATGGTTGATTATCGATGAGTCCACTTAACATGATTTTCTTGGCATCTATAAAGAAGGTAGTTTGCCATTGCTTTCCTTCCCAGCAGTGACCATACTGGTCAGTGACCGTACTCATTGTCTCCTAAAAAAAGAGATCCTCTGCCTACCGTCGTGAAGGTGGAGACCATAACCTACAACTATCTGTCGGCTGCTCTACATCTTTAGCCACCACCTGCATCCATGGCTTCACGTAACCTTGATCGGGGGGGGGGGGGGGGCTAACCGGGTACTCCACCTTGCCCAAGGGTGTCCCGTAGGCTAGAGGAGGGAAGGAGGCGCCTTACTTCTCCTTTGATAGGGAATACCGCTACCCCGCTTACCTGCATGGCACATGATAATGATGATGATGATGATGATATGGTTATGTTCACGATCATTCACTGACTGCTGTGACACTTGCATATATTTATCACCCGGTGACTGATTAACCAATTATATTGTACTACAACACTTTGTTTATCCTCCAGCCGTGCTAATCTCTGCATCACCGGGTTCATGGTTCATCAGTTTTATGGTTTCAGGGAGCGCATCAAATGGTGCCTGTCTGTTGGGCGGTAGCTTCCATATAAGTCCCCAGACTCACTTCGTGTGTGGGACACTCTACTCGGATCCATCTGTAAGTAAACATTATCATCATGTGTCTGAAATAGTCCGTCTGTTGATCTCGATGGCATGTTACTGTTGGCTGTTCTTGTCATCTTATATCTAGTGTGGTTTGTTTAGTAGTCTTCTTCCAATCAGTTTTTCACTGCTCCGAGATTGGTTCTCCTGCAGTGTGTACATTGTCGCTGTATCTGTAATGTCTCTCGTCAATCTGTCTGTGTATCTGTAATGTCTCTAGTCAATCTCTGTGTATCTGCAATGTCTCTAGTCAATCTCTGTGTATCTGTAATGTCTCTCGTCAATCTCTGTGTATCTGTAATGTCTCTAGTCAATCTGTCTGTGTATCTGTAATGTCTCTAGTCAATCTCTGTGTATCTGTAATGTCTCTCGTCAATCTGTCTGTGTATCTGTAATGTCTCTAGTCAATCTGTCTGTGTATCTGTAATGTCTCTAGTCAATCTGTCTGTGTATCTGTAATGTCTCTAGTCAATCTCTGTGTATCTGTAATGTCTCTCGTCAATCTGTCTGTGTATCTGTAATGTCTCTAGTCAATCTGTCTGTGTATCTGTAATGTCTCTAGTCAATCTCTGTGTATCTGTAATGTCTCTAGTCAATCTGTCTGTGTATCTGTAATGTCTCTAGTCAATCTCTGTGTATCTGTAATGTCTCTCGTCAATATGTCTGTGTATCTGTAATGTCTCTAGTCAATCTCTGTGTATCTGTAATGTCTCTAGTCAATCTCTGTGTATCTGAAATGTCTCTAGTCAATCTATGTGTATCTGTAATGTCTCTCGTCAATCTGTCTGTGTATCTGTAATGTCTCTAGTCAATCTCTGTGTATCTGTAATGTCTCTAGTCAATCTCTGTGTATCTGTAATGTCTCTCGTCAATCTGTCTGTGTATCTGTAATGTCTCTAGTCAATCTCTGTGTATCTGTAATGTCTCTAGTCAATCTCTGTGTATCTGTAATGTCTCTAGTCAATCTGTCTGTGTATCTGAGATGTCTCTAGTCAATCTATGTGTATCTGTAATGTCTCTAGTCAATATGTCTGTGTATCAGTGATGCCTCTAGTAAAGCACGATGTAGATGTGATGTTTCTAGTAAAGCTAGGTTTATCTGTGAAGTCTCTAGTACAGCTCTCTGTTTCTTTTATGTCTCCAGTAAAGTTCTTTAATTCTTTTATGTCTCCTGCAAAGCTCTATATATCTTTGATGTCTCCAGTAAAGCACTGTATATCTTTGATGTCCCTAGTACTGTGCTGTATATCTCTGATGAGTAAAAGAGTGAGTGAGTGAGTGCGCTAGGAAAAGTGAAATAATTGAGTGATCGCGTGAGGGAGTGTGTCTGTCTGTGTATGAGTGAGAGAGAGAGAGAGAGAGAGAGAGAGGAGAGAGAGAGAGAGAGAGAGAGAGAGAGAGAGAGTAAGAGAGTTAGAGATAAGTGAATGAAGATGGACATAGTAAATGAATGGGGAAATAGTGAGTGAGTAGAAGAGAAGAGAGGAGAGAAGAGAGGAGAGAGAGAGAGTGAGACAGGGGGAGAGTTGAGTGTTAGTGTTGGTGAGCGCGCGCATGGTGTGAGTGTGTGTATATGAAAAAATACAGAGAGAGAGAAGGAGAGAGAGAGAGAGAGAGGAGAGAAGGAGAGGAGAGAGGGAGAGAAGAGGAGGAGATTTGAGCAGACTCAGTCATGAACACGCAGTTATGTAACACGCGAATCCATATGTTTTTGTATTTCATCTGTCATATTATCATTGAATACCTTTTATTTATCATGTATAGAGACCCGGCCAGGGTTCGCCCAGCCCTGGTGGGGAGCAAAATCATTTATTTAATAAGTAGTATATAAGCTCCCCTTCCGTTCCCGTCTGCTGTCTGTCTGTCTGTGTCTGTCTGTCTGTCGACCCTGCCCAGCATCGCTGGCTCCTGGTGTGGAGCATCTCATTTAAATTTATATAAGTAGTCATATAGCTCCCGTTCCCTTCCCGATTCTATCTGTCTGTCTGTCTGTCTGTCTGTCTGTCTGACCCGGCCCGGCTTCGCCCAGCCCCTGATGGGGAGCATCTCATTTAATTCATATAAGTTCCCCTTCCCTACTGTCTTTTTGGGCGTCTGTCTGGGCTGTCTGTCTGTCTGTCTGTCTGTCTAATCATTTATTGTTTGCGGTTAGAACAACCTTAGATAAACGAAGACCAACTTACCCCAAAAAACATTTGAAAGAGCACTTGAAAGATCTTTACATCTTCCCCAAAAATTAATGGGTAAATGGAACATGGCAGCAGCAGAGAAGAAAAAGAAAAAGGAGGAGTAGGAGGAAGGAAGAGGAAGAGGTGGAGGAGGGGGAGGAGGGAGGAAGAGGAGGAAGGAAGAGATAGGCGGAGAGAGGAGGAGGAAAGGGGGGAAGGAGGGGGAGTAGGGGGAATGGAGGGAGGAAGAGGGAGGGGAGGAGGGGGGAGGGGGGAAAGAGGAGAAGGAGGAGGGGGGGAGGAGGAGGGAGGAGGAGGAAGAGGGAGGAGGAGGGAAGAGGAAAGGAGGGGGGGGGGGGAGAGGAGGAGGAGTAGAGAGGGGAGGGGGGGGAGGGGGAGGGAGAAAAGGAGCAGGAAGAGGGGGGAGGGGAGGAGGAGGTAGGAGGGAGAGGAGGAAGGGGGAGAAGGAGGGAGAAGGAGGAGGAGGAGAGAGAAGGAGGAGGAGAAGAAGCGGAGGAGGGGGGGAGGAGGAGGGGGGAGGGGGGAGAGGGGGGAGGGGGAGGAGGAGGAGGGAGGAGCAGGAGAGAGAGGAGGGGGAGGAGGTGGGGGTAGAAGGGGAGGGAGGAAGAGGTAAAAGGAGGAGGAGGGATGGGAAAAAGGAGGAGGGGGGAGGAGGAGAGAGGAGGTAGAGGGAGGCGGAGGAGGGAGGAAAAGGGAGGAGGGAGGAGGAGAGAGGAGGAGGAGGGAGGAGGTAGGAGGAAGAACGAACGAACGAACGAACGAACGAACGAACGAACAAACTTTATTTTCAAAGGGTTAAGAATTGGGCACGCAGGCCCGTCTAACATTCTGCCCTTCTCTCACTCTCTTTCATACATTATTTCATTCACACATCATTCAAGGCTAACAGAGAACAGCAACAATAAAAAGATATGCATTATAAAGGCATGGGCAAAAATGCGAACATCAAAACTACACGACACAGTAAAATTAGATAATGGTCTGACACTTGTTATTAGCCATGTGGAATATACTGGCCTACCAAAAGGGGACTGGCTTTTATACTAGGGTTTTGTTATTATTATTATCATTATCTCTATTATTAAGGGGGAAGATAATCCGTACTGAGATAGTGTTCGAGTAATTTGCCATTATAGAGTAGGGATTGGTGATGTCTTTGATTTTGTGGAAGATTGTTCCAAGCTGAGCTGCAGAGTACGTTTAAACTTGTTTTTTTAAGTCAATCCTAGGCTTCGGAATGTGTAATATATTTAAACGTTTAGGTGCTAGCATTATATTTAAAAAAATGGCCAAAGGTAATTTGGGGCATTCGATGAGGATTTGTGAATTTGTTTAGTTTATTGAAAAGCAGGCGTTTGCGGGTGGAGTAACTGAAGGGTTTATACGGCTAGGATTGTCAGATAAATGTTTGTTATAAATTTGATCATGGCCCGTTTCTGGAGTGAGTAAAGTCGCTTGGGTTTGAATTAGAAAAAACCGTCCCCCATTGTAGAGCAGTAGTCAAAGTGGGTCTGTATATGAGAAGTATAGAATGTTTTTTTTTTTTCCTATCAAGGAAGTTTTAATTTTTGGGGAGTTGGTAGACTTTTTTCGCTGTTTGTTTAATAAGCGCTTGAACGTGGGAAAGAGGAGGAGGGAAGAGTAGGCGCAGAGAGAGGGGGGGAGGGGGAGTAGGGAGGAAGGAGGGAGGAGGAGGAGGGGGAAAGAGAGAAGGAGGAGGAGGGGGGCGGGGGGAGGAGGAGGAAGGAGGAGGGGGGAAGGAGGAAAGGGGGAAGGAAAGGGGAAGGAGGAGGAGGAGGGAGGGAGGGGGAGGAAAAGGGGGGGAAAAGGGGGGAAGGGGGGAAAGGGGGAGGGGGGAGAAAGGAAAAAAGGGGGGAAAGGAGGGGGGAGGGGAAAGGGGGGAAGGGGGGAAAAAGGAGGAGGAGGGAAGGGGGGGAAGGGAGGGAGGAAAAGGGAGAAAGGAGGGGAAGGGGAAGGGGGA
>JACEFZ010022901.1:0-25000 GCA_014155875.1 Cepaea nemoralis
TTGGGGAAGCTGGAGTCGCGAAGTAGCTAGAGCCTCGGAATGGTTGGTAATTTTACTATGTAGAGGTCTAGGCTGCACACACTCATCATAGTGCCAATCCGAGCCCTGTTCGGTGAAGCATTCACTGTCAGCGAATATCTTGGCTATGGCAAGGTCCAGCCCCTCATCAATATCCCCCTCATGCAGTACTTCATAGTTCCTGCTTCCATGGGCGGCGATGGCAGTAATCTGTTCGCCTTCTGGGGTGGTGCGATAGTATTTTAGATGGAGATACAGCTGCATTTTAACACTGCCATAATCCCTCAACCCTTTTACCACCAGGGCTTTGATGGCGGGCTCCATCGAATACATAAATGCTGCAGGCTCTTCATAGCCGCTACCTTCTGGGACGATTGCTTCATATTTTCTCAGGCTCCCCTCAATCTCCCGGGCGAGTTTCAATTCAGGTGCGTTGCGAACGAATGCAGCCATCCTCTCAGCCACTTCATCTCGCACACTATCAACTCGGGCAAGGAACTCTGCTTCGAGGTCGGTGTGGCGTTGAGCACGCTGCCTGGCGCGGTGTCGTCGCTCGGCGACGATCGCGGCTCGGTCCGCGGCGGTACCATATACAAATCTCAGGGCGGTGGTAATCCCTGCTTCAAGTCGTGCCCCTTGTAGATTGGGGTTCTTCTCGAGCAGGGAGGCCTAGCCATCTCACGCGCTCTGGATAATTTCCCCCTCAAGAACGGCCTTCCTCCTCCCACTGTATGGCATGCCATACTCGCGGGCTTGCTGTTTCAGCTGAATCAGCGTAGGCATGGCTAAATACACAGATCCGTCAGTCTCTAACAGGCTGGTGTGTAAGTACACTGATGACTTCACCTCTCTCTAATTGAAAGTTCAATCCACTATAATCTTAGCAATTCGACGAATCTCTGCATTATAGTCCTTTACATTCTCTTCGTACCAGATTCGGTGATACTCCTTGTCATATCCACATTCTTTGCATAGTTCTAGGAGGTTGTTGACCCCCTTCCCACATTTCCGACATGGTTTAATAAATGAACCCTTCCGTATTAGCACTGCATGGACTTTGCAGTAGTCCCTCATACAGCTTCGATTGCAGGGCTCCGTGGAATGTAGCCGTAGCCACTTACAGTTGTTCTTCGCAGTGCGCATCTTGGTATGTCTGCGGATGATACCCTATAAATCGCCTGTAGGCGACCCGAGCCTGCGCTCCGGGAGGATGGCGCCCCGGGGCCTAGAGGGGTGGGGCCCCAGGGGGTTGGATCCCTAGGGGGCTGTTGTTTTGGTGCTCCTGTGGTGCCCCGACCCTTTTGGCCCCAAACCGCCATAATACATCTACTCGACAACTTCACATCAGAACAAAGAATGCCCCGTGCCCTAATATCACCTCACGATTACACGAGCTAGGGAGAAGCCCGCATAAATTTGTGGCTCAGTTGGTAGGGCCCAACCTTCTTGGGGTTTTGGTTTCTTCTTCTTTTGCGTTCATCCAGGGAGTTTCTTCTTCTTCTTCTTCTTCTTCTCTTCTTCTTTTCTTCTTCTTCTTCTTCTTCTTCTTCTTCTTCTTCTTCTTCTTCTTCTTTTTCTTCTTCTTCTTCTTCTTCTTCTTCTTCTTCTTCTTCTTCTTCTTCTTCTCTTCTTCTTCTTCTTCTTCTTCTTCTTCTTCTTCTTCTTCTTCTTCTTCTTCTTCTTATTATTATTATTTTCAGTCAGGTCTTAGTCAGATATGACTGAGCTACCGTATAACAGTAGACGGTACTACCTGGTCTCTGTTAGCGCCGAACGTTGGGCGACGCTTACCAAACCCGACACCCCACATTGTGCCAACGGCTTCGGGCGGAAGAGCGCAATTGGGAAGGTACAAGCCTTACCCTGGTGCGAGGAAATGCAAGCTAAAGACAAAATTGTCATGGCATGGCAGACCAGGCCCTAAGCCTTGGTTGGCGACTGGTCTAGGATCGAAGCTCCGACAGGCGGACAGTTAGAGCATTGCTTTGCTGATCCGGCAGCTTCTGCAGCTTGTCTTGTTCCAGATGTAGGGGTGTTACCTTTCCTCTGGAGTGAACTAGGCAGGCCGAGAGAGGGATCATGCTGCATGGGCAACACATGATCTCTATATTTTAGCCCAGGCTTTGTGCTATGGAGAGGCAATAACTCCATCCCTGGTCTTAACTGGTCTCGGAATCAAAGCGAGAGGCAACTGTTACGGGTTATAAGTCCTTGTCAGTTGGCGTAGACATGGGGCGCCACGCGTTGCCTCTGACGGTGGGAGACACCTATAGGTGTCACTGATCAGCTACCGCCCGCCTCAAGCTGGGCAGCCCCCAGCCAATTGGGTGCTGATCCGCCACAGCCTGCCTGCTTCAATGGGTGCTTGGGGCTAGGACAAAATCTGAATCGCAGGCTGTAAAACCAATGCACCAGGTACAAACAAAAATAAAAATAGAAACCTCAAGCTACGGCTTGCAACCTGGAACGTGAGAACCATGTGTCCAGGATTTTCCACTGACTTGACCAATATTGACGATGTGAGAAAAACGGCTGTGATTGATGCCGAACTCAATCGTCTTAACATTGATATTGCTGGCCTGCAGGAGACTCGCCTCGCTGAGGAAGGGTCACTCAGGGAAAACAACTACACCTTTTTCTGGAAGGGTAGAGGGCAGGCAGAAAAAAGGCAACACGGTGTGGGCTTTGCAGTGAAGAATTCGCTACTGGGAATGATTGAAATTCCAGCAGGAGGAAATGAAAGACTATTATCCCTGCGCTTGGCAACCTCTTGTGGGTTTGCCACCATTATTACTGCATATGCACCGACACTCGATTCCTCTGATGATGTGAAGGATTTGTTCTATGAGGAGTTAGACTCCGTGATCAAGGCAGTTCCAAAATCTGACTACATTTATATGCTCGGTGATTTCAATGCTCGTGTGGGCAAGGACTCGAGTTCATGGCCAGTGTGCCTTGGAAAATACAACATCGGTCGCATGAATGAAAATGGGCAAAGGCTGCTGGAGCATTGCACCAGTAATGACCTATGTATTACAAACTCTTTTTTTAAAACAAAAGAGATGCATAAGGTCACATGGAAACATCCAAGATCCGGCCATTGGCACCAGCTGGACTTCATCATCACACGGAGACAACATCTGAACCATATATCATTGACTCGTAGTTACCACAGTGCTGACTGTGATACGGATCATTCTTTGGTTGTTGCAAGGGTTAGACTGAGACCAAAGAGAATCTACACAGCTAAACACAAATCTAGCCCCAGGATTAATATTATTAACACTCATGATCCTGAAAAGTGCTTTCAGTTTCAACAGCAACTTGAAGACTGCTTTCACTGATACACCAGAAAATTGTACAGTAAATGAAAAGTGGGGTCAAATTAAGGAAACTCTTTATAAAACTGCCGTAGGGGTTTACGGCACTGTGGATCATAAGAGGCAGGACTGGTTTGCGGCCAACAGCGAGACTCTGCAGCCCTTGATTGATAAGAAGAAGAAAGCTCTCTTAAGAAACAAGGAAAGACCAACGCGTAACACTCTGAGTGAGCTAAGGCAAGCTAGGAAGGATGTGCAAAAGGCTGCCAGGCAGTGTGCAAATGATTATTGGATCAAGTTATGTGAGTCCATTCAAATCGCAAGTGATAAGGGAGACATAAGAAGCATGTATGAAGGAATAAAGAAAGCCTGTGGTCCAGTGATCAAAAGAAGTGCACCATTGAAAACCTTGACTGGAGAAGTCATCACTGATAAGAAACAGCAGATGGACAGATGGGTAGAGCACTATTTGGAGCTTTACTCAAGTGAGACCAAACTAGCGGATGATGCCCTCAACGCCATAGAGGCTCTACCAACTCTTGACCACCTGGACACACTTCCCACCATAACAGAAGTTAAGTGTGCTATAAATGAACTTGCATCTGGCAAGGCTCCAGGTAAGGATGGGATTCCAATAGAGGTTATCAGGAGTGGGCAAGACACACTCACTATACAGATCCACCAGCTAATAGAGCTATGCTGGCGTGAAGGACAAGTCCCACAGGATTTCAAAGATTCAAGCATCATAACACTGTACAAGAACAAGGGCGATCGGAGCGACTGCAACAACTATAGGGGTATCTCACTTCTGTGTATTGTTGGAAAAGTATTTGCCAGAATTGTTCTGCGCAGACTTCAAGTCCTAGGAGATCAAGTCTACCCCGAATCACAGTGTGGCTTTCGACAGAACCGGTCTACCACTGATATGATATTCTCATTGCGACAAATGCAAGAAAAATGCCGTGAACAGAATCAACCACTGTTTATTGCCTTCATCGACCTCACAAAGGCATTTGATTTGGTCAGTCGTGAGGGTCTGTTCAAGGCACTAAAGAAGATTGGCTGCCCACCAACTCTTCTGTCCATTGTGGAATCGTTCCACACAGGCATGAAGGGTATAATCAAGTTTGATGGTGCAACTTCTGAAGAATTTGAAATCAAGAGTGGAGTTAAGCAAGGTTGTGTACTAGCTCCCACCCTCTTTGGAATATACTTTTCACTTCTACTGAAATATGCATTTCGTGATCAGGATGGTGGTATATACATTCACTCACGCTCAGATGGCGGCCTCTACAATGCTCAGAGATTGAAGGCTAAGACCAAAATTAGGAGGGTACTGATCAGAGAGTTGCTTTTTGCAGATGATGCTGCAGTTACGACCCACTCTGAGGAAGAATTGCAATGTCTACTATCTGCATTCTCCAATGCTTGTTCTGAATTTGGTTTAACAATTAGCAAAAAGAAGACACAGATTATGTCACAAGGTGCACATGAGGTACCATCAATCTTTATTGACGACGCCGAACTAGAGATAGTAGACCATTTTACATATCTAGGATCAGTGGTAAATAGCAAATTATCCCTAGATCAGGAAATCAACATCCGGATTGGTAAGGCAGCAACAACAATGAACAGGTTAAGAAAAAGAGTCTGGGAGAACAGGAAGCTTACAGTGCAAATTGGCCTTATCAGTCACACTCGCTACCGCCATAGTTAAAATTTATTATGCCTTTTTAAAGCACAATCTATCGTCTGTCAAGACGGCAAGGTGCCAATGGATTATTATTATTGGATGTGATTGCGGTGTGCCTGTTTACAGCAGAGCTGCATTCTTGCGCCGTTAGGCCGACACATCCGACTTCTGCGAGCATTTGTTGACTGGGATAATCTTCCCGGGGTTTTCTTAGGACATTTGACTCTCACTGTTGTGATGTTATTCTCCATCCCATCTGGCCCATTTAGAGCAGCCGATGACATCCCGTTCAGCTCTCAAGGGAAGGCAGGGACAGACCACGGACTTTCCCCGCCATCCATGGAGGCTTCATGGAACAGCAAGGGATTGGACAGCTTGAGTTGGTTGAGGGCTTATACCCCAGTGGGGGATAAAAAGATTTATCATATAACACCTCCAGATGTATTAACCCACTATGTCCCAGAGAGGTGTTATTGTAAATTGTAGCCAATATATATGAGCTCATTACGTTCCAAAACGCTTTGCAGGTAAACGCCATTTTGCCCGTTGAATCATCAGTGATTTCATCCGCGCAGTCTGTTAAATGCTGTCTTCACATGCTGGGTAGGAATACCCTAGTTCACCGCTTGGTTTGACACCAAATCAGCTACCCACGCCTGGTTTACCCAGCCTCTCATAGCTGTTGACCGCGGGTGGCCGCTGTCGCATGATGACAGCTACTAGGAGCCACAGGCGTGAGCTGGATGTCAGGCTTGGACCAGTGGGAGATGGGTCCTGAAGAGGACATGAGAGTCGTCCTTACCAAAGGATTTATTTTTTGTTTTAGTTTATGTTGTGTGACTTCTGCAGTATGCAACTGAAATGATGCAGCAAACTATGCCAGGCAATGAACTGCGCAATCTATTGTTTGTGTCTTCAGTAAACAAATACAGTGGAGTCCTCTTAAGTCGAACTCGGATAAGTAGAACTTTGCTTAAGTCGACGTTACTGGCTTGGTCCTGGCCAAGATCCTTCTTTATCTTTGTATAAAAAGTCCTGTCAAAACTGTCATTTACTGCCAGTATAGTACCTTGCGGTGTATGGCAAAGGAGTCTTTGAGCCTGAGGAATTAAGGTCGCCTGGCTAGTGCAGTCGCCGCGAACTGTGCAGGTTAGGATTTTCTTTTTGCCCGCGACAGAAAAAAAATCCGACACCTTACCGAGGGTTCGAACCCGGGTCTCCCGAAGGAGAGTCCGGCGTTGTAGCCACTCGGCCAGCCGATCCTCAGAAGAAGAAAAAAGTCCATACAAAGGCCTGATAAGTCGAATTCTGTTAACTAAAATTTTCGGATTAGTCGAACATAAAAGTGAATACCGTCTATATGTTCATGTTTACGTCGAACTGTTCATTTTACACCCCCCCCCCCCCCCCCCCAAAAAAAAAAATAAAAAATTCGCGAAATAATTATTTTTAATCAGCCCGGAGAACACAAATCTTGCAAATACGATATCTCGCTAAATGTTGACACTGGTGGCTAGTGGACGAAAGCTTATTACTTTAACTTTAAAAAGAAAGATTGAGCTGTTGGAAGAGGTTGAACATAGTGGGAAGAAGAAAGTGAATATAGCTAGAGAATTTGGTATTCCAACATCGACACTTTCCGGCATTGTAAAGCATAAAGACCGCAACAGAAAATTGTTTTTCGAGTATCAAATCGACAGTGATAGACAGCGATCTAGAACTACCGAGTGTGATTTTGTTGATGCTGCCCTTTTAAAATTGTTCACTGTGATTAGATCGTCAAATGTACCAATAAATGGGCCTTTACTTATTGCGAAAGCAGAAGAATTTGCACGTCTTGGAGGTCAGAGAGACTGGAATTGTAGTGCTGGATGGTGGGATCATTCCCCTCCCCCCCCCCCCCCCCCCAAAAAAAAAAAAACCGACATTGCATCACGTACAAGAATGTGTGCGGAGAGAAACAGTCAGTCCACAAAGCAATGACTGACTCTGATTACGAGGAGCCCTGACTGCAAGGACAACCTGTATCGCAGTCAGATATTTTGGCATGGATTGACAAAATTGACATTTACATGATGCAGACTTGATGTTCAGATGATGCAGTCTCACCATTTTGTGCCTTTAAACAGGCCATGGGAAGACATTTTTCACAAGTCAAGAAGCATGGCAAAATCACAGACTTTTTCTTTATTAATTTGGAAATTTTCATCTGACTTTAATGTTCCGCTTTCTAAAATAATTAAACATTTCAACATTTCTGATATTGTATTGCTATTTATTTGTTCACTAACTGTGTTTCCTAAGTGGTACAATCATTTTACTCAATGCTACTGCATGGTATTAGTGTAAATGTGTGCAGTCTGGATAAGTAGAATTTCTGATAAGTAGAACAAATTCCTTCGGCCCCTGTGACTTCTACTTATCCAAACTCCACTGTATATACATTAGTCGTATGATTCAATGTACATGTAACACATAGACTGTACAGCATACCCACATTTTCAGGGGCGGTTCTGTAAGCTGACACATAGCTTGCTTCAACTGATGTGCTTAGGTTGTCAAAAACAAGCTTGCCATTGTCACCTGTTCACGATATCAACAGCAGCACACTTGTCAGGGACATCATAAAGTATTCTCAAATGTATTCAAATTAGACACAATATTTTTGAAAGTTGGGTTGTTCTTCTTATCTGGACAGGAGAAATGTAACAAATATATGGTTCAGAATGGCAAAGTACAACCACAAACAAAATGAATAAAGGAAACATTATAACAATTTTTAGAGATCAGTTTTACAGTTCAGTCAAAATCCGACATCACGGAGCTTGGGATATTTTCATATGAACTTTGCACTTATTAAAAAAAGTAGGAATATTTGTTAGCCAAATGGGGGAAAAAATATCGACCGTGTATAGAAATAGCTCGGCCAAATTTACAAAAATTAGCAAAATTTGTTAGCCAAAAAGAAAAATATATTGACAAAGTAGAGAAATATCTAGTCCAAATTTATAAAAAGTAGGAAAATATGCTAGCCAAATGGGAAGAAATACTGCCCAAGTAAAGAAATACCGCGCCCAAACTTAAAAAAAACATGGTGACAGATCACATGGTTATAGATCAGTCGATACTCGGTGGCTAATGTGGCACATGGTGACAAACCCACATGGTGATAGATCAGTTGACACTCGGTGGATCATGTAGCACATGGTGACAGAAGGCCCACATGGTTATAGATCAGTCAACACTCGGTGGCTGATGTGGCACATGGTGACAGATAGACCCACATTGTGATAGATCAGTCGACACTCGATGGCTGATGTGGCACATGGTGGCAGACCCACACTGTGATAGATCAGTCGACACTCGGTGACTGAAGTGGCACATGGTGACAGACCCACATTGTGATAGATCAGTCGACACTCGGTGAATCATGTGGCACATGGTGACAGATCCACATTCTGATAGATCGGTCGACACTTGGTGGTTGATGTGGCACATGGTGACAGACCTACACTGTGATAAATCAGTCGACACTCGGTGGCTGATGTGGCACATGGTGACAGACCCACATTGTGATAGATCAGTCGACACTCGGTGGCTGATGTGGCACATGGTGACAGACAGACCCACATTGTGATAGATCAGTCGACACTCGGTGGCTGATGTGGCACATGGTGACAGACCCACACTGTGATAGATCAGTCGACACTCGGTGGCTGATATGGCTCATGGTGACAGACACACAGTGTGATAGATCAGTCGACACTCGGTGGCTGATGTGGCACATGGTGACAGACCCACATCCATTATCACGTAAAACTTTTATATTTTTAATTTTTGATGGCTAACTCCATTTTATCTTAGTACTGTTCCTCTCAGGCATGTTACTGCGCATCTGATAATCACCCAACTCTAAAAATGTAAGGTAGGGTTTCTGTACACGTTCTTGTGTCTCAGTCATGTCTGGTTTTCTCTTACACCATCTTCCGTCATTAAGATATACTGGTTGTACCCTGTTAGACTTAATTAAATCGCAGTATCTTTCCCTAAATTTATATGATTCTTTGTCAAACGTCCTTCTCCTCAGCCGGTTCACCAAATGTGAGATTTCACGAACCGCCACCTTCAAGTCTTCCAGCCACTCCGTCACATGCCCCAGCTCTCTGTATAAACCTTCCATGGCAACTCACAATGCCTTCATACTCTAAGGTTACTTCAAATCATCGGAATGCTGCAAATGTTATCAAGTTCAACTGATTCAAACCTACACTTAGACCCTTAAGAACTTTTGTCTGACTAATTCTACAACACAATGTTGAAACTCCTGCTTTTAAGGATGCGAATGTGGTGACAATAGACAGACCCTGTTAATCGTGTACTGCACGGTATAGATAAGCCCTAGATATAACTGTCTCTACAACCTTGTTGCTTGATCGCCATATTCAGTCTATTAATCGCTCTCCCGATGTCCATGTTACGAACAAAATAAACATATAAAATTACAGTTACATTTTACTACAAAATTTACAATTACTTAAATGTTCTTAAATAAGCCAAGACAATTTGTCATTGATGAAACTCTCTAATACAGAGTTCATTATCCTGGTATCATATGGATACTTGAGAAGGGCGCGGAACTTCGGTCGGATAAGCAGGTTTAGGAATATGGAAGTGATTGGAGCTCTTCAGCAATCACCCTGAATTGTTGCACGGGGAAATACATGAGTTATTAGTGCAAGTATATAGATTACTAAGTTCCCATCCACGAAACTACAACCACCAACTTCATGTGATCCCATGACAGAATTAGTTCAGACTAATTAGCATATAGTAACCCACAAGAACGGCGGGGAAGGGAACCCTGTCAAAGTCTCACATGAAGTAGGTATGGACATAAAGTTAGAAGGGATTTATAGAAGGGATATAACACCAATATAAGGGAAGTAAACGGAATCACTCGAACGCCCGAACAATCTCGAGACTTCGAGAATGATGGGTCAGTTTGCCTACAGCTCCGTGGACACAGGTGGAGCCCGCCTACAGCGTGCCAGGACCTGTTCCACGGGAAGCTCGAAGAGAGTTACACCCCGTGTCCGCCGGACACACGTCGAAGGGCAGACGGCGACTGGACTCCGACCACGAAGGAGGGTTTAGCTTAAGGGGGACTTGATAGATAGAAACCAAGTGTATTTAAGGATTATTGATTATAAGATAGTTGATAGAGTTTTGCTGTGATGGTTATGTGTATGATTGCTTTGTTATGAACTCCTATGATAGTGTAAATATCGTAACTGGCTGCGAAACACATTCTTCGCCAGATTACTGTGAATAAATTATATCAGAAAGTATCAGAATGGAGTTTGTTGCCTGTCTGAACCCGAGTTTCATTTCCCTAGGTCTTTAGGACGTTGATAATTGGGAAATCACGTAAGTATAATTACCCACTTACATGCAAGTATGAATGATGTTTGAGGGATGATTCCTGAATGATCATCCATGCATATGAATGATGTCTGAGATGAGTGAATTGACCCCACATGCACATATGGATATTGTAACTGATGCACTAGGAATGTGAGTGAGTGAAGTTACATGCTAAGAGCAGAGGGAGTATAGGCCAACAGTCAATCTCAGGATAGCCGGCAACTTTGATGTGTAATGCCATGACTATTACCAGAGAACTTGCTCGGCATAACACATAAACTGAATAATAATTTAGTACACTCCGACGCATGACAACACATTATATTAAATATCACTTATCGTATAATCATCTGGTTTTGTGCGCTAAGCACGACACAAACCATATCATATATAACACACACTACAAGCATCTGGTTTTGTACATTAAGCAAAATCCCACTTTGTAGTTCATGTCACTCATGTTAACACATATGGTCTAGTGTCCTGACAAATGTAATACAATTATGATGATGATGCTGATGATGACTGTAATGTAATGATAATAATGTAATAATGATAATGATTGTAATGACAATGATATTAGGAAACCATGATAGTGTTGATGAAATGATAATAAATATTACATTCATGAGTATGGAAGATAACTTCTCACTTGAAGCATTTAATGAAGAAGAATGCATCTGAATGCTATACACGAATTGATTCCATGATGTACTTATATTGTTTATAAGCAACTACCCATTACAATGGGAAATTATTTAAAAACCCATAATGTATGAGACCCTTTTTCCTGAATAGAAAAGATGTAGAGAACAAAACTAGGTACAGAAGAGAATGATCAACATAATTGTCAAATTTCAAATCAATCATTTCTTCATTGGCACCTTACCGTCTTGACAGACGATAGTTTGTGCTTTAAAAAGGCATAATAACTTTTACCTATGGTGGTAGCGAATGTCACTGATAAGGCCAATTCACGTTGTAAATGTTCGTTCACAGTGGGTGCATGTGAACACGTGGTCATTTCCACCATCATGCACCATCTTACGTCTCACACGCTCGGTGTGTGACTTATCTGCAATAATTTTCTCCTTTGTCTTTATTTCATTTCTGATCTTTGCCCTCCATGCAACACGTTCAGCGGCGACTTGCTCCCGCTGTGCATTATCAATGTGTCAGAGTCCAGGGTAGTACAGTGATGCAGGGACATCGTTACGCCCGCCAGGCGACTTAGTCCCCAGCAGGGATGCAGTAACTTCGTTACGCCGCCAGGCGAGTTGTAGTTACCTGCCTGCAAGATTGCTGGCTGACGAGACGGCCAGCGGTCAGGCAAGGACGACGCAAGACGCACGCCTGCCTCGTGACGCCACTTCAGGTGGGAGGCAAGTTGCGATCGATAGGCAGACAGCTTTGGGACGGCGACTCGACTGGACGCATGATGAGAGAAAGGCGTTGTGTGGATTATGTATATGAACGTCGAGTGTCTGGACATCTTGAGAGAAAGATTGTAAGCTGTATTGTACGTGTAAGTGTATTGAAGTGTCAAGTATATCTTGTTGTGATCATCGTATGGTATTTGATCTGTAAATAAATCCATTGAACGTTGTGTCGTTGAGTCTTGAGTCAAATCACGTTGTACTTGTACTGTCTCACATGTGTTAGGTTAGCGAGCCAAGTTTAAGACCCTGACATGTGTGGACGTGGTGGCATTCGTCCGGATTTGAAATGAACGTGTTTATGTGATTAACGATTTAAATCTAGAATTTGTGAACTTAGAATTTGTGTCAAACTTCATAGTACATGTAAATGTGATCGTGGAAGGCTCATTTTGATATATTACTACATTGTTTAAACATGGAGACTATTTGTAAACGTACAGTGCATACATATTGTTTGATCTTGTAAACGTGTAAAACATTTGTGATTTGTGAAACTTGTCACCGTTTTGACCTTGTCGACATTGTGATCTTGTCGCCATTGTGACCGTGTCGCCATCTTGTAAACTTGATGTCTATGTCCTTACTGAATGTCATCTTGATGTAAGTGATGTGTCATCAATGTTGTAGAGTGTTGAGATATATGTAGATTGTCTTTGTGAATTGAGTTGTGGAACGCAGAAAGTTTTTGGAAAGAAAGTGACTTGTGTTTTGAAAAAAAAATTGTTGACGGACAAACTTACGACCTACAATTACACTCAACGCCATACAAACCTATTCAATACTTAGTGACAAGCAGGCACACACCACCAAATAGACGCTAATTTATCTTCCTCCAAAAACAAAGCAGGTTTTCCGTACCATCTGAAACCGTGCGCGTAGAGGTCATTTGTTGTTCGAAGTAGCAACCCTACAGTTCCTAGCCTGATTTCCAACCGTTCTTCACCGCATCCAGGGCACTTGAGTATATTTTTTCTTTTCATATACTTTAAGGATGCAAATTTAGGCACGTATTGTCAATAGCAAAAAATTGTAAATTGTTTATTTTACTAACCACTTATAACAAATTGTGTGGCTGGTATTTCATTGACACTTTCCATCATGTCTTCATTAAATGATTTCATCGATATGGGGTTAAAACTGAAGTTAACAGGTGATGAATTAATGAAGTGGAGTGAGAATAAATACTCTGAATACCTTCGCGAGAAAGCTACTGAACGCGAGGAAAGAGCAGCGGAAAGGGCTGCCAAGCAATCAGAGGCAGAAGCCGCAGCAAAACAAGCAGAACTGTCTGCAAAGACAAAACAAGCTGAGATAGATAGTGAACTAAAAAAAGCTGAAATAGCAGCTCAGAGTAAGAGAGAAGAACTGGAAGTACAGTTAAAGATGAAACAACTGGATACTGAGACTGCCATTAACAAAGAGTCCAAGAAATCTGAGAGACTGGAGAAAGAAAACCAGTACAAGAAATATCAAGGTATTGTACGTAATTATACCTCGGGTGACTGCATCGAAGCCTTTACCCAAAATTTTGAAACTTTAATGGAACATTACCAGGTTCCACTGTCTGAATGGAATATTGTTTATATGAGGAGTTTATCAGGGGAGCCTCTTAAAGTCATTGAAACCATCCCCAAAGACCTCAGAAAAAGACTACCATTATCTGAAATAAAAGATTATGGCACATTTTATGTTAGATGAGGCAGGTTACAGAGAACAATTCAGCAAGTTGAGTCCAAAACCGACTCAGACGTTCTCTGATTACCTCTGCTTAGTCCGAGATATATTTACCAAATGGACTTCAGCAGCTAAAATTAACAAAAATTATCAAAGATTAGAAGATCTGATCATTAGAGATAAAGTCATTTCATCCATTCCATCAGCATTTTCAAAATTTTTGCAGGAGAATGAATGCACTAGTGTGGATGAGATTGAGAGACGTGGTTCGGCTTACTACACAGCCAACAAACATTGTTTTGCCAGTGAAGCTACTGACATAAATTTTGTAGCATCGGCTAACTATGAGAAACCCTATAGTAGGCAGAAACCTCATAAGCCTACATCTGAGAAGTATAACCACTGTAAATACTGTAAAATTTCACATCATCTAGGTGAGATGTGCGACAAGAACCCCGCATATCATACCTATCTACAAAACATGGTAAACAGACAAGATAAGGAGCGTAGATCCTTCAGAAATTTGCGTAAATGTTTCCTCTGTAAGGCGTACGGACACTATCGCCATGATTGTAAAGGCAGGCAAATGACCAACAAAGCAAATGCCGCCTTTTTTGACAGTTCATCGTCAGATGACGAACAATCAGAGAAACATCCTGTGAACTCAGCACAGGCTTTTGACATGTTTAACGCAAATAAATGTACTGTTTGTAACACCTTTTATGAAGATGGTATTTTAACATGCGGCCATGCCATCCCTATTGCCAATGAAGAAGCTAATTTGGTAGTAGACTCTAAAGGCAGAATAAACGTCCATCACGGATATGTGAATGGCAAGTCTGCTACAGTCCTTCGGGACACGGGCAGCTCACTTATTGGTCTGAAGAGAACGTTCATAATGCCTACAGACTATACAGGCAGGCGCGTAACATGCAGAACATTCTCAGGCAATATTGAGAAATACCCACTAGCATGGGCATATATTGAAACACCTTTCCTCACTGGGAAAGTAAAGTGCGCTGGATTAACAAACCCAGTTTGTGATGTAATAATTGGAAATTTACCAGAGGTGAATGATAAACCTCATGACATAACATCTCTGTGTATTGATGATAGCATAACATCACCATCCAATGTCATCATTGATAATGTTACACCATCTGATGAATGTATGGTAGCTAATGCAGCACTAAGATCTCATGACATCATTGATAACATTGTTTCATCACCATCTGATATCATTGAATGTGTGAACGCAGTAACCAGAGCTACTGCTAGAGTGCAAGATGAAAGTAATCAAACTGAGGCTATACAAATGCTTAGCCCAGTATCACTACCTACTAACACCATGAAGGAGACGTTTGTAACAGCTCAAAAGGCTGACCCTTTATTGGTAAAATATTTTAATCTGGTCGGCCAAAAGCCAAAGGTAACCAAGAATGCAAAGTGGCATTTTGCTGTGAAAAATGATATCCTCACCAGGTATTATACCAGAGGTGACAACACCACAGAGCAAACTGTTTTGCCAACTAATTATCGTAGGCAAGCCTTACATCTTGCCCATGATATACCTCTTGCAGGGCATATGGCATACGCTAAGACCAGATCAAGAGTATTAACACAGTTTCATTGGCCCAAATTTTGCAATGATATTAAAGAATATTGCAGAAGTTGTGACACCTGCCAGAAACTGGTAAAAAAAGGTAAACACCCACAGGCAAAGTTACAAGTCACTGACTTAGCCAGTCGACCTTTTGAAAAATTATCAGTCGACATAGTGGGCCCTCTCAATCATACAACAACTAGAGGGAATAAATATATTCTAACTGTCATTGATCAATGTAGCCGCTGGCCGGAAGCTATTCCGCTAAAGAACATAACTGCCAATGATATAATGGAAGTTTTCTTCCATATTTTTTCTCGGATAGGATTTCCAGATACTATCCAATCTGATAGGGGCACTCAGTTTATTGCCGCATCTACCCAAGCTTTCACCAAAATGTTGGGAGTGAAGCAATGTTTCAATTCCCCGTACCATCCTCACTATAGTGGAATTATAGAAAAGTTTAACGGGGATCTAAAGCACATGCTTGCAAAAGTCACGCAAGAGCACCCCAATAACTGGGATGTATATCTACCAGCTATTCTTTTTGCTTATCGCGAGGTACCACATTCTAGTACCGGTTTCTCTCCTTTTGAACTTATCTATGGTGCCAAACCACGTGGCCCATTAACTATTTATCACCAAATGTTAACTGACTCTACTCCAGTACTTAAACCCATATCATCATAAGTATATGTTACATCATTGCGTGAAAGAATCATCAAATCTTGTACAATTGCAAAGAATGCACTAAAATTATCTGGTGCTACTTATAGACAGTATGCTGACAAAGGTAGCAGGACAATAACGTTGACACCTGGACAGGACGTTCTTCTCCTATTACCTAGTGACAGACATTTACTGACTGATTCTTGGCAGGGACCTTTTAAAGTGACGAGACAGATTTCACCTGTAGACTACGAGATCCAAATAAAAGACAAACACAAAATATTCCACATAAATATGCTAAGACCATACTACAACAGAGACAACGAACAAGACGATACAGCTTGTACAGTGATAATAGATCATGAAGACGACGAGGCTAGTGACGAGATTCCAACACCTGCATTAGACACAACAAACTGCTTGAAGGAGATCAAAATCAACCCAAAGTTAACTCAAGCAGAAACAGACAGTTGCAAACGTCTTATACAACAGTACAACACCATCTTCTCTAACAACCCAGGACAAACAGAATTATTACAGCATCACATCACACTCACATCAAACACACCCATAAGATGCAGACCATACACCATTCCATTACATTACAAAGAACACTTACACCAGGAGATCATCAACTTAGAGAAAAACAACATCATAAGACGATCCCAATCAGACTTCTCATCTCCAATAGTCATTGTACGCAAAAAGGACAATACCATAAGACTGTGTGTCGACTATAGGAAGCTCAATAAAATAACTCTTCTAGATCTTGAGCCAATGGCTAACTCTGACGATCTACTGACAGAACTGACAGACGCTAGGTTCTTTACGAAGTTAGATATGACGAAAGGATATTGGCAGATAGCGGTACACGAACAGAGCAGACATCTGACTAGCATTTGCCACACCTTGGGGACTGTACGAATGGTGCAAACTTCCATTTGGGCTTGTCAATGCCCCAGCCACATTCGTACGTATGACACGACTTCTTCTAGTAGACATTCCTAACATAATTTGCTATATAGACGACATCTGTGTTCACACAGAGACAATGACAGAGCACATAAAGACGTTAGAACAGACATTTGAACGTATTAGACAGCACGGACTGACGGTAACGCCTGCGAAAGTAGACATAGCCTACCAGGAAATATCCTTCTTGGGGTACAAAATATCCAATGGCTTTGTCACGACAGACGATAACATTGTGTCCAAGATTCTAAAACTCTCACTTCCGTCTACTAAAAAGCAAGTCAGAAGTTTGTTGGGACTGATAAATTATTACCGGCAGTTCATTCCGGATTTTTCAGAACTGACCGAAGTATTTACTAACTTACTAACAAAAGATAAACCAGAAATAATTGTAAGCAATGAATGCCTAAAATTTGCATTCCGTAAAGTATTATCTTGTTTTTCTGATAATAGCTTACACAATCCCATCCTGAAATTGCCCAATCTCCGTTTACCTTTCAGATTGCGGACAGACGCGAGCTCCGTGGCGATTGGAGCAGTCTTGTTGCAAGAGTACAATAACATCCTCCATCCCGTGTACTTCGTATCCAGGAAACTAAAACCCAGAGAACGGGCATGGTCAATACCTCAGTTGGAAGCCCTAGCTTTAGTGGTGGGTATAACAAAATTGTCTAGATTCCTTCTAGGACGCCATTTCATCGTGGAATCTGACAGCAGCCCGTTGCGATTTATTAATTCAGGTGTACCTTCAAACCAGATGGTAGCGCGCTGGTCTTTGAAACTTCAAGACTACAGCTTCGAGGTTCGTCATATTCCAGGCAGAACCAACACGATCGCCGATCTGTTGTCCCGTTGTCCGACCGACCCAGTAAGCACCAATGTCTGAGTGCAGTATGAGAACATACACTCAGATTAACACAGCAAGCCATCAGTGAATATTTTTTTTTTCATTCACAAAAAGCTGTGTAAAGTCTACTATGTCATGTGATAGGGATTACTCCCAATATATATAGTGTTCTTATTTTACTAATTCATGTAGTGATTGTCGTGTATAATTGTGTAGTGTGTGATAGAAAGCGAACTTTATTAATTGTATATATTACGAACAAAAACAGTGCCACATTCGCTCAAAAACTTACCGTAAGCGAACTATCCAATTTGACAGTGGCATCTGCGTGTGGAACATTCCAGGGATATTTTAAAGACGTGTGTGAACGTGTGACCTAAACATTGACAACTACACCACTACAGTCAATAGTAATCCAGAAGATTTTACAGCGAAACATCAAACACATGAACGTTTAGAACATGGTACTTTCCGTAACCACATCAGACCGGAACAAGTGTGTTCTACAAGCTTAAAAATCAGCTGTTTAGTGTTCGTGTGTACTTCCGGATTAGTTAGAAAGTTAGAGAAAAATTAGCAGACGACAAATAAAAGTTTAAAAAGCTATGACGATTCTAAAATCTGTAGGAATCAACAAAGTTGAATACACGAATTGTGTGTTTATATATTTATGTAGTGTAATCTTAGAATCATATCTTGATTAATGTATTCATACTACCGACTTTTTCTCGTTAGTATGAAGAAACGTGAAGCGTTGACGCTAAGAAATAGAATATTTATTGTAAATTATTATATGTCATAAATTGTTGAAATTATTCCCCTTTCATTTATTTGTTATTACATCATTACACAAAGGGCCATAATTTGAAATGTATACTGTAATGTTTTTGTATATAAATAGCCATGTTGTTGCCAGATTGTTAACACACCAGGTAGCCATCTACTGGGCATGGCAGAGTGTTACCGACATTGCAGACCAACACAAGAGCTCCTGGCCAAATGAGGTCAGGGTTTGAGCGTTTAATGCGACTTTTATAAAGCCGTATTTCGGTCTAGCCAGATGGTTTTTGTTTCAAGAACCATATTATTACGTTTTTTTTTTTTGAGGCTGCGAGGTAGATGCGTGAAGCTGGTACTACCGATCTGACTGGGTCAGTAATGCAATTGAGGTAATCAGCCATCGAGAGGATGAAACCTGACAGTGTTAAAGGTTGAACACCACATGTCGTTGAATACAACTTCCATTTTTTATATGTTTCTATGGCAGATGTGTATTTCCATGTATTATGATACCAATGTATATAACAACAGAAGGGTTGACTCTGACAACGTTAAAATATTAACCCAATATGTACATATATTAGACATGAAAGATGACATCTTTCATGAAGTTGCCGGGGGAGCGTGTCAGTGTCCAGGGTAGTACAGTGATGCAGGGACATCGTTACGCCCGCCAGGCGACTTAGTCCCCAGCAGGGATGCAGTAACTTCGTTACGCCGCCAGGCGAGTTGTAGTTACCTGCCTGCAAGATTGCTGGCTGACGAGACGGCCAGCGGTCAGGCAAGGACGACGCAAGACGCACGCCTGCCTCGTGACGCCACTTCAGGTGGGAGGCAAGTTGCGATCGATAGGCAGAGAGCTTTGGGACGGCGGCTCGACTGGACGCATGATGAGAGAAAGGCGTTGTGTGGATTATGTATATGAACGTCGAGTGTCTGGACATCTTGAGAGAAAGATTGTAAGCTGTATTGTACGTGTAAGTGTATTGAAGTGTCAAGTATATCTTGTTGTGATCATCGTATGGTATTTGATCTGTAAATAAATCAATTGAACGTTGTGTCGTTGAGTCTTGAGTCAAATCACGCTGTACTTGTACTGTCTCACATGTGTTAGGTTAGCGAGCCAAGTTTAAGACCCTGACACAATGCCTGTATCAATCATGTCCCGCTTACACACATCTTTGTATCGTAGTAGAGGCCGACCCTGAGATCTCTTACCCATCTGTAATTCACTTAAAAAAAGATGTCCTTTGGTATTCTACCATCATCCATCCTCCTAAGATATCCTATCCATCTAAGTCTACGAAGACAGAGCATGGAATAAACCGTCACATAACCTGATCTTTCCAATACTTCAGTATTTGTGATTTTGTCTTGCCACTTAATACCAAGAATTCTTCGCAGACACCGCATATGAAAGCTGTTTACACGTTTCTCTTGGTGTCAATAAGTTGTCCAGGTTTCACTGCCATAAAGAAGAGTACTAAGGACACAGGCTTGATAGACAAGGACTTTTGTTTTGGCAGTAAGCTTCCTGTTCTCCCAGACTCTTTTTCTTAACATTGTTCATTGTTGTTGCTGCCTTACCAATCCGGATGTTGATTTCCTGATCGAGGGATAATTTGCTATTTACCACTGATCCTAGATATGTAAAATGGTCTACCATCTCTAGTTCGGCGTCGTCAATAAAGATTGATGGTACCCCGTGTGCACCTTGTGACATAATCTGTGTCTTCTTTTTGCTAATTGTTAAACCAAATTCAGAACAAGCATTGGAGAATGCATATAGTAGATATTGCAATTCTTCTTCAAGGTATTCCTTGGTTCTCTAAAACTCTATTTCTGGTCTCAAACAATTGAGTCAGTACAGCTAAATTAATTAAACGGGCAGGATCACATTGGGGAAAAGGATTTTGCATCCTTTCTCTCTTTGGGGTTGAGCCATCAATCTCGATGTATCCGACAGAAATAACTATTTAACACAACAGACAACTAATCAGAAATACACATCTTTAGTGGAACAACAACCACCACCACCATACACCTGAGAACCACAAAGCGGATACACTTACTTCATTAAAGACTACAGCCGTAATTTCAGTAACTTACACAACACATCACACAAACAACATAAGACACTCATACAAGAAAAAAAAACAGCGATATACCACTACAAGAATTACACACAAAGCTACAATTATTAATAATAGACAACAACAACAACAACAACAACTACAACAACAACAACAACAACAACGACTACTACTACTACTACTACTACTACTACTACTACTACTACTACTACTACTACTACTACTACTACTACTACTACTACTACTATTATTACTACTACTATTGCTACTACTCTTAGTATTACTACTATTACTACAACAACAACAGCAACAACAACTACTACTATTACTGCTACTACTACTATTACTGCTACTACTGCTACAACAATAATAACACCACTACTATTATTACAACTACCACCACTACTAATACCATCAAACTACTACCACTTCTTCCACTACTACCAATACTTCTACAACAACAACAACAACAACAACAACAACAACAACAACAACAACAACAACTACTACTACTACTACTACTACTACTACTACTACTACTACTACTACTACTACTACTACTACTACTACTACTACTACTACTACTACTACTACTACTACTACTACTACTACTACTACTACTACTACTACTACTACTACTACTACTACTACTACTACTACTACATCATTACTACTAATACCACTTTTTCCTCTACTACCAATACTACTACTACTACTGCTACTACTACTACTACTACTACTACTACTACTACTACTACTACTACTACTACTACTACTACTACTACTACTACTACTACTACTACTACTACTACTTGGGTGGATGAATGGTCTCGAGGTATGGTGTCTACCCTGGAGGTCCTGGGTTCAAGCACCGATGAGGACCGGGATTTTTTCACGTGGACTTCTAGTAACAAAATTTCCCATGATCTCTGGGTAGTGAGATCGGACACCCGTGTGTATTGTTTCGCAGATAAAAAATCCCTTGGCAGTTGGAAATCGAAAAAGAGTAGCCTAAATGCGCTGCCCGGGCAAAATTTCTAGTTAACAATCTACCCAAAGTACTTCAGGATCCTCGCCGGTGCTACGGAATCCGTGTACTGCGCTAAGACCTCCAGACACAGGCTTGAGTTAGGAATAAAACGGAGCACTTGTGGGTTACACCAGTATGCCGTGATGTTGATCTGTCGACTAAACTAAAAACTAAAAACTAAACTAAACTAAACTGCTGCTGCTATAGAGACAGCAAGGAAACATATGGGGAGGACAAATACAGAGATATAGAGAAAGCAACAGGCTAGGACGGCTTGCGATGAGCTGGTTGAGACATTATGTTCCAGTCCGGAATAAACGACGAAAAAAGACAGAATAAGTCATTTTCTCTGGCAGCATAGAGCAGTGTGTGAGTTGGCATTGCTACCGGTATATCAACAATGGGCTGATAGAGTTCATAAACCCTGGAAGGACATCCATCTACGTGAAGGACAGATTAAATTTCTCACCACCTTACATGGTCAAAGTTCCTATAAGAATACCGGCTAGCACAATGAAGGCCGACAGATAATGTAAACAGGCAGAGGCCGCAAGCCTGAGAAGGCAATCTGACAAAGGGAGGAGGAGTCCATGCAACACTATTGGAACAGGGACATCTAGGCATGCAGTTGAAGCCATGAACCTTCCTGTTTGTGACCTATGCTGGAATAGGCGCACAGCAAATGTTAATAGGAGGAGGAGGAGGAGAAGAAGAAGAAGAAGAAGAAGAAGAAGAAGAAGAAGAAGAAGAAGAAGAAGAAGAAGAAGAAGAAGAAGAAGAAGAAGAAGAAGAAGAAGAAGAAGAAGAAGAAGAAGATGAAGAAGAAGAAGAAGAAGAAGAAGAAGAAGAAGAAGAAGAAGAAGAAGAAGAAGAAGAAGAAGAAGAAGAAGAAGAAGAAGAAGAAGAAGAAGAAGAAGAGGAAGAAGAAGAAGATTAAGAAGAAGAAGAAATCAGTATGGCAAGGGGGCTGTCTGGCAACTATTACAACCTGGTACAGAGATGTTGCCCAACAGGCAACACTAACCCAGTGTCTCTGATGTTGTACCTGCATCTACACATTCCCTAACAGTCAGCACCGACCCAGAGCCTATGTGCTCATTATAAGCAAGGCTTCGATCAAAACGTATCCCCAGGTAGTTCCTTGCCTCTGAACACAGATTTACAGTTGGTGTTGGTGTGTTGACAATATGGTTATTAACTAACCCCTAATCTGTCAGTAACAAACTCTGATTCTGACAACAACAAACTCTGAAACTGACAGTAACAAACTCTGAATCTGACAGTAACAAACTCTAAATCTTTCAGTAACAAACACTGAATCTGACAGTAACAAACTCTGAATCTGTCAGTAACAAACTCTGAATCTTTCAGTAACAAACAATAATTGCTATACAGTTACAAACTCTGTGACTAAAGTTAACACGTCTCCCGTGTGCAGCAACAAATTGTAACATATCTACCGTAACATCTCTGTATTATTAAGCAGACACGTATTGTAAATACGGAGCTGCCACTGTAGAATGACGTCAGCATGCATGCCCAGATGGTATGACATCTAGCGACTACTACTACTACTACTACTACTACTACTACTACTACTACTACTACTACTACTACTACTACTACTACTACTACTACTACTACTACTACTACTACTACTACTACTACTACTACTACTACTACTACTACTAATACTACTACTACTACTACTACTACTACTACTACTACTACTACTACTACTACTATTACTACTACTACTACTACTACTACTACTACTACTACTACTACTACTACTAATACTACTACTACTACTACTACTACTACTGCTACTACTACTACTACTACTACTACTACTACTACTACTACTACTACTACTACTACTACTACTACTACTACTACTGTTTTGTTGTTTGTCCATCAAGAATGATGATGACCATTCATTTCATCCAGTGGGGTTGAAGGTATGGAGCCGTGGGTTCTAAGATGGCTGATAAGGCCTATTTTGGCTCGAAATGTTCTTTGACAATGTGGGCAAGGAATGCTTGACGTTTCTGGAGGAGGATTTCCTGCAGTGGTTTTTCTGTCCTGCCTTTTCTTCACAGCTCTTGCACCCTTGCGTAATGATGCACGCCACGAATTTCGGTCTCTGGCTGCAGCCTCCCAGGTGTCATGATGAATTCCAAAAGCATTCAGTGAAATTTTCAGAGTGTCTTTAAAGCGTTTCCTCTGGCCACCTTGGGAGCGTTTACCACAACGCAGTTCGCTGTAAAAAATTCGTTTAGGGAGCCTGTGATCTGGCATGCGAGTCAAGTGACCAGCCCAACGAATCTGATTCTTCATCAGTAGAGTGTGGATACTGGGCATGGATGCTCTTTCTAGGACTTCAGTGTCTGGAATCTTGTCTTGCCATTTAATCTTCAGTAGCTTCCTTAGGCAGACTGTGTGGAAGTGGTTTAATTTCCTAGCGTGTCGCTGATAAACAGTCCAGGTTTCACAAGCATATAGCAGTGTGGATAATACAACTGCTTTGTAGACTTTTAGCTTTGTTTGCAGGCTTATTCCAGTTCTGTCCCATACATTCTTGTACAGTCTGCCAAAGGCCGCACAGGCCTTGGAGATTCTTGCATTCACTTCATCATCAATTGTGGCAGCTTGTGACACAGTGCTGCCAAAATAGGTGAATTTGTCCACAACAGTTAGTCTATGATCATTTACTTTGATATTCGGCACAGTATGATTATTCCCTGGAGCTGGCTGGTACATAACTACAGTCTTCTCCAAGTTGATATTGAGCCCAAAGTTGGCACAGGCATGTGAGAAAGCTGAAACATTATGTTGCATGTCCGCTTCTGAGTTGGCGTATAGAGCGCAATCATCAGCAAACAGGAGCTCTGTGACGGTGTCGCTGTTAATTTTGGTTTTAGCTTTCAACCTTCTGAGATTGAATAACTTTCCATCCATACGGTAGTTGATGTCTATTCCAATGTCGTCGTTCTCGAAGGCATTCATCAGCATGGCTGAAAACATGAGACTGAACAGTGTTGGTGCCAGGACACATCCTTGCTTCACTCCATTGGTGACAGGAAAGGGTTCAGACAGTTCGTCATTTTCCTGTACTCTTGCCTGCATGCCATCATGAAATAGCCGCACTATTTGGACAAACTTTCGTGGACAGCCATATTTTGCCATAATCTTCCACAGTCCTCTGCTGACTGTATCAAAAGCCTTGGTAAGGTCAATACTACTACTACTACTACTACTACTACTACTACTACTACTACTACTACTACTACTACTACTACTACTACTACTACTACTACTACTACTACTACTACTACTACTACTGCTGCTGCTGCTGCTGCTGCTGCCTGCTGCTGCTGCCTGCTACTGCTGCTGCTGCCTGCTACTGCTGCTGCTGCCTGCTACTGCTGCTGCTAC
>JACEFZ010022902.1:0-26814 GCA_014155875.1 Cepaea nemoralis
TTTTTACACTTTTTTGGATTATTGCATTAAAATCACCTGCGTGCAGCTAGTCCGGTGCTCTGTTGCCAGAAAGCAAGTTCCGGACGACGCATTTATATGCTTTTTTCCAACAATTCGAAATTCATAAAATCAGTGACAGCTCCAGTATTATCGAATTTGTTCAAAAGTTTATGAAATTGTTTGAAAGGAATCCTGATACTCCATCTGTAAATACACCGGACCCAGTTTCGGATTATTGCTATATCGACCAGGTCGCGATCTATGGACTCAGTCATCCACAGCCGTATAATCAACAAGAAGAGTTTGAACGGGATTTTACAGTTTATCAAACTGAATTTGGTAAATGCGGCGACCGGGAGGTTTATACTAGAATGACATTCCCTGAGAACTTGAGGGATAAACTTAATCAGCGTAAGTAATGCACATGATCGTCGCCTTCATCGTCCTCACCGTTAGTTCATCATCATTATACATATTAACTGAACAACAGTTACGTATGTGTTCTGTTTCTCCCATTTAATCACGCCTTGAGGCTTAATGTGTATAAGATGCTTCTTTTTTATAGCCCATGCCGGGTGGCGTTGTTGGTTGTTTTTTGTCCTCTAGTATCGTGTAATGCCAATCTCCTTAAATTCCACGCCGTGTGGTCTTGTAGGTTGTGTCTGTCCACGGTCTCCTGTCTCGTGTTCTGCTAATCATTTCTGATGGTGATGTTCTTCCATGCCATGATATCAAACTGTTTATAATCTTCTCTCGCGATCTCCCATTGCCTCTTATCAATTCCCACTGTCCCGTTGTGACGATATACTCCAGCTCTCCCTGTCTCTATGAGAGACCAAGATTGTGGGCTCTCTTCGTCTGATTGCGTAATTAATTGTCTTTGTGAGTTAACGTCTCTGAAACGGCTTTGCAATATTCTATTTATCCGTCCTTGGTGTTTGCATAATTTTTGTATAAAACCACATCTCTCCAGCTCAGCCCTATTCTGCCAAATGCCCATGATTCGCTCCTGTATATCAGGATTGGATTAATTAAGCTCTTACGACTTCACTTTATCACCTCAATTGGCAAAGATATACTTCAGATATTATTCTGTATCTTGTAAAATGGTGTCTTTGCTTGAGCTATTCTATGTGTAACTTTTTTTAAATAAATAGCCCATCAATTTGTATTAAAGTACTCAAATACTTAAGTTTCTTACCTTGTTTCATGCCCGCTTAAATTAACTCTGATGTTGCATTTAGAAGACATTTTCTTTGTAATTACCATTACTTTGTTTTTTCTGTTATTTAGACTAAACCCATTGTTTTGACATTCTGTTTCAATATTGTTTATCATATCTTGTAACTGCATTTCATTATTAGCGATATACCACAGTTCATCATTATAACATAAGTTGTTTACATTGCGCCAGCCGATATTCCTGGCATGTCTGCTATAAATGCTATTTCTGTAATACACATTGAACATAACGGGTATTATCGGTACACAGCCCTGCCTAACACCTTGTTTATTATTTTGGACAGTTTCCTTTTCGTCGTCAATTCTTATGTAACCCTTTTATTTCCCAACATGTTTTTAAAAAATTATTCTAATGTTTATTATCTTAACCTTTAATGAATAAGTTTGCCTACATTTTATTTATTTCTTCACATTTCACATGATAAAATGCTTTTGTGTAGTCATTAAAGCGAACATCTGTCCATCGTCCTTTCTGTTAATACTCTCAAGATGTGCATACTTGTTTTTCTTAACGTCTGTACGTCCCACAGGCAGTCAGGTCTCAGTCAGATATGACTGAGCTACGATAATGAATGCAGACCGTACTTATTACATGCTTTCTGTTAGTGCCGAATGTTGGGCGGCGCTTACCAAACCCGACATCCCATACTGTCCCGTCGGCTTCGGGCGGAGGAGCGCAATTGGGAGGGTACAAGCCTTATCCTGGTGCCAGGAAATGCAACTTAACGACAAAATGTCATCGCAGAGCAGACCAGGCCCCAATTCTTGGTTTACAGCTGGTCTAGGATCGAAGCTCCGACAGGCGAACAGTTAGTGCATTACTTTGCTGATCCGGCAGTTTCTGTAGCTTGTCTTGTTCCAGATGTACTGGATTCAGTTTCACTCTGTATTGGTTGCTTTGGTGTTGAATTACTAGCAGTTTTGCGTCGCTTGGCGTAAATTGATCGTCGTCTGCCTTCCTCCAGACTTTAGACTATTTTCAACTTGGCAACATACATTGTTATGTAGGTTCAGACGTGCTGTCTCCTACTTGATATAATCAATTCAGTGAGAAGTTAAAAGCCCTTTTATGGTTCCTGTTTATAGTCTTCCATACAATCAAGTTGTTGGTTCACTTCCAGTTATGGATGTGGATTACTCGTCGTTTGTAAAATTACTGGTACATATGTAGATCCCTCTCATACTGGCGTTTCCTGAGTTGTTCCTCAAGATAACAGGTAAGGTACTCTTAAATTTTCTCTCCAGTTTTGTTTTCATCCGTTTAATACGTGGAAACTCTGGATTGATTGAGATTGACGAAGGTCTATTCTCTGAACTGTTATATAATTTTACTAGCTGAATTCCTGATTGAAATTCCTAATCTAGTAAACATCAAGCAATTTTACAGCTATATGCTCCAATTTGCTTGGCTTTTACACAGCTATATTCCATTCTTCTAGCATGGGTTAGCTGTATAAGTCTTTGGCGTTTCCTCTCTCTTCACCGTCAAGAGTTCGTCCTATTTATAAACAGCATCTATTTCAAGAGTTGTTTATTTAATTGTTGCTTCTACTGAGTCGTATCAGTGATTGAAGCTCATCTCTGTCAGTCTGGATCTGCTTTCACATATTTAATGCTGGTAAATCAGAAATGAGATGTAGAAATCTGTTTCGTCTTGCGATTGATTTCTGATTAATCTACCTATTAGTAGGCTTCGAGCATTATCTAGAATTTGGTTACTCGGTTAGATTAAAGAAAATACAATTGAGTAGCGCGCCTCTCTTGTACTACTTATTTTGCCTTTTTTAATTCTTCCCTTACGAGAAGATTAATGTTAGTTAGGCAATTTATGAACAACTTTACGTAAGCTAATCGCTAACTAAAAAGCTGTTTCACTCCTCTTTTTGATGAGGACTTCTCATAGTGAATATTTCACTTAATGAGGATTAAACTGGAAATGTGTTGGTTCTGGTAGATGCAACATGAAAACATGGAAAACAGGAAATGCAACTTAACGACGAAATGTCATCGCAGAGCAGACCAGGCCCCAATTCTTAGGGAATTCTTAGGGAATCAAATACAAGAATGAAAACACCAACACAGAACTGGCGTCGTTAGCCGCTACACGCTGCGGGATTTGTTAAGGAGGGGATCCGAGCACTTATGGACTGAATGGTTCGATGTGCAACGAGGATGATCTGTCGACTAACTAACTAAACTGGAAATTCCAATTTATTAAGTTAATTCTTTAATTATACCTTTTACATACCTATACGGTCTGTTTCCGCTTCCATTAATAATGAAATCGGGGTGGCTAATTTAAATAAATACCTTATATTCTTTTGGGTCATTAAGTGAGTTGATCAGGTTCACTTAAATCACCAGGTGAATATTTTGGTTTTGCCCCTCCTTATTACATATGGGCCATCTGAGTGTATTACTAGTTACTACTCATATTACTGGTGAGGTAGAATAAATGTCTTCATGGCTTTTCTTCCTAAGTATCCATCAGTTATTCACTTTCCTTTACTATCGGTGTTGTAGAACATGTTATGTTATATGAAAGAGGATTAAATTAGGGTGCCCCTAAATACTGCAAATTCTTACAATATTCCTTCCCTTCCATTAACCATGTCTACATTGTTGCAAGTGGTGGTTTTGGCCTTACCATTAGTCCATTTCATTTAGTTACTGCTATTTTTCCCTGGTTTAGATTCATCTCCCAGGTATTATTCTTTACTGCTCCAATGAATCATCCTTTGTTGATTAAATTTTTCCCTTAAATAAATTTATTGGATTTTTAACTTATCTGTCTAAAAATATATAAAATTGTCTATCATTCTCTGCTGCCTTGGTAACTTTTCAATATTACATGAATTATACAAGCAGATCATGCATGCAAATACAATGATAATCAATGACAAAATAGTTAATTAACACATGATTCATATGAAGGAACATAAACCTTATGGATACATAATATAGTAGTGTGACTACACCACTTTTAAACCATTTAAAGAGAATCCCAGAGTAGCAGACCCATACACCAAACATCAAATGGGAATGACTATGAATTCTAAACATTCACTGAATTACCTATTTTATGTGAGTTTACCATCCCAGAGACCTTACTACTGGAGGTTCATTACTGGACTTAGTTTCCCAACAATAAGATATAAAATATGAGTTTTTTTTTTATGAATCTCATACCCAACCAACCAACTACCTGTTGCATCTACCAGAATCAAGATATTACCTGTGAACATTTTTGCCAAAAAACCTAATTTTATCTGAGCCGTGTGGGTTCACATAGCCCTTGACTCAGCTCATACTTATGAGTGATTAGGTCTGTTAACTAACACTATAACATTCTGAAGTGACTTGGTTTACCTGCGAGAGGTTTACCCTGAATTCATATACCCACAATAATACACCATTTGTGATGTTTACCATGAGTTTTAAATTCACGGACGACGCCCACACTTGTGGGATGTTTATTTTAATTTAAGAGAATATTTTGCTAATTTGTCTAGGGGATTTAATTTGATTCTCTATTATTTTAGCCACTTGAGGTGATCATGGAATTCTACCATAAATACAAGAATGAAAATCTTCACTCCTGTTCATAGCTGTATTTATGAATAATTCTCCACTCCCACTTATCACCCTCTAAAGTTTATTTAGTGCTAGAAGACATTAATTGTTCACAACATATAAACAACCACTGGTGAACACCACATTTAATTGATGTACACATCACAAATTTTGGACAAACAGTTCAAGTATTAAATCAAGATCTGAAGTAACACATGAAAGTATAATAGTATTATTGAATTTCATAAACAGGCATGGGAATGATGTGCATTACCAAAACACATTTACACCCTTTGTGCCCCAAGAAAACAACAATGTTATTACAAACAACACAACAACCACAAATTGGTTCTGCTAACTTGACTTATTTTACCTAGATACAAGTACAACATTGGTCTAAGTGCAGAAAATCTAACTGATACAACAGTTGTTTCTGACACCCTTTACAATTCTCATATTTTAAAAATAATGAGTTGGTGTCAAAATACTATATATATATATATATATATATATATATATATATATATATATATATATATATATATATATATATATATATATATATATATATATATATATATATATATATATATATATATATATATATACCATAACATAACCACCCTTTGATTATACTTCATTACCAAATATAACACTATTTACCTTATACCTGTCATAGAAAAAACACACATAAAAAGCATTTTGTACTAATAATTAAACTAATGATTTAATTACAGTCTTTTCCCTTAGGTGTTGCTGTCGGTTATTCTTCTCCAGTGCGAAGCAGATAATGTCCATATTTATCCGGGCAGAAAAAAATGTACTCACGGTCATTTTCTACTTACAGTATGTCCACTGAAGTTGGCTGGTGAATATTTATACTCCATAATCCAAGAATAGAATTATACACAAGCATATATTCCCTCCATGGGACTGAATTCAAGAATACTCTGTTGCCATTGGGCTTTGTGTTCCAATTGAAATTGATGCCTAGGTCTGGCATACTTTCAGGAGATGCAACTTAAGCTCGTGCAGAAGGTTCTTCCCTATATCATCTTAGCAATGAAAAGATGACGACTGCCCAACAGCTCGGTTTATGTTAACCGTTTCCCAATTTAGTTCAAAAGGCTTTGTCACACACCCGGTTCATGTTGATAGGCCATTCCCCACTTGGTGATGAGGCAGTTAGTTTGACATGGAACCAGCATATAGTTCTGATTCATTCCATTTCCGTGTAGAACATACAATGGTGAGTCATTCATTTGGTTTCATCTGGAGATATTTCCAGGATTCCGCTGCAGGCATGGAACTGAAGAATATTACTTTCAACACATATACCCAGGGTTACAAGCAATCAGATGCTTTCTTTGGTTGCAGGCGTAAAGGCATTTACTCCGCTAGCTGCTTTCATGTGGTCTTATTAATGGTGTTCAGGTTTTGGATCCTTGAGGAAATCTGGTGTAGTTATGGTTTTCAGTTGATACCTTGGTTGTACTGGCTTATATTGTTTCAGTGTCTTCTCCCATTTGTTTGAGTTGTTGTTCATAGCTAGAACTTGGTGTTGAGTGGCTGAACCTTTATGTTTGCCTGTTGCAGCTGTGTGACTTTTCTTTCGAAGGAGGATGCTTGGGTGTATCCTTTGAACTTGGGAGTCCAACAGACAGATGGAGGGTTCTTACTGCTGTTAGTTTTATTACACGTAGTATAACTCCCATAGTTTAGTTGACCTCGACGATTGATGGTTCATCAGGCGGTACCTCCCAGAAGTAAAACAGTTTATCATTTTTGTATCTGTGTACTAGGTATATCATGTTGACATTCTGATAATGAAATCCATCCTGGGTATTCTGACAGGAGTCAGATTATCAAGCGCTGAGTGTCTATCATCTTCGATTCGAATGTGTCTTTTGCTGGCAATGGCAGCTAATGATTGTAGCAGTCAACATTGATGTATTAGTCCAGTTTAGGTTTAGGACAGGTTGTCATTTATCCTTTACAAAAATACAAACAACAAGAGGAGAAGGGAAAAGGAGTGGGTGTCCACGTTCCACTGTCCCTCGTTGCTTGGTGTAGAGCCATTCTGAATAATAATAATAATAATAATAATAAGTCTTTATTTTCAAAGGGTTAAGAATTGGGCACGCAGGCCCGTCTGACATTCTGCCCTTCTTCTCTATTTCCTCTCATACATTCTTTCATTCAACATCACTTATGAAGCAACTTTTGACAACAAAAGAACATTAAAACGCATGAAAAATAATCAATAACAAATGACTCACTGAGGCAGTGTTTAACATGGGCATTATAAATACCTAAGGAGGGTGTAATGTGCCATACATAAGGGAATGTTTTTTGGCTAGTTGTCGTTTGAGATAAGTTACCATTATTGTCTTTTTTGTGTTATTTGTTATGGGGGCATGTAGTCTGTACTAAGGTAGTGTTCAAACAGGTTGCGAATGTATGAACCATGATTGGTGGTGTCTTTGATTTCTTGTGGAAGATTGTTCCACAACTGAGCGGCAGAGTATGCTAAGCTTGTTTTATATAAGTCTATCCTAGGTTTAGGGACATGAAGTATATTTAGTCGTTCGCTATGTCTAGCGTTATATTTAAACAATGGCCAAAGGTAGCTTGGAGCATTTTGAAATAGGATTGTGTGAATTAGTTTGGTCTTATTAAAAAGCAGGCGCTTGTGGAGTGGCAGTAACCGGAGACGTTTATATAGGTTAGAATTGTCGGTAAGCTTTTCACCATTAATTAAACGCACTGCCCTTTTCTGGAGTGAATATAGGCGTTTTGTTATTGATTTGGAGCATCCATCCCAGACTGTGGAGCAGTAATCAATATGTGTTTGTATATGAGAAGTATAGAATATCTTTCTTGTGTTTTCGTCAAGGAAATTTTTAATTTTGGCAAGTTGGTATACTTTTTTGGCTATTTGTTTAACTAGAGCATGAACATGTGAGTTAAAAGTTAGATTTTGATCTATGATAACACCCAGTGTCTTGTGCTCGGTGACACTTTCTACAGGCGTGCTGCCAATGTGCAGCTAAAGAGTTCTCTGCGAGTTTAGAGTGTGAAGTCTTTGCCTGGTTCCTATTAACATAGACTTTGTTTTAGTAGTGTTAATTTGCATGCGGTTTGCATGACTCCAGTTAACTACACTATTTATTTCCTGTTGCAAGGATAATTCTAGCACATTACGATCAACAGCGTTCGTATATACTGTGCAGTCATCAGCAAATAGATCGCAGGACGACGACAGATTTAATGGAAGGTCATTTATATAAATGGCAAATAATAGAGGGCCAAGAATAGACCCCTGAGGTACTCCAATATTAATGGTAATGGCTTGAGATGTGAGTGAGGTATCTTTTCACTCTATGTTTTGTTGAGATTGTTACTGGGAACTATTTGATGAGCGAAGCCATCCTGTCCATCCGAACATGTTGAGATTGCCTCTCTCTCTCTCTCTCTACTTGAAGAGAATAGCCTATACATAATCTCTGTGGTTTATACTGCCGCGTCTTCCTTCCGGCACTATAATCAGCATTAGGCCAAGGCTATTCAACATTGTTTTCTTAAGTACTGACATACACAGGTTTCCTACATCATCTCATGTTTCCACAGAAGTCACATTACAATGTGTATTTCCCACAGTGAAGAGTAACAATCCGGACAGAGAAACATTCTCATAACAGAGAAAACATACATGTACATTTCTCTGATATCAAGTACATGATAATCATACATAATAAGTAATCATAATGATGATGCAAGGAGCCTAGGTTTTTGGATTTCCTCTGGGGTTAGTCCATAAACTAAAACATACATTGTTTTCCCCCACAGCTTACAGCAGTATAAGGATAGTGACCGCTGTGATATATTTTGCCAATTACTGCTATTATTCGGAGTGTATTTATTAGAATAACTTATGCCGCATGGTCCAGTCTTCTGAATATTGCAAGCAATTTATTCACATCAATCTTCGCTTCTGTTCCTACTACAGTGAGGTGATGCTGATTGAAGGCACATCCTATCCGAACATTTAGTTATTTCAAGTGTTTACTGTCTTTGTTCTTGAATTTATATTCTCAAACATGGTAATTCCCTAGCACTATTTTATGAAATGATTATATGTTCATCACTCATGTTGAGTGGTTACTAATCTGTTAACAAAAGGATTGTACTAAAATTTAGCACTATAGTTCCAAGTTACAGATTAGAAATTAGGAAAACCATTTCTCCATACCGAAGCCATGTCTATCAGGTAATATGCGTTATCCATATTTTGCGTCCGCATGGAGAGAAAGTCCCTTTCAAAATGTTCTTTAGAGTTCAATACTCTCTGGTACATAGATTATTTGCAGATTTCTAAGCATAGATAGTGAGATATAGTTCACCATGCATAGAAGTTATTTTTCATAGGGCTATGAAATTTGCAGAAACGAGTTCTATACTATGAAGTATGAATTAGGAGTCTGCTCCCAAATTGAGAAGAGTTTCTGAATGTGTTTCTGACATGAGAGTTGATACTCTACAGTACACATAATATTTATAGGTTATAAGCACTATTAGTTAGATATAAGTTCATAATGCCTATAAAAGGTTTTAACATAGGGATTTGAAATTGTAAAGCAAACGAAAAATTATAGTGGGGTACCGCATGGCGCTTAGTGGTAAAAATCATTCAAGACTCTGGTTTACAAGAATTGTTGATTTATCATTCTAACTAATTCTTAATTAAACACAATGGTATATGTAATACATAAATACGTATTAATAATGTAGATTTAACGTACCATGGTTGCAGAGAATGACATATTTTTAGGGCAAAAATGCCCTATCCCCGAAGGGAAAGGCCGACTTTCTTTTGTGCTCTCTTGAATAGAAATGGCCGCTTTAGTGCCTTTGTTTTAAAACTAGCCGGTCTTGGCCAGGTGCGTGAACCAAAACAAGGCCAAATTTTAATTAATGTCATTTAAATTAAACTGTGCTACTTTTCCTTTCTCCTACATTAAGTAAGATACTTAAACAGTAATTATTAGGAATGCTATTTTTAAGGGCGTCCATAGACGGATGTTAGTAGAGACGTTTTTGTATACCACACTATTGACAGATGCAATATCAGTACTCGAGGCGCTCCCGTCTGGTAAATTGCCAATACTAAGGACACTACTTTCTTAACTTAGCAGTCAGCATAAGGTCACCATACATTGGATACCATCCCACTGTGGAGTACCCGGAAACGACAGAACAGATCAACTGGCTAAAGAAGAAGCCAAAGAAGAACAGCCTGATGTGCCCGTTACATACCACCAAAAGAAAAGAATGATCAAACCTGTCAGAAAGCCACCAAAACCTGCTCAAGATGATTACCATGTTATGGAAAGACTAGAACAAGTCATTATTCTGCGCCTCAGAACAGGGCACAATAGATTACATAACCACATGTATACAAAATTCAAGATTGGTGAAACAGCTATGTGCACATGGGGATTGGCGTCGCAGACAGCAGAGCACATACTCCAAGACTGCCCAAAATATAACATAGCTAGGCAAACCTTCTGGCCTAGAGAGACGACAGTGGAAGATAAACTCTATGGACCGCTGTGTGAACTAAAAAATAGTTAAATTCATACAAGAGACAACATTGCAGTTATAGACATTTTTCAAGCGAACGAAAGAAGAAGAAGAAGAAGAAGAACAAGAACAAGAACGAGAACAAGAAGAACAAGAACAAGAACAAGAAGAATAAGAAGAAGAGGAAGGAGGAGGTCCCGTCTCCCCTAGTTAGTGGCTCTGCGTTTTGGTAACCGTTCACCAGTTTAGGTTTCAGCAGTATCAGAAGTGAGGCGCTCCTTAAATAAAACAAAACAGTCGCAGACTCCTTAGTGTCTTGGCAATAGTATAGTGTCTGGGTGCTGGTGTTGTGTGTGTGTGTGTGTGTGTGTGTGTGTGTGTGTGTGTGTGCGTGCGTGTGTGTGTGTGTGTCAGATGCAATAGGAACAAAACATAGTTCCTCTCTGCTATTCTGTATCAAAATAGAAGGGTCAATAGCTCTGTTTTGCTTGTCTAAACAATGTATGACATGTTGATACAAGGTGTAAAAGGGTCCAGAAGTGGACATATCCTAAGACAAAATGGTCCATTGGATTAAAACAAGAATACAAATCTTTGCGTGAAAAGGGCATTATAAAATGTACATGTTTGTACTTGGAGTGACTCTGACATGTTAATTAATTGTGCCGAATTCCTTAATAACACTTTATGGGGACGTCCTGAGCAGCCAGGCTGGTTCCATTAATAGCTAAGAAGCGGCACACAATAATACATCCTACATATCAAGTATTGGACATATAACACTCAACTGTCGCCAAGGAGTCGTGTAGCGTTCTCCAAATAATAAAGGAGATAGTATGTAAGACTAAGGCAATCAAGAAAAGTGACTGAGCATTCAAGAAGTTGTGCTTTAGGATGTCTTATCCCATGTTATCTCATGTTAATTCTTTTCATTCATTCATTCATTCATTCATTCATTCATTCATTCAGTAGCATGTTCTTTGCAGAACCTCGCTCCCATAACAACCTTCTAGAAAACCTCTCAATCATAAGCAAGATGTCCCGATACACCCATCTGGAGATGATCCGCCATATCCTGCACCCATCTTCTCTTTGACCTTCATCTTCCTCTCTTCCTATGCATATACCCCTTCATTATTGTTCTCTCCAATCTTTCGTGACGTTTCAAGTGACCAAAATATTTTAAATTTCTTTGTTTTATCGTCTTTAATAGCCAACCTTCTTCAATATTCAGCTCTTGAAGTATGGATGCATTTGTTCTTTTCTTTACCTAAGATATTCCTAGAACTCGTCTATAACATTTATATCCAATTACATTTATGCGCTGTTCAGCTTGTTTAGTAAGTGTCCAGGCGTCTCACAGGCGTATGTTGCAATGGGAAAGAAGCATGCTCTTAAAAATCTAATGTTTGTAGTTCTGTCTGTCCCACTCCGTAATTGATTAAGTTGTTTTAGTTTTTGAAGAGCAATTGATAGTCGTCGTTTAATTTCTTTCATTGTGTCACCGTTGTTGGTAATTAATGACGCAAGATATTCAAAATTTTCCACCACCTCCAATCTGTCCTCATTAATATATATTTCTTTCTCCATAGGAGTTTTATCTGTATGCATTATCTTTGTTTTCGCTATGTTAAGATATTGTTAATTCTTTTACTTCCCCAAATTCACATTCCCAAACACATGGTTTAAGAGTCGTTATGACCTTCACTGTCACACTGTTCGGTATGGCATTGGATGTGGATTAAGTAAATTTATGTTTGGATACAACTCGCCTGGTAATATTGCCTGAATGTGAGGTTCATGTTCCACATATCTCTTCTACCCCTCTAGTCCGACCATGGGCGAGTTTTTGGTTTCCTACTTTTCCCCATGGGCGAAATCATTACATATGTTGTTTACACTTGCAACATATATACAGACATACATTCACAAAAGGCATATGAACATAATCATTGTAGTTAATACACACTATATTTAGATGCAATGTGTGTTTCACCTCCATTTATCCCATTTTACATACCACATGTCATAAATATACATGATCGGGAGAAATTCTGAGTGCTCCCAATATAGGAAAATAATTCCATCAACATCTTGATCTAAACGCTTTTATTTTCATTTATTTTAAACGCTAAAACTACTATTTCTCACGGACCCCGGGTCTTGCGCAGAAATTAGATATCTTAATCGTATAAGATTATCTGCGCTGATTAGGCTGGATTTTAGTCATCTGTATCTTCGGTCCTTCTGTGTCTTTGTTGATGTGTGCGCTAGGGTGGAAGTGAGTAGTTTTCTCTATCCCGTATTATCGTACTGTGTGGGTATGCATTTGTTCTATAGCTTGGGGTGAAGTTAAAATAATATCCCAAGTAAAATTGACTTGGTAAAGCAGAATAAGTGATCAAGACAGAGAAAGCAAATTACGTCATTTACATTGATGAAGTGTAAGTACATTTCTTTTCCGCGTTTCCATCCTGTTTCATGATATTGTGGTCAACATTAGCATCTATCAGCTGTATGTTGATTCCTAGGCTATATTACGCTCATCAGCACGCCACGACTTTCTGAGCGACCGGCTCCATACTCTCATAAGTCACTGGCGCGACTCGATCCGCTTCCTATTCTCGTGAGCTCACGTCAACCACGAGAGTATTCGGGGTTACGGAGAAAGCTGCTAACGCCTCGGCCAGGGAGATCGGCGTGTAATTAAATGCCGTCCCTAAAATCGCTGGGTATAGTTTTAGCACAGAAAATGTCCGCGTCGTCAATATGACGTCATTGTTAATCATATCGACGCTGTACTAAATTGAAAATGTACTTTTAACAATCAGTTAACGTAGTATTATTGATGGTCGCATAGTGATCTAGACTCATCTCGTGTACAGAACAAGGTTTGTAACGTGTTTGTGTGTCATACCTTTACAACTGGTGCATTCCAGAGTCCACATTTAAAGAGCTGAAACAGCACATCGACCGCACATCAGAGACTGCGCCTGGAAATGTCATCTTTATCCTGCAAAAGGTTTGCACGTTTTGTAAATGTGAAATGCTTTTGTTTACAAATTACTTCATCTCTTGCTCTCCTGATGTCTGACTCTATCAACTATTTTGACTTAATGCGCTCTCTCTATAGAAAGAAACCACCATGCAATGTTCAATTATTGCTTATAAGCCAGACGTCATAGACTTTGATCCAACTGTGTCACTGGAGCCAGTTATTTCTTGTGCTCACTCTACCCTCGCTGTTACTCTATGCGTTTCCTTCTTGTATGTTACGTTATTATCTCCTTCAATGCAGACACGTAGTACTTGTATCCACTTTAAATGTTTTCTTTCTCTGTTACATTGTCACCTTCATTGCTGACACGTAGTACTTGTGCTCACTCTCTCTACATGTTTCCTTTCTCTATTACAGTATCTCCTTCAGTGCAGACAGCTGTTACATCTGATCACTCTAAATGTTTCCTTTCTCTGTTACATTATCTCCTTCAGTGCAGACAGCTATTACTTCTGATCACTTTAATTGTTTCCTTTCTCTGTTACATTATCTCCTTCAGAGCAGACAGCTATTACTTCTGATCACTCTAAATATTTCCTTTCTCTGTTACATTATCTCCTTCAGTGCAGATAGCTATTACTTCTGATCACTCTAATTGTTTCCTTTCTGTGTTACGTTATCTCCTTCAGCGCAGACATGTAGTAATTGTGTCCACAATAAATGTTTTGTTTTCTTTGTTACATTATCTATTTCAGTGCAAACAGCTATTACTTCTGATCACTCTAAATGTTTCCTTTCTCTGTTACATTATCACTCTACTGCAGACAGCTAGAATTATTGTTCTCACTCTGTTTCCCTCCTCTATGTTACATTATCTCTCTATTGTAGACAATGGTTCGGTGTTGAGAGGTAGGAGAAGTGCCTGGGGATTCTTAGCAAAAGCTAATGGTCGGCGGTTGATGCAGGAGAGCCTAACGTATGATGACACAACATCTAGCTTAAGAATGGAGGTGGAGGCGGTCAGTGCAGCTTTCCGCTGGATAGAAAACACGATACATACACACATTGTGATTGTAACTGACTCAGAAAGCATACTGAGGAGGGTGAGGACAGGCAGGCTTCATGCAGAGTGGCTTGCTTCGCTTCAGAGATCACGGGTAGCAAGCATCACCTGGATCTTTTCTCCTGGGCATGCCGGTGTGCTGGGGAATGAACAGGCGGACAGTTTGGCTGGCTCGGGAAACCTTGCTAGAGTATTCATACATGACAAGACAGCCGTGGTTACGGCCTTGTGGGAGCACGTGTACACCTCGGAGGAACAAATTGATCACCATAGTCTGGTAAGAATGAGACAGCGAAGAGTGACGAGGGGATCTGGCTGACGCTCAACGCTCAGAGGAAAGGCGAGAAGGACATATAACCAGATTGCTACTGGAACTATTAGTGTTGGAACTCTTCGCTTGTTGTTGAGGATGGGGACGTAGCGCTTATGGGAATGTCCCGAATGCTGTGATGTCGGTTCCTAAATCAATCAATCTATTGCAGACAACTAGTATTATTGTTCTCACTCTGTTTCCCTCCTTTATGTTACATTATCTCTCTATTGCAGAAAGCTAGTATCATTATTCTCACCCTATGTTTCCTTCCTCTATGCTACATTATCTCCTTCAGTGTAGACAGCTTGTACTTGTGCTGACTATCCTCGTTGTTACTCTAAACGCTTCATTCCTGAATGGTACTATAACTCATTAAGTCTCGAATAGCTACTATTGTAACTCGTTCTGACCCAAAAGTGTAATTCTGAAGTGGCGTTTATTCGGGTTAAAAAGAGAGACAGACAGACAGACCGACAGACAGACAGAGAAACTGAGAGATGCAGAGAGAGGCAAAAAGAGACAGAAAGGGACACGCAGAAAGAGAGAAAGAGAGAGAAAGGGAAAGGAAAGAGAGAGGAAGAAATATTTAGAGAGGGAGAGGAACGATAGACAAGGAGAGGAGAGAAAGAAATAGAGAGAGAGACAGGGGTAGAGAGGGAAAGAGACAGGGATAGTAGAGAGAGTCAGGGTGAGAGAGAGAGGGGGAGAGAGAGTTTCTCTGTTTTTCTTAATCGATGACACCACAAATAATTGTGCAGTCATATGTCTTGACACACTGAAGGGCGGGGAGGAGTCAGGTTGCCTTGAGAGACTTAAAATATAACTAATCTTCATTTTCTGTCACCCAATCACCGATGGAACCAGATTCTGCCAAATCTATATGACATCAGAGACTCTATTGGGTTGGCAAGTCTTGTTTCCTGCAATCAGGCCATCCTGCAGAAAATGGCCGTGACTTATTTAGAACTTCTGGTACTCAATGGAAGTATTGCTAATGAGGCTGGCAAATTGGTGAGTATCATCATGGTTATATAAATGCAGCAGCAGTTAATGTCATTTCATCATTTCAAATGTAATATTTGAGACTCTATGTGTTTAAGACTCTGCGCGCTAAGTGCATGATGCTGGGAGGACTGAGACGGTGGCATGGATGGACACCATTAACAGAAATCATCCAGAGCACCAAAGACCGAGATCTGCTGAGATGCATGCACGAAAGATGGCAGGACACATGAAGCTGGTGATAATAAGTGCTACCTGCAATAGCATTCTCATATTGAACATGTGAAGGAATATTCACAATCGACATTGGCAATGACTAATGTGTACAGGTAATATACTGTACAGGTAACATACTGTGTACAGGTAACATACTGTACAGGTAACATACTGTGTACAGGTAACATACTGTGTACATGTAATATGCTGTGTACAGAGAAATAGTGTGTACAGAAAACATGTTAGTTAGTTAGTTAGTTAGTCGACAGATCATCCTCATTGCACATCGAACCATTCAGTCCATAAGTGCTCGGATCCCCTCCTCAGCAAATCCCACAGCGTGTAGCGGCTCACGACGCCAGTTCTGTGTTGGTTTATCAATCTTCTTTGGCTTCCTGCGTAGTGTTCTTGTTTGGCCACCCCTCTTTTAATTTGCTGCTCTCGCAGTCTGGCCATTGTTGTAGATTCACAGTCATCACTTGGTTCTCGCAAAAGTCTCACCTTCTCGTAGAGCATTCAGAATGTCAGCCTGGTCCATGGCGACGTCCGCCCTCCACAGTAGTCCTCACCTGCGAGCTTGTCAGCCCGCTCATTTCCTTGTACTCCCGCATGCCCTGGCACGAAGATGAAACTAATCTTTGCCAGCCGAGACCGCTTCAGAGGCAGCAACCATTCTCTTCGGATCGACCCCTCCTCTATCCTCTTGATCATGTTCATTGAGTCGCTAAGGAAACAAGCCCTAGTGAATGTCTGTGTCTCGAGCCATGTTATTGCTTTACTTACTGCCATGACTTCCATGGTCAGGCTACTTGTGGTTTCAGTGAAAGCACCAGAGTCCTCCTTCACAATTCTCCCTCCGGCCCGAGCTGTAAAGGCCCATGAGCTTCTCACATGTCGGACGACCGACCCATCTGTGTAGATGACCGCGTCACCGTCTAGCGAATTCTCGAAAATCAACGCTTGTACTTCAGCCTCAACAGCAGCCGGATTTTCTTGTCTGCATTTTCTATCTAGTTGGATGCAAACTGAAAAGGATGTGCAGAAGTCTGTTGGCACTTGCACCCACTCCTCGCCAGGTTCTAAGTCCTCAAGTGAACACACCTGTTGAAGAATGTCTTCGGCTTGACCCATCCACGACCGTCCTCTTTTTAACCTGCTGCCCTTCACCTTCCTAATTTCACTATGCAGTGGATGTTGTGTGTTTGCGTTAATTCTGAGGTAGGCGCGTGCCCTGCAAACTTGTATTCTCTCTTCAATGGTTGGAAAATCAAGAAGGTAGCGCATCGCCCTGCATGCTGTATCTCTTGTACATCCAAGAATAATGCGCATAGCTTCATTCTGTATCCTTTCCATCCTTTCTATCTGCTTATGGCTGAGAGTCAGGATTGCCATTGCATACTCCAAAACAGACATGACCAGCCCCTCGTACAGAAGACATAGATGGCGCTGCTCACAGTTTGCTGCCGCCATCACCCGCATCGCTGCCAAACCCCGCTTGGCCTTTGTTATCACCTGGTCTATGTGCACATTATAAGCAAGGCTTCGATCAAACCGTATCCCCAGGTAATTCATTGCCTGCGTTCTTTCCACCGTCTCTGAACACAGCATTACAGTTGGTGTTGGATTGTTGACAATATGATTATTCAACGAGAACCAAGTCACTGTTGCCTTTGTTGGGTTGACCATTGCCCCAGCTTCATCACACCAAGTACTTATGCGATTGAGTTCGGTTTGTAGTTCCACAGCAACCTCCTCTCTATCCTTACCCTGACGATACACTAAAACATCATCGGCATATGACAATGTCCTGCCAGGTCCAGTGATCTGCTCACTGGTGATTCTCACTGTGTAGGCGTTGAACAGTACCGGAGATAATGGTGATCCCTGTGGTAGGCCAGGATATATTGTTGTTGGTTCCGAAGTCCAACTGCCACATCTAAAAACTACTTTCCGTTGGAAGAGGGCTGCAGCGATCCAACTAAGGAGGAATGGACTTACGTTTAGTTCAAGAAGCTGAAACATTAAAAAATCCAGTGGTACTCTGTTGTATGCGTCCTCAAGATCAATCGCTGCAGCAACGGTTTCAGTGCCTGAGTGGAACCTTCATAGACATCATGGGCCAAGACTGCTGCATTGGTCCAGGTTTCTCTTTTTGGACGGTACCCACACAGGGTAGGTGGGAAAACACCTTGCCTCTCTAGTTGGCTTGATATTTTCCTGGCAGTTACCTTCTCCAGCAGCTTGCCTATTGTATTCTGCATGGTTATAATTCGATATCCCTGAATTTTTTTGTGGTCTTTGTCAGGCTTCGGCAAGGGAATCAGATAGCTGTGTAACCATTCCTCCTTGATGCTAGCACTCCCTATACTGTTGTTGTACATGTCTGCTAGTTTCTCTAGCTCATTGTCGGTACACCTATTTATGTCGTCGTATCTTATGCCATCAGGATCTGGAGCACTGTTTTTTGATCGTCGAAGCACAGCCTTGATTTCTTTCACTGCCACTGTGTCTTCATCCGAAGTGTTCTGGCCTTGCATCTGTCTGAGGTGACCTCCTTGGCCAGATTTCGGCCTCCCATGTCTGTCTGGTTGCTCTGCTCAAGGTAGCGTTCAAAGAGGGCTTTGCCCTTGTCCTCGTCAGTCCTCTGCCAGATGAGGTCAGCACCTTGGAAGTCAGAAATGCTCTTATTCTTGACTACACCACTCATGCTTTTATGTAGTCGCCAGAACAATTTCAGTGACTTGTCTGTGCTTACTCTTTGACACACCTCTGCCCATTTTTCGCTTTTAACCACCTTGACCAGTTTTTTTAAATAGCTTACTTTTGTGTGCATCTCTCTTTCTAAGTGCAAGCAGGGACTAGGATGACCAGCTCTGTTCTTCTTGGCATTTTGCCATCTCCTTACAGCACTACGCTTATCCACCCAAGCCTTCTCCACCTCGAAACTCCACCACGGTGGCTGCTCCCAGCTTTTTTTCCTGCCCTGAAACGTTCTGCGCTTGTCACGTCTTATTTTACTCACCACATCTTGCCCTGTACTGTCATACTGGAACGTCTTTACCTTTAGCTTGTGCTGCCTGGTTCTGCCTTTCTCCACCAATATGCTGCAAGGGTGGTGGTCGCTGCCATGGTGTCCTAGGACACCCCATCTACACACTGTAGTGAGTGAAGGTGAAACTAGCGCCAGATCAATAGCACTGTCCTCATCGCCTGGACGGCTTGCTGTCCTGGTGACACAGCCACTGTTCGATACAAACCAGGTCGATGGTTTCCAGTGCAGTCTCGAGCTCCTCCCCTTGTGTATTGGAGGAAGTGTTTCCCCATGATCTGCCTTTAGCGTTGAAGTCACCACAGAAAATAACATTTCTCTCGTGGCCTAATATGCCACTTAAGCACTGCCACTTCTGGGCGTCCACACTCGCATTGCGGGCATAAACATTAACCAACACGAATGGTATACTGGAATGAACTCTCAACGCCTGTATTTGTATATCGTCACTGTCCCAACTGGACATGTCTAGCTCTGACGCCACCATGCTGTCGCGAACGAGAATCGCCGTTCCCAGATGTCGTCTGTTGTAGAAACATTTGAAGCCGGCAATTCGGAGTAGCTGATCGCCCAGTCTCGTCTCCTGGAGTGCTACAATGTCGTTCCTGTAAACTAGGGTTTCTAAAATAGAGCCCCAGTTGTTTTACACTGGCACAGTTCCAATATAGAATACGCATGTTCCTGAGTCCTAGACGGTGACACTTGAGTCTAAAACGTCTCAAACCACCGCGCTTACCTTGCTTCTTTCTCCCTGCGCGGCTACCACGCCGCTTCGTTATGTTGACTGCTGACCGCTTGGAGAACACACGTTGTTCCGCCATGTTGAAAAAACGTAAACACAGACTGCTGAGAACCACACACGCTGCTGAAAATTCACTCAAGGATGGCTTCGCTCGATGCACGAACTCCGTAGCACTCGCGCAGATCTTGAGTAGAAACTCCTGGTTTTACATCCTGGCACACCAATTACACGCAAGAGATGAATAAATCCATCCCCTACGCGAAAAAGTTAACGAACACAAAACAACACGACCGTCCGTCGCCATCTTGAAACCGGAAAACATGTTGTGTACAGGAAACATACTGTGTACAGGAAACATGCTGTGTACAGGTAAAATGCTGTGTACAGGTAATATGATGTGTACAGGAAACATACTGTGTACAGAGAACATGCTGTGTACAGGAAACAGTGTGTACAGGAGACATCCTGTGTACAGGTAACGTGGTGTGTACAGATTATATGTTTTGTACAGTTGATATGCTGTGTACAGGTAAATATGCTGTGTGCCGAGAATATGCTGTGTACAGGTAACATGTGTACAGGAAGCATGCTGTGTACAGGAAACTTGCTGCGTACAGGAAACAAGTTTTGAACAGTTAACATGCTGTGTACAGGCACCATAGGGTGTACTGGTAATATGCCGTGTACAGAGAACATAGTGTGTGCAGAAAACATGCTGTCTACAGAGAACATAGTGTATACAGAGAACATGCTGTCTGCAGAGAACAGTGTGTACAGAGAACATTATGTGTACAGAGAACATGATTGTACAGAGAACATAATGTGTACAGGAGCATACTGTGTACAGGGAGCATAGTGTGTACATGAACATATTGTGTAAAGACAACATAGTGTGTACAGGGAGCATAGTGTGTACATGAACATAGTGTGTAAAGAGAACATAGTGTGTACTGAGAATATAGTGTGTGCAGAGGACATACTTTGTACATTGAACATAGTGTGTACAGAGAACTTATTGTGTACAGAGAACAGTGTTTACAGGGGACATGCTATGTACAGAGAGCATAATGTGTAAAGAGAATATAGTGTGTACAAGGAACATGCTGTGTACAGAGAACATAGTGTGTGGTTAGATAGCATACGTGTACACGGAACGTAGTGTGTACAGAGAAAATAATGTGTACAGAGAACATAGTGTATACAGTGAAGATAATATGTACATGGAACATAGTATGTACAGAGAACATAGTGTACAGAGAACACAGAGTGTACATAGAACACAATGTACACAGGAAACATAGTGTGTGTAGAGAACATAGTGTGTACAGGGAACATAGTGTGTACAGAGAACATGGTGTGTACAGGGAACATAGTGCTTACAGAGCACATAGTGTGTACATAGAACACAGTGTACATAGAACATCGTGTACGGATATAATAGTGTGTACAGGGAACATAGTGTGTACAGAGAACATAGTGTACAGAGAACATATTACAGAGAACATAGTGTGTACAGAGAACATAGTGTGTACAGGGAACACAGTGTATACAGAGAACATAGTGTGTACAGAGAACGTAGTGTACAGAGAATATAGTATACAGGGAACATGTCTACAGAGAACATAGTGTACAGAGAAAATAGTGTGTACAGAGAACATAATGTGTACAGGGAACATAGTGTGTACAAGGAACATGTTGTGTACACAGAACATGGTGTGTACAGGGATCATAGTGTGTACAGGGAACATAGTGTGTACAGGAAATATAGTGTGTACAAGGAACACAGTGTGCAGGGAACATCCTGTGACAGGCGCTGCTTTAGATATAGCAGACAAGCCGATCATGCAACGAAATGTTGATGGCACACAGGCATATACACAAACACATACTGACACACACACGCGCGCGCGCGCGCACGCACACACACACACATATATTTATATATATGCAGAGCAGGGTACTCACTTGTCCTTAGTCTATAATGGCTGTCAATGGCAGAGGTAAAAGACCACCATGTGGATGTGGAAGCCAAGGGGAAACCACCACATTATCTTCCCAAGACTTCATGGCAAAACATATTTCAGAGGTATGGAATGACGTTAATGGCTGTTTTAGGACATCCTCGTCCGGTAGGGACAGTTAGGAGCCAGAGATGACACCAGACCGTCTTCCAGCTACTGATGGTAAAACCAAAACTAAAATAAACAAACGTAGAGTAGGAACATGGAATGTTAGGCCATTAAATGAGCTGGGAAAGCTGAACAATGTTCTACGAGAGATGGATAGCATGAAAATGAATATACTAGACATAAGTAAGATGAGATGGAAGGGATCGGGCAACATTATAGCCGAAAAACACGAAATAATTTATTCTGGAGGGGATAAACACGAAAAAGGTGTAGGAACAATATTTGATGTGTCAATTAAAGGTGTAATTCAGATAGAGTTATTATGGTCAAAATCAAAGACAAACCAATGGATATAAATATTATACAAGTATATGCACCAACAACAAGCAGTAGTGATGAAGAAATACAACACTTGTACGGCGAAATAGAAATAGCTATGGCTCAAATTGGATCACAAGAAATAAAGATAATACTTGACGAGTTTAATACAAAAGAAGGAAAGGGGAAAATGGAGGATGTAATGGGGAATTATGGTTTAGGTACAAGAAATGAGAGAGGAGCAAAATTAATAGAAAGGGCAAATATTAATGATATGATAATTGGAAACACATGGGTTAAACACCATAAAAGACGACTATACACATGGAAACGCCATGATAAGAAAATAGGCAATCAAATTGACTACATACTTATTAATAAAAGATTTAGAAATGCTTTAATTAACGTAAAGACAATGCCTGGTGCTGACTGTAATAGTGATCACGTACCACTATATGGACTAATAAAAGATTAAAGAGATAGGGAAAATGATTACGAACGTTGCAATAGCTAGAATACAGATTATATGAACAATTGGAAATGTTAAGAGGCTCCATTCATCAAGCTAGTAAAGAAATATTACCAGAGAGAAGCCAAAGAGCTAAGAAAAAATGGATGGATGAAGAAATCTTAAAGCTGATGGGGAAAAAAAGAAAACATAGTAAAAATGTCAGACAAGAATAATAAAGAAATAAGAGATAAATTTGTGAAGGCAAAAGAAAGTTGGTTAAACGAGCAGTACAATAAAAAATTTATTACAGTCCATTAAAGATACAAAAAGTATGCACAGACACATCAATGAGCTCACGGGAAGAAAAATAAGAATAAATACAGGGTGTTTGAAATCGAAACCAGTACAGATATTATTGGAGGAAGGTGCTATAATGAAGAGGTGGAATGAGTATATAAGAGAATTATATGATGGAGAACAGGACGAATTAACAGAAGAAAGTAACTTAGAAGGTCCGCCTATTCTAAGAGAAAATATCTCTGACGCTATAAACCATATGAAGAAATGAAAAACAACTGGGCAAGATCAAATCACACTAGAAGAATGAGAAGTATTGGGAGAATTTGAAGTAGATATATTAACCAACATGTTGAATGATATTTACAGCAGTGGATATTTACCCCGAAATATGCTGAAATATGAATTTATAGCTATGCCAAAAACAACCAGGAGCAATTGAATGCGAAGATTTTCGTACAATTAACCTCATAAATCATATCACTAAGATACTACTCAGAACCATAATGAGCAGAACAAGAAAGAAAATACAAATGTAAATTAGTGAAGAACAGTATAGAATTGTAGAAGGAAAGGGTACAAACAATGCAATATATACATTACGGGCCCTAATAGAAAGGTCAATAGAGAAACAGAAAAACATATATTTGTGCTTCATAGACTATACTAAGGCATTTGATAAAGTTGAAAGATATCAACATTGAAAGGAAAGAGTTAAGAATAATACAGAATATTTACTAGAACCAATATGCAGCAATAAAGATGGGAAATTAAGAGGGCAGTTACGAACAGATAAAGCTAGGAGTACGACAGGGGTGTATCTTATCACCAGATCTCTTCTCCTTACATAGCGAAGTAACAATGAAAGAGATCGAAGAGATACCAGGAATACTAATCTGAGGTTATAATGTAAATAATATACGCTATGCAGATGAGACAGAATTCATTGCGGATAATGCAACAGAACTACAACAATTGTTGGACACTGTAGTAACAGAGAGTGCAAAGAAAGGACTCCCCTTGAATATCATGAAAACAGTAACAATGGTGAAATCAAAGAAAATGGTGAGGCCGAATATGAAATATAAATAGAAGGGAACATTCTTAAATAATTTTATAATTTTAAATACCTAGGGGCATTTATAGCATCAGATTGAAGATGTACAACAGAGATTAAGAGCAGAATAGGGCAAACAAATGCCACAATTTAGAAAATGAAGAGTATCTTATGCAATAAGTCACTATCACTGAATGTAAGGTAGAGAGTGCTGACATGCTGAATAGAACCTGTTTTGCTGTATGGCAGTGAATCTTGGAATTTAAATGAACAAATTAAGAGATGTGGTTTTTTAGACGAATGTTGCGAATTCCTTGCATTGCCAGAGTAACTAACAATGATTGACCGAAACAGGCTAATGAAACTAGAACATTATATACAATAATAAGAGACAAACAGCTTCCTTTGGTCATGTGATGAGAAGACAGGCACTGGAGAACATCGTGACAAAGGAAAGATGGAGGGGAAAGGAGGCAGAGGCAGACCAAGAGAAATGATGCTGGATGGACTGAGACAGTGGCATGGAGGAATATCAGCAGAGTTAATCCAGAACACCAAAGACCGGGATCTGTGGAGAGCCATGAACGCATACGCCAGCTGGCAGGTCACTTGATGATGATGATGATGTTATATATATATATATATATCTTGTTTTTCTCTCACTTTGAAATCAAGCGTAGTGCACATACGTCCTGCTACTTCTAGTGCACTGAACATGTTTGCGTGTGGACTAGTTTTCCTTATTACCTGTGTCCCTTGTCATCAAGGGCACCGACTTCTGTGGTACTCATAATTAACGTCCCAAAGTCAAGGACGAGAATTCAACATTTTTTCCAACTGACCGATATAGGGATTGAACCCACTACCTCGACATTAGCACACCGGATAATTTAGAACGAGAGCTGTTATCTATTCAGCCATGCTGACCTCCGAGTAGCGTCGTCTCATGCTGGGTAACAAATCCCTTGGCGTTCCTTCGATACCACAAAGTGATTTCAGTGGAAGGTGGGCAGGCTAGACATGTCACTGTATCGCTTAACTCAGCGTTATACAGTGATTGCTGCATGCAGCCATTGACACGGTATACAGTTACACACTATCACTCAGCGTTATACAGTGATTGCTGCATGCAGCCATTGACACGGTATACAGTTACACACTATCACTCAGCGTTATACATTGATTGTTGCATGCAGCCATTGACACGGTATACAGTTACACACTATCACTCAGCGTTATACAGTGATTGTTGCATGCAGCCATTGACATGGTATACAGTTACACACTATAACTCAGTGTTATACAGTGATTGCTGCATGCAGCCATTGACACGGTATATAGTTACACACAATAACTCCGCTGACTCCCCTCTATATATCCATATCTAACTGTTTGCACACCTTTAGCTCCACATTTTCGTATTTGGCTCCTTTTACAACTGAACTTTCACACCGCCTTCCTGACAACGAAGGATGTGTGTTTTAATATTAATACATTTCTTAATTAATGTTATGTTTGTCTTTAGATTTGTTTGTGTTGCTCCCGATGAAGATTAGTATAATCGAAACATCTTAATTGCGTTGAAGAATACTTATTTTTTTTTTTATTTTTTTATTTTTTTAAATTTCCACCCTATGATTTATTGTTACCATTGTGGAGTTCGTTGTAAAGTGTGTACACCCTGTCTGTGCTTAGTGTATCTCACTTTTTCGCAGAGTTGCACATACAGTATCTAACTGTTTTTATTTCTAAAAAACAAAGATACATGGCAGATTTGAAAAGCGTGTTTTTAACAGACTATGTCAAATAATTAGACAATTCTGCCGTCTTGGATGGTTAACTCATTTCTCAGCCAAAGTTGAAACTGCTTTTGTTTTCTGCCGGCTGTTTGTTGAAAGCACTACAGTTTAACATTCACATCCGTTACTGCGTTTCATAAGAGGTACAATCTATGCCATGAGATATCTTTATTGTTATCTTGCCTTAATAAATTTAAAAAAAAAACTGGCAACAGGATCTGGGCTCTATGCAGCCATTAACACAGACACTATGACATTAATGCAGACTAACAGAGACAGGGTTTGCACAGATTGCAGTTCTGTCGCATTAGTTCTTGTTACTATTCATGCTACTGAATGTATCTGTTGATGAGTCATGAGCCGCCGTGTCACACATTCTCCAGAGTTTGCAATCAGATACGCCACAAGGCCTGCAAAGATAGTCCTTACTACTAATACTTGAAATGTGTGCCTTGGTAACACCAATTAGTTACCATCGGTGTGTGAAAACTAGCCAATGTATCTCCATATATTTTCTTCCCTCAGCAAGAAACTGAAATTGTGTTGGCAAAATCTGTATGTGAGATGAGGTAAATTTAGTTCTAAAAGCTGCTTTTTTTTAGATGTTGCTAACTACGTAGATGCTCTGCCTATCTGCATTAACTGCCTATTTCCTGGCCAATAACATGACTACAGTAACCATTGTTTCCAGTTCTCAACATCACTTATTTTGTCATGTTCTAGCTAGTGCTTTAACCAGCTTTATCCTGATTGTTACTCTAACCCAGTGTTTCCCAACGTGGGGCCCACGCCCCACAGGGGGGCAATTCGACTGTTAAGGGGGGCAATTCGAAAATGGAAGAAATCGTCTGAATATAACAAAACTGGGGAGACTTGAGACTGAAGTTAACTAAATTGGAACCTGACATAAGATCTCTTTGCAGCAAGCATCAAGCGCAAGGATCTCACTAAATTTAAATAATAATAATTACTAATAAATTAA